>QLTV01004083.1:747344-824296 GCA_003457575.1 Thermophis baileyi | reverse complement strand
TACTATACTATACTATACTATACTATACTATACTATACTATACTATACTATACTATACTATACTATACTATACTATACTATACTATACTATACTATACTACTACACTACACTACACTACACTATATAATATATACCATTACATTACATTTGCATTGCATTACATTACATTACATTATTAATGTTGCCATTTGATTGGTAATTTAATGGCGGGCTTTAGATATCCAAATATACGGTCAGGTTGATGAAACTGAATTCAGTTTTTGGACAGTTCATGGACAGAGAGATATCCCCAGATTAATACTTGGCTGTCTAGAACTTTGTCTGTAGCTGTTGATTGGTGCCCCAAACCTCTCTGCTTTTATTGAGCTTGCTTGTCCTTTATAACTTAACCAATGCTACAGCTGTTGCTACTACTGCCATTTTCTTGGAAGAAGCTATCTCTACCAGTCACAACTACAGTAAAAACCTCTGGCTTCCCAAGATTGAGATCTAATGCTCTAGCTACTGTAATGAGAAACAGCATAGAAAGAGATCATTTCAATACTGATGAACACCAGTATACTTTAAAAAATTGTAATTGTTTATTTAAAGCTGGAAACTAAACAATCTACAAGCCTCTGTTTAAAAATAGTTTAACAGACCATCTTCCCAGCTAAACAGCTCCAGTCTTCCCTTCTCTCTCAATTAAGCAAAGCAAAAAATCAACACACAACATACAAAAACTTCAAGTTTTATTTATCACAAGTGGATTCTGTATTTATTGGGCATTGGAAGGAACATCCTTTCTGGAAATTAACCCTGGGGACTCTAGGCATTCCTTTCTAACCACAGCGATAAAATATTCATTGTGATGTTATACACATAAGAGGAAGATTTACATTGTGATAAATCTTTTGTCATTTGTCTTCTGATCCCCATCCCTCTTGACACTGTTTTGTCTACAGAGTCTTGTGAGAGCAGAAGGTAGAGCGTTGTGACATAACTCTGGTTGCAGAGCTTTGCAGAAATAAGGTCTTTAGGACAATCAGCCATGGGTTCAGCTTTATGAAGAAGTGCAAGTGGGGAAGGAACATTGGAGTTTTAATCTTTACTGACCCCTCGCATCCTGGACATAAATTGTTTCAACTCCTACCCTCAAAACGACGCTATAGAGCACTGCACACCAGAACAACTAGACACAAGAACAGTTTTTTCCTGAACGCCATCACTCTGCTAAACAAATAATCCCCTCACCACTGTCAAACTATTCACTAAGGCTTCATAACTATTACTATTAGTCTTCTCATCATTCCTATCACCCATCTCCTCCCACTTATGACTGTATGACTGTAATTTTTTGCTTGTATCCTTACGATTTATATTAATATTGTTTCCTGATTGCTTATTTGTACCCTATGACAATCATTAAGTGTTCTACCTCATGATTCTTGATGAATGTATCTTGTCTTTTTATGTACACTGAGACCATATGCACCAAAAATAAATTCCTTGTGTGTCCAATCACACTTGGCCAATAAAGAATTCTATTCAAAAAAAACAACAACTCTGGGAGTTGAAGTCCACAAGTCCTAAAAGTTGCTAAGGTTGGAGACCCCTATTCTATTCTATTCCCATTCCCATTCCCATTCCCATTCCCATTCCCATTCTATTCTATTCTCTGTCATCAGCCAGATCCTGTTTACTGAAGAAAAAAGATTCTGCATAGGAATCAGCATATGTGGAGCTGTGACATGCCATCTTGCACCAAATACAGCCCTCAGAACTAAAGAACCTATACATGTATTCTTTAATGTTAAGTAAAGAAGAGGTGGTGTCAACCCTGTAAGGTAGATGCGAGAAACCAGTGCCATAGAAGTCTAGAACTACTTTTATCGTCACAACTGCAGTAACAGAATCTTGCAAGTTTGTATATGCTCCAGTGGTGGATTTCACTTACCTGTGCTACCGGTTCGGGAACAGGAACGTGCGCGCTTTGCACGCGCGCAATGCTTCTGTGCATTCGCAGAACCTTCTGCGCATGCGCAGAGCGTTTTTGATGATGTCCAGGTGGATGGACGGAACCTCCCGCCACCGCTACTGGTTTTCCCGATTGGGGGTGAACCGGTAGAAACTCACCACTGATATGCTCCCCTCCCTTAACATCATGTGAATTAAGGAGGAGCCTGTCTGAGACATTTACCCAAATTAATTTCTTGGAATGGGCTTCAAGCCATGCTTGTCTGATCATAGCTTTCATAGCAGCTCTTCTTGCTGTCCTTCTATGCCCAGTACAGATAGATAGGCTGTATTTCTGGATTTATTCAGAAACAGATAAAAAGTTAGAATTGCTCATTACACAATCAGAAATAGGAAAAACTTAGAAGCAAAATGTATCTATTAATTTATTTTAGAATGTAGATAGCTAGCCATTAATCCTTGGTACCAAAATACTTTTGGGGATAATTTAGGGAAGAAATTGTGCTGAAAATAAGATTAAAAGAGAAGAAAATCTGTTTATTAGAGCCATCCAAAACATCTTACACAGCTGTATGATATTTGGCATCTCCTGTTTAGAATGACATTAATAAGGATATTCATTTGTGTCATTTTTAATACTCTTTTCCTGTGACTGTTATTGATTCTTGACACAGGTTTTTATTCTTTACTATTCTTGGCCTCAATTGGCTTTATTGCTGTTTAATCTGATTAGCTGTGGGCAACCCTGAGACTTAGTTGATAGCAATAGCAATAGCACTTAGACCAGCGGTTCTCAACCTGTGGGTCGCGACCCCTTTGGGGGTCGAACGACCATTTCACAGGGGTCGCCGCGCGCGTTAGCCCGCCATCTTGGTGCCACCGTCACTGCAGGGGTGAAAAGGTCCCGGTTCGGCCGTGCCTGTGGGTCGCCAGACAGCTGGTAGCCCGGACGCCGCCATTTGGGTTCTTCTACCCTCTGCGCATGCGCAGAATGCTTTGTGCATGCGCAGAGGGTAAAAGAACCCAAATGGCGGCGTCCGGGCGAAGTCTCCCGCTTCCACGCTATCAGCTGTCTGGCGATCCACAGGCAAGCCCGAACCGGGAGCATTTCACCCCTGGTGCCACGCCCCCTTTGTCACGTCATCCCGCGCGGGGAGGGGGTCCCGGCGGTGGCGGGGGGTCGCGGCATTAGAAAGGTTGAGAACCACTGACTTAGACTTATATACTGCTTCACAGTGCTTTACAGCCATCTCTAAACGGTTTACAGAGTCAGCATATTGCCCCCAACAATCTGGGTCCTCATTTTACCGACCTCGGAAGGATGGAAGGCTGAGTCAACCTTGAGCCTGGTGAGATTCGATCTGCCAAACTGCTGGCAGCTGGTGATCAGCAGAAGTAGCCTGCAGTACTGCACTCTAACCACTGCACCACCACGACTTATGTTAGGGATTGCAAAGCACCTCGGAAGTGTTGTTTTAAGTAACATTGTTAGATATGATTAAATATATTTCAGTAACAAATAGTGCAAATTGGGATTTGAAAAATAGAAGAGCCAAAGCTCCCAAAAGACACACACACACACACACACACACACACACACACACACACACAGCAAAAGAATGTTCAACAGGGAGAATAACAGAAGGGGGAAACAACTTTAGTACTGTATTTGCCAAAGTGAATCTTGCTAATAGGTACTTTAAAGTATATAAATATATTAATTAAGAAGTTGAGTATTGAAATTACAGAATATTTAATAAAGTATTAGTCTGTGTCATGTCGTCTTCTAAGGCAAAATTTGCATTTAAAAATTAAAAGCCCTCGAAAACAAACTATTTCTCAACTACCAGAGAACAAGGGCACCGAATTTGCCAGAAAAAGCATGGGCTTTATCTCTTGCGTGGGTAGTCTAAAATGCTATTGGACAGATTGTTCATCAGACGTCTCAATGGGGAAATGAAAAAAGAGGAAGAATTGTTTAAATGTAGATCCAGGGCAGCAGATATTTTCTAGGGACAGAATAATATAGTGTCAGTGACCTAATCAAATTCCACTCAGTCTAGATGTCTATAACTAAAATGTATTGGAATAGCAATTTGAGTGTGGAAACAGACATATATATTAAGGATGCTGGAGAAATGGTTTTTATTTTTCCTAGTGTTCCACCCCCCACCCCACCCCCCGGCAAGGGCAGAGTCTCCTTTCTTTTCAGATCAACTGAATGTTGAACCATTGGTTCAATAGCAATTGACTGATCAGTTTGTCGCCAGAGTCTGCCGTGGGCTGAGAGAGATTGACTGGTCCAAAGTCAATCAGCCAACTTTCATGTCTAAGGTGGGACTAGTACTCAGTTTCCTGTTGCTTTAACCACTAGATCAAACTGGCTCCAATGGGGAAATAGCATTGCCATATAAATTTTTCATTCCTCAAACTTGATACTTAGTATCTCTCCCAGTGTGAATTGGGACCATCAGAAGTAACAAACCATCTTTCTATTCCATGTCATCGACAGCTGCTGAACTTATACAAACTGATAGCCCTTATTTTAAATGTGCTGCGGGAAAACCACAGTAATTTGAATATTTAGTCTACCAACATCCATCCATAACATAATTTTTAATCTACCAACATCCAAACATAAAGCTCATTCCAGATTTAACATTGATTTAGAGCCGAGGTGGCGCAGTGGTTAGAGTGCAGCACTGCAGGCTACTTCAGCTGACTGCTAGCTGCAGTTCGGCGGTTCAAATCTCACCGGCTCAAGGTTGACTCAGCCTTCCATCCTTCTGAAGTGGGTAAAATGAGGACCCAGATTGTTGGGGGCAATATGCTGACTCTGTAAACCGCTTAGAGAGGGCTGTAAAGCACTATGAAGCGGTATATAAGTCTAAGTGCTATTGCTATTGCTATTGCTATTTTTAAAAAATGGTTCCTCTAATTATTCCTTGCAACTTGACTGTCCATTAGTCACAACTACATTTTAATGTTAAGGAATAACGCCCGTGATGGCGAACCTGTGGTACGCGTGCCAGAGGTGGCACACAGAGTCCTCTCTGCTGGCATGCGCGCCGTCGCCCCAGGTGAGATCTCTGTGGCATTTCTTTCATGAGCTTCTGTTTCCCTGCAAATGACGAAACAAGCTCTTACCTCTTGCCGCGCTGCCGGTGTTGGGATGCCCCGCCTCTCGCCGGCCAGCTGGTCTTCAGGTCTCTGCTGCAGATGCGTGCATGTTCGTGCATGCGCATGTTTGTGCATGCATGTTCGCGCACGTGCACTTTTCAGTTTGGGCATGTGCGCGCGCAGTTTGGGCACTCGGTGTCTAAAAGGTTCGCCATCACTGGATAACCTATATGGAGAATTAAGGTAGATTCTGTTTATTTGTTGTCTCTATGAGATAATCTACAGCTCGTAGGAAATATGATATATGGACAAGTAAAAGCTGATATTAAAAACATTTTAATCAAATTTAGGATTATTTGCATTATAATTCAGATAGGCCTATATGTGTCTAATCTTTTTTTTTTTTTTAAGTTGTGCTTCTTAGCATCATATACGGTCAATCCCAGACAGAAATCATGATTTTTCAAAATTCTTAACAGAAAAAATAAATTCAAACTCTTCTTCAGTTTCTTCTCCTTTCTTACCAACAAATCTCTTCCACAAATAAAATTTCATTTTATCAGATTTTACTGAGTCCTTTAATGACTGTAAGAATAGAATGAGCATTTCCTATGAAAAATCAAATACTATTATTATTTATTAAAATTATTATTTATTAAATTTGTATGCCGCCCAACTCCCAAGGGACTCTTATACCTATATACAAATGTATATATTAGTGTCAGTACATCCACTCCTGCATCTTAAATAACTTCAATGAAATAATTAACCCTGTAGACAACTGCGCACTAGTGACTCTGATGCTGGACTGGAATTTGTCAGTATCCCTTCCTTAGGAAGATGGAAACAATTGTAAGGCAGCCAAATTGATTGATTGATTGATTGATTGATTGATTCATTCATTCATTCATTCATTCATTCATTCATTCATTCATTCATTCATTCATTCATTCATTCATTCAATGTCCAAGGCAGCAATAGAAATGAAGAACAAGCAGACGAAGTGCCATGACGAAACAATATCGTGCATGAGATGTATCAGGAAAGGTAGCAAAAAAGGTTTCCCTGTCCAGTCATGTCCGATGTTAGGGAGCGTGCTCATCTCCGTTTCTTGGCCGAGAGAGCCAACGTATTGCTGTCTGAAACATTTTCCATGGTCATGTGGCCAGCATGGCTATATGCCAAAGGCACATTGAACGCTGTTACCTTCCCACCAAAGTGGTACCTATTAGCAGACACTGGGAAATTCTATCAGTGGCTGGAAAGGGATGGACTAAGACAGCACTGAAGCCCTGATTACAGCCGGTGTAACAGACTACTCACTGGACCCAGGGGTCTACCTTACTAGATAGGACCCGAGGTGCAGATTATGCAGAGAGGTCTCTGAGACAGTCCAACATATAGCGGCAAGATGTAACATTCTTGCTGTGTAAAGAATCAAATTCTGCTACAAACTCTCTACTCAGCTGCTTTGGGAAACAAATTCAATGGTATTTAGTATCTATGTATCACTTATTATATATGCTTATAGAATGCTGTAAAAGAATATATAAATTTTATAAATACATTTTTCAAGCAAAATAATAATGTGAACTTTTCTTTAAAAATCCAGTCATTGTGCATTGTCTATAATCTGTTTTTAAAGCTGAACTATGCATTTTTAGGCATGAATATATGATGGAAGCTCTAAACTTTTTTTTAATTGAACTTTCCTGAGCATTAGTTCATCATAAGTAATAAGAAGGGTATGCTGTTATGAGTAATTTATTCGTGTCATCTCATCTATGTATATGAAAACCTCTTAACTGATTACTTTGAATGTGATAAAAGCATAGTGCATTTAAACACTGCATTATATTTGTCATTGTAGTGGATCAATCTGTTGATCTAGAGTGAGGCAGACTCACTCATTTCTTTCATTCATTTATGTGATGAAACCGTCATAAATGTGTATCTGATGAAAGACATTGCCTTTTAGAGGAATGAATTTACTGATGA
The DNA here is from genome assembly GCA_003457575.1 of Thermophis baileyi. Taxonomy (NCBI): domain Eukaryota; kingdom Metazoa; phylum Chordata; class Lepidosauria; order Squamata; family Dipsadidae; genus Thermophis; species Thermophis baileyi. Next base: position 817,221 of record QLTV01004083.1, on the reverse strand, counting down.
AAAATGCTCTGTGTTCAAGAGGTTTTCACTTATCCCATGTTAACTGTATAGGGTGAATCAATCTCCTAGGATGTAAACAAACTGAATTGAGAAGGAGAATATTTTCCATTCATGAGCGTGCAACTTGAATGTTTGTTGGAAAACCATGGATATAGTTAGTTGTAGCTAATGCTTGAGATACATATTAATGTTGTATTCTCTGTAATGTAATTCAGCTTTCCTTTTTACCTTAATAACAGTCTGTGGGTCTCATAGTTTCACTTAGTATTAAATGAATATATATTGATATTGGATCAGAGCAATTGTCACAATGCCATTGATGATTGCAGAGCTGGTACTTTCTCAGTACAAAAACAGAGGCATCAGGTTTGTGTAGATTATTGTTAGATCAGGAATGGAAGATGGAATTAGATATATAAGTTATTCACAGTTAAACCATGTGGGTAATAACATTCATGAGATGTACAACAATGATCTTTATCTCCATTGCAAAACAGCAGATGTGCTTTTGCAGATAGATATTGTAAACACGCAGGGAGAGAGTACACAAAAGTCAATATCCTTAAAATAGACACATTTATTTGCCACATACTGCATATACAAACTTCTCGTGTACATTTCTTTAAACAAAGATGTAACATGAACTCTTCTGTATGCACCAGTAAAGCAGAGTGGTAAAATGCTTAATTCTTTGCCAACTCATGGCCATTGTATTATAACCATTTTTTTCTTGAACAAAGTGCTGGAGAGATATAAGCACTCTCAAAGGAAACACTCAATTTTTGGTATGCATGTCGTAATAGCCTAGAAATAGCCGCAACTGCTTTGATTTATCAGGCAAAGGTAATAATCTATATACAAATCTATATTGTTTCTTTTGAATATTAGTAGCCTTTGATGATGCAACATTATTGGAATGGTTCAGTTCAGTAGGCAGGGAGTTGGGTATTACCACCTCGGACTACCAGCAGAGAGCAGAATGGTATATTTGTGTTCTCTCCATGGTGTGCTGGATTTAGGAATTTTATAATTTTCTCCCTTTTCCCCTCTCCTGTCCAATTTGTACATAACGTCACTGGGAACGGCACTCCAGAGATTTGCTGTTCAGGATCTTAAATACAGGACAGCTGTGTCTCTCCTATCCCCCTAAATGAGGAAAGCTACGTAAGTGCTTTAGAGAAACTCTGAGACTGGGAGGAAATGGACGAGGGACAGAAACCAAAGCTAAAAACCAGATTAAAAAAGAAGTACTGTGGATAAATGATTCTTAGGCCTAGGAATTCAGAAGGTGGCTTGTACTGGATAAAGTTTCATTTTCTTTGAAAGAAGACAATTTGGAATATTCCTGATTTTTGCTCGTTATCAGGAGAGCCTGGTTCAGCTGGCTTCTTGGTATGTTACCTATGACTTTACCTGGACTAAGACAGATGGGCATCACTCTGAGCCATTTCCTATTAAGTCTTTTTAGGTATTCTAGGATATAGGTACGTAAAATATTGCTTTTCTTTTATATCATTTAACTAATGCATTAAATTTAACTGGAATGGCTCTGAGTGGTGTTTTTTTCTTAGTGTGGTCTACAGGTATAGAGCCTTCTCGGGAACGGTGGACCATTTATGAATCTTTAAGTGTTCAAAAGCTACAATAGCAATAGCATTTAGACTCATATACCGCTCCATAGCGCTTTACTATACTAACTCTTTATACTAATATATTTACGGGATAATAACAATTTATTCACTAGACCACTCAAAGCCTTTCTATTACTTATTTTAAAAAAACAAAATTGTTTTTAATTGTTTGCATTGCTGTTTCTGTTGTGTTCATTTTATTTAATGGTGTACTACTATAAACCACTATGGCAGCGGTTCTCAACCTGTGGGTCGCGACCCCTTTGGGGGTCGAACGACCCTTTCACAGGGATCGCCTAAGACCATCGGAAAACGCACATTTCCGATGGTCTTAGGAACCGAGACACCGCATTATCGCGCCAAAGGGTCGCGGCATTAAGAAGGTTGCGAACCACTGCACTATGGGATCCTCTGAGCAGAAAAATAGCGTAGAAATAGATATTGTTGCCATTTTTATTGTAATATTATTTATTTGATATGAGCCTTCTAGACCCATTGAGTCAGGTGGCATACATATTAAAATAAATTATTATTACTGTTATACTCACAAGTCAAGGCATAGCTGCAGTTCTTTATCTGGTGTTGGCCATCATACACATCAAGTTCTTCCCAAGATTCTAGGATTGTGATGGTGAACCTATGGCACGCGTGCCACAGGTGGCACGCGGAGCCATATCTGAGGACACGCGAGGCGTTGCCCTATGTCAGCTCCAGTGCGCATGCGCGCAGTGGCCAGCTGATTTTCGGCCTTGGGGAAGGCCGTTTTCGCCCTCCCCAGGCTTCAGGAGGCGTCCCTGAAGCCTCCGGAGTACGTAAAACGGCCCAATGGGCAAACCGGAAGTCCATTTTCCGAACTTCCAGTTTGCCCGTTGGGCCATTTTTTCCACTCTGGAGGCTTCAGGGAAGCCTCCTGAAGCCTGAGGAGGGCAAAAACGGCCTTCCCCAAGGCCAAAAATCAGCTGGCCACCGCGCGCATGCGCACTGGAGCTGACATAGGGCAATATGTGGGGATCCAAGCAGTGTGGCCTTTTGCAATTGGCAGATGGAAATTTTGTTAATGGCCAGATTTTCTAAGTGTTGTCCAAGTTGTTTTGTGATGGCAGCCAGTGTGCCACTGGCACCACCAGAGCCACAGGAATAATAAAGTAATAGATGAAAGATATAACATCAGCAGTTCAAACTACAGCCTTAAAATAAACTTCAAAACTAAAATCTGGAACAAAATATTAAACCATTTACAGTAAATCTAAAAAAAATATGAATAGGTCTTTAGTGTTCCTAAAAGCATGCAGGTGACCCTAGATTGCCACCCATTGAAAGCCCCCCAGAAAAGACCCTATCTGTTTCTTGTGTTAATCTGATTAATATCTCTGTAACCAAATCTCTCTGAAGAATATTGTGCAACTGTGAAATGTTGGACATGATTATTTGATCTGCTTCTTTCAGGACTTTTGATTCCGTGATGAATTGTAGGGCAGTTTATTTTCTTGAGCTGTGTAGAAATATGCTAAAGATTACTATATTAATATAAGTGCACTAGCTGGTAAGTTACCTTAGACACATAACAGAGGTAGAAATATTACTGATGCCAGTAATGTCCCTACGGTCCTTTCAATACAGCTGCATGAAATTAATTTCACTCTCAGCTTGTACATTAGAGTAAATAATTTCAGATGTGCCAAGCACTGCTCTTCTATAAACCATAAATGTTTATTCTAGCACCTGGTAGGCCTCTTTATCTCTGACCTTTTGTGCTCTGCAATATTAGCTTCTCTAAGGCTGTGAAATTAAAAGTTACTTAAGAGCTTTATGGAGCCTAAGCGTTTGTATTTTCCAGGATTAAAATGTTTGTTTGCTTTGCAATGATTCAACCCCACCCAGCCCAAGGACAGCCCAAGCTGTTACTATATAATAGGACTTGGTGTTTGACCATAACTGCATGTCTCCCTCCACAGGCAATCAGCAATTTAATGAGCGATTAAAGGAAAGTCATTGTATTCTTGCTGCCTTATCACTGTTGCCAAATAATTCTGTGTTTGGATAAATAGATAACATAAAAGAAAACACTTTTCTCATCACAGTGCTATCATTAAAAGCTTTTAAAACTACACACAACTTAAAACTTTCAGTTTGGGACTGCAAAAATCTAGATGACTATTAGGTGGCAGCAAAGGGACACAGAACTCCTTTACCATTTTGCTTTCGTCTGTTGGCTTTCCAGACATTGCCTGCCTAGTTCATAGGCAGTTAAAACACATTTAAAACATAGTTTTAACACAGTTTAAACATAGGCCAGTTAAAACACATTACTGTACATTCTAGAATTAGAATTGGTTTGAATCTTCAATGTCCTGATTATTCCATGCTTTCTTTTGCATCCTATTTCTATGAAAATGCCTCACTAAAAATGTATAAAGGCTTTAAAAGTTTAAATAAATGAAGACCCATTACATTATTTGGATCTTAAAGATTATTAGATAAATCATATCAGGACTCTGATTTACTTTGTAATTGATGTAGGCCTTTTTGTAGGAGCCCAGGTGGCACAGTGGTTAAAGTGGTGTATTGCAGGCAAACTCTGCCCATAGTTTGGAGTTCGATCCTGACGGGCTCAAGGTGGACTCAGCCTTCCATCCTTCTGAGGTCAGTAAAATGAGGACAGACATTGTTGGGAGCAATATGCAAATTGTACATTTATATTGTAAATTGCCCAGAGAATGCTGTAAAGTGCTATGGAGCAGTATATGTGTCTAAATGCTATTGCTATTGTAGCTTTTGAACATTTAAATCAATATTTACTTTGAGTAGAACAGACAGACCAAACGGTATTCTTTTTGTAAGCATTGCACTATTTGTAGTTTACTAGTTATTTGGGGAAAGTGAATTTGGAAATGACACATAAGAGATCTTAATACAGCTTACTCTACTCATGTGGATATGAGTAGTATCGCAGAACAAACTGCTATAAAGTCAAAAGCTAGACAGAATTAAGATTTAGATGTTGTTCCTGGCAAAGCAATCGGTTTTTTTCCTTAATCAAATCGGAACCAATCTAAGGCATTTACAAGAAAGAAAAGTTTCTGTTACAATCTAGAAAATGGAAGATTTTGGAATTACAACTTGCATGATTCTCCTGCCACCCCTTAAATACATCAGGAGGCTGGCTAGTGTATATAAACTCTAGGGATTAGTTGATTTGTGTTTATTTTTGTGTGTACTGTGCATAAACATAATTTCTTTACTGATAAGGTTAATTCAGATTTAAAATATTGGGATAAAGTGAGGGTAGGGCAGAAAAAAAACACCTTTTTGAATCTGGAATGCGCATTAAAAATCAGATAACTATTATATTAACCAAAAGTCATCATTGGACGGTTTGAGAATACGTTTTTAATTTTCCCCCCTTAATAAGGATATTTTTATTTTTATAGAGCCGCCCAGAGTCCTTCGGGAGTTGGGCGGCATACAAATTTTGCTAAAATAAAATAAAATAAATAGAAGAGATTTATTTTTATGCTTCTGTCAGAGGCTTACTATTCTTTAGCCTCAAACTGAAAATTGGCAAAAAATTAGAACAAGCCTTTGGTCCTTTGATGCCAGATTATACTGTAATTTTTAAAACTTTTGGACACTATCAAAAAGGGCTATAAGTCCTGCACCTTTCATTTTTGGAAAATATAAAAAACTATATTTAACTGATCTACATGTTTCATAGTGTGTAACCCAAGATCAACTTCACATGTTCTTCTTTCTTTCGTGTCCTCTTTTCCCCTGATTGTTCCAGTGCTGGTAATGAATGCATACTTGTTCCACAGTCATTCAGTGTGTTCCTTCTCTTTTGTTTGGATGCTTTGTCAATCCTGTGTTGTTGTTTTTTTACATCCCCACTGACTGAATGGGCAAGTGAAAGTTAAATAGCTAATTGAGGTTGGCTGCCTCAAGTTGGGTGATCTGGGCTTATCTCCTTCTTTTCTTGATAGACTCCATGCAATGGAGTATAGAGATTGTCTGAACCATTGGTTGAAATGAACGTGTTAGCTAATAGGTGTTCGGAGAGGTACATCATCCTAAAGTGGTTCCCCATGTTTGTGTTAACATGCCTTTCTCCTATCCCTGAATTGGCAAAAAAAAAAATCAACATAGTATTCACTTCCACAGGATTAGGGAGTGGTGCTGGGCTGTCCTTCAGATTTTCTGTGGGATAGTTTCAAGTCAAAGTTGGATGTCCTGTTTTCCCTTTCTCTTCTGGTAGAAGCTGATAGAAAAAAAATCCAGTTGATCTCCATTGCAAATGACAGCGTGTTATTCTACTCTGGACCCTCCTTCAAACTTGCTCCACCATCTAATCAATTGTATGTTGTCATAAAACAAGGAGCAAAGAAAGAAACAGTATCTCCCACCCCATATATTAGTTGGCATAGAACTAGAATAAAAATTAGCAGTTCCCTCCTGTTTCATCTTGCTCTGATCACATGCCATATAGAATAATAGAATAACAAAATAACAGAGCTGGAAGGGATCTTGGAGGTCTTGTAGTCCAACCCCCACTCAAGCAGGAAACGCTATACCATTTCAGACAAATGGTTGTCCAGTATTCCATGTTTTTTTAAAACCTCATAGGAAGATTGTTATGCAGAAAAACAACATTATCAGCTAAAATTGAACTTAATAGGGACTAATAGTTTTATTTCTCTCCCCTCAAATGTGCCAATGATATGCCAGCCAGGTTTTGTTATCTGTTTTTTATTGGTCTACAGCACTGTAAATCTCTTAAAAATGATATCCCATGACAGAGCAAAAAACAAAACAAGGTGATTTGTCTACTTGATGCAATCCAAGCATCTGGTTTCACTTTTAGCCTAAGCCAACATGAACACATACCATAGTGACCAAACAAGAAGAGAGGAGATTGATATATTCCCAATTGTTTTTAAGTTAGTGTTCTGGAGATTGTATAATAATCCTTCATCTGCTAGTCATGACCTTGCAAACAGATTAACGGACCTCCTTCCTTCTTCCAGCCTCTCGTCTAACCAATCGATATTTGGGGGTGGGGGGAGAGAGAAGCATCACAACATCGATACCATTTCAAAAGCAACAAAAGGATATACAGTGCAGAGGTCTCGTGTCTCTCACTGACCAAGTCAAAATGGCAATAGAGAACAGTGGTAGGAGGCAAAAGAATGCACACAATCCAAAAACTTAAACAGTTAATAATAGCTAGACAGATGGTATCTTTCATCATGGTCAGCCACATTACTGAGGTATCATAGATTTTAGCAAGGCTTGTCTTAGGAGAAGTGGAAAAACATAGCTTATATTCAAATAAAGACAATTTCAGGTTGTCTTTGTAGTAGACTGGAGATCAAATCTAAGCTCTATCATGGGGACTTGCCCCGTAAAAACAGTAAGACATATTTGTGCAAAGTTAATGGAACCATAAGTATAAGCTATAAAAGTAGAAATCATTTCACCTTGAAAGGATGAAGGGCTGTCATGTTGAGGTATGAAAGGACATTAGAAAGGTCTTTGCCTGCACTACCAATTTAGAATAGTTGCTTGAGAAAAGAAAGATGATTATGAGAGACAAATAACGGTTGGTGCATTATTACTATGATAATGATTGTTCAAGTTCATTTCCGGTGAGTAGGAACTTTGAGACAAAAAGGGACTTTATAAAATTTTATTTCAAATTACAGAAATTGTATTTTTTTTCTCCTTGCCTCCATTCCTAATTAAGTTTCTTAGTAGTTAATGCATGAAGAGGCATTTCCCTAAGTGGCTCCAGCTAAGAAGACAGTCAACAAAGCTTCTTTACTGAATTTTTTAGCTATGTTAACAAGGTCTTAAGTGAGCGTGCAGTGGAGAATATTGACGGCCACTTTTGGGTATGTAAATAGAATAGGAGCTTGGAGGATGGCGTTTAATAATTCCATTTTCCCACTCTAAGTGCTAGATTACATTTGGAAATTAATCTTCTATGATATGAAAAGGATCTTAGTTTTTCATCCTACCCAGGTGGGCCTCTTTTCCTGTTTCTGAAATTGTCTGCATAAATACTTGCAAAGCCTGTAAATTTTCAGGTATTCAGTACTATAATGCCACGGTCTTTAACCTGTTCTGTTTCATATATTTAACTCCAGAAATTGTTGACTCTAGTGCTAGAGAACTATTTTACCATTATGCTGAGAAGTCTGGAAATTATAGTACCAACTTATTTTAAAATCGACAGGTAGAAGGGTGAAATAATATCATCATAAAGCTATTCAATCAAAATGCTTTACCAAAAAAAAAAAAAAGGTCCTTTTCAGTTTAGACTAGTTTTAGTTTTAGACGATTAGCTTTGTGCAAAAGTCCATCAAGGAAATTTAAAATGTTTTTTTAAATGGTTACAGAATTGATTTGTAGAAACTAATTATCCAGATAAAATAAACACACTATTAAATTCATTCATTAAAAGATGTCTGTAAATGGTAACTTTAAAATAGACAAATTATTAATCGGGAAATCCCTCAAAAGATGGGTGACTTTTAATGTAACATTTAAGGAAAAAGTTACTAGCTTATCATGGAATAAGCAAACTTGGAACAAAGAAGTATTCAGTTTGAGTGTACTCTTTCTTCCACTTCATGTGCTGCATGATTCAGAAGATGTAGCTACACTGATATGTGCTAGTTGAAATCAGCCATATCTCAAAATAATATGTAGAGATCAAGTAATGTGTTACTTTACTTACGTGTTACTAAAGATATAGCCTATATTTCCCTGATAATTATTAGTCAAAACAATTATACTTGTGAATTCTGCCTCCTATTTACTTCATTGATCTGTATTTTCAAGGAATTGGGATCTAAACATGCTGGAATCAAATCTTCTTTCAACTTCAGTAGTAAGATACAAAGATTGCACATTGACAGCACTGTCTATGTTTCTATTGCATTTTCTTTTCCTGTTTGTGAATCTAGGGATCCTTTCAAACAAAAGTTTTACAGAACTGAGTTTAATGGGAAACATACTAATATTCTCTGGAGATTGCATGAGTTGAAATTTGCTTTTAAAATGGTAAATAGTAAAAATAGTTTAGAATGATTGCATACTAAAAAGTATTTTGATTTTTCAAGATGCTAAAAGCATTGCCTTTTTTACATCAATATGCCTGCGGCAGCTTTGGATTCTTATTTAAATAACCTGTAGGTTTCAAAATTAATACCATGCTTTTAAAAATGCTTTAAAATCGTGTTTTATTCCCCAGAGATTTGTTTTCTGCTGTTGCGATTAGATGATGACAGCTAGCTGGCTTTTAAAATTGATCAGGAAGTATTCTGGCAGTCATTCAGTGTTGTAAAAGCACTTTAATGGATATGAGTTATTCACCCAAATCAGACTCAATGTCAAAACAGGCGAAAATACAGCTGTCATTCTGGACAACAAGTTACACATATGCAAGCAGCTGCTTAGAACTCTATAGAAAGTCAAGCCTGAAAAGAATTTAAAGTGTTATCTGTATATATGCTGTTGATATAGGGGTGTTTGTGTGTACACTGCATCCCTATTTGTTCATTTTGGCATGCATATCTGTAAAATACTAGCTTGAGAATTGTGAAAGTAAAGGCTTCCGGTTTGATTATTGTAAATGAGCATTAGTAAAAAATTTACAGAATGGAACATATGTATTACTGTTGGCTATTTACATTAGTTAGATGCAGTGAAATGTGGAATGTTAAGAAAGTCAATCAACCCTTCCTTGAGTTCCCCTGGGTACCTTTTCTCTATGGCATAATGCATAAAACCTCAAAATTGTGCCATTCTATGGCTGCTGTCCATAATCTGTCTCTTTGGGGTTAGTGGGATATTTTGAATCCTCCTCTGGGAAAGATCAAGTTCTTGTTAAAGATAGCATCATTTGAAGAATACATTGTGGGTCATAATCAAGCAGGTACTATTGAGGGAAGATGGAGGAGAGAATTTTAGAAAGAAAAGTTGCTCACTTTACTGTTCAGCTGGAACAGTCAGATTCTAAGAATGTGTAACACGAAGAGAATTACAAGTTTCCTAAATTCCCAATTTGGCTTAGTCTGGATGTGTTCAGCACCTGATACAGTGTAAGATTAAGTATGTCAGTAATTAGAGATTGCTTAATGGGATCCTCAATTTAGTGCCTATATTAAAAAAGAAAGTTGTGGCTAGGAAGTGTATATGTGTGTCTTTTGTTCTATGATGTTTGAATTGTGCAACCACTTATTTTGTCTTGGAAGGACAGAGTAGTATTTATTCTGCATTTTTGCCCATATTTCTGTTGACTTGCTTTAGAGGGCAGCAATGTGGTGTTGATGAGTATCCTAATAGACATGGCACTTGTGTAGAATATTGTGAGACTTCCAGTGAAAACATCAAAATCCTGTGAATGTTTGCATTTTTGTGATATTTGATTATCTTGCATGACTTTAGCCGTTTTTTTAAAAAAAGTATCTCTGTGTGGGTTTTTGTGTGTGTGTATAATACCTATATAATTGTTCAAATCACAGAATGGGATCTACCATTTCAGAAGATGACTAACTTGATTTGGGCTGAGAGGGATTGACTGACCCAAGGTCACGTAAGGGAAGAGTATACAGTGGAACCTCGATACTCATCGTTAATAGGTTCTGGGAGGTGCGATGAGTACCAAAAATGATGAATACCAAACAAATTTTTCTCATAAGTAATATAATATTCACAAGGTAGTCAACACCGACAAGTTCTAGCTTGTGCGTTGAGTACCAAACAGACCATGAATACCAGGACAAAATTTCCATGTCAAAACGCTACATTCTGTGAGTATCAAATTTGATGAGTTTCAAAGCAGTTGAAAACCAAGATACCACACTGTATTCTGGGTCTTCCTGCTCCTTGTCCAGGACCTCAACCATAAGGGTTCTCTCTGTGTATGTGGACCCAGAGAACCTTAAAAAAAAAATCTTATGTCAGTTTTCAGATTGATTATACAACATAGATATGAAACAGAATATGTGTCTGACTAGAATAAATTTTGCCATTGTGGTCTTTTCTGAAGTCTTAGTATTCATTGGTAAACCGTGTATGAAGAAATCTGTGGTCAAATTTTAATCACACTCATAAGATTTCTAAATAATCTTACTGGTAAAGATGCCTTTGAGCCACACTCCGTTCTGGTGTCTGCTGTTTCTCGATGACTATTTAGATAAATATTTATTTCTTACCCTTTGCTGACTTCAGAAATTTTTCATGTTTGTTCTGAGTTGAAAATTCATAACTTGTGTTTATTACTATATATCTCTCTGTTGAAGGAAAATTAAGTCTCACATATACAGGGAAGCTGCTGTAGGTTCTGAATATGGACAGCTCTAGCAATAGTGCTTCATTTTAGGACCCATTCATTCTTGTAGCACAGTACCAAAGTATGCCTGGAAACGTGTTAAGTCTGCAACACGTTTTTAGAAGTTTTGATTTTGCATACTTAGGAAATTTCAGTTCAGCATTAGGTTAGACTAGATTATGTCCATTTAGAGTAGGTTATGTCCATATTGGGTAAAATAACAATTGTGAAGCATTTCAGTGAATTAATTTAGTGGATTGTGTGGATGAGAACAAGCTATGTAATTTATTTCAATTAGAACAAACCTGTGACAGTACCTTACATGTTCTTGACTGTGAAGAACCCTGTATTTTCTCAAATACCAAAATTGTTTTGTGCATTTTTCATTACAACAGCTTTAGTCCTTTCATGCCAACTTAATCCTGCGTAGCTTCTTCTCTGGCAACATTACACTGCTAACTAGAGCATACAAAACGTTCGCTAGACCAATTCTCGAATACAGCTCACCTGTCTGGAACCCGCACTGCATATCGGATATTAATACAATTGAGAGAGTCCAAAAATATTTCACGAGAAGAGTCCTCCACTCCTCCACTTGCAACAGAATACCTTATTCCACAAGACTTGAAATTTTGGGCTTAGACAACTTAGAACTACGTCGCCTTAGAACCGATCTAAATGTAGTTCATAAAATTATCTGCCACAATGCTACCTGATCCTGCTGTTAGTTTCTCTAACCCCCATACCTTTTACCTTTCTACCGTGGACCTTACACATTTCTTAAGAGGTCCCTAAGGGGGCGTGCATAAGCGCACCAGCTTGCCTACCGTCCCTGTCCTACTGGCCGATTGTCCTCATCTATCTGTATTCACTTTGATTATGTTTATGTTTATACCTATACCTGCTATCTTGTACATGTTTGACAAACAAATAAATAAATAAAATGTAATAGTTAAGTGTTTTTAACCTTGTTTTGTAGAACTGTTTTTTCCTAAGAAATTGAAAAATTGCATTCTCCTATTAACATTTGGGAAAGTATTCTTTTCTGACCATTTCCTTTGACTCTCTAGGCTTTCAAAACTATTTTCCTGCATGATAACTACTCACAGCTGCAGATACAGGATCACAGCAGACTTGTGGCAAAGGCTTGCAGTGTTGACTGTCGTTTAATGACTTACTGTGCCGAGTATAAATTGCTGCTCAAACAGCATCCTTCCAGGTTTTCCTCCCAAGAGAGAATGTGCTTTAAAAAGTGACCTTCTTCTGCCCCAGCACGTCAACCTGGGAAGTTTCCACTTGCTGCTGAATTCATCTCAAGCAATAAACTGCATTTAAAATTGACTTAAGATATAAAATGAAAAAAAAAGTTTTGATTAACTTCACTGTCAGAATACATATATAAGGCTTTAAAGGAATAATTGCATTGCTTATGCTTTTTTGTTTTTTGATAATATCTTGGCAGACAAACTGACATTTTCTTTGAAATGTCCTAATAAATAATCTCTATGAATATATGAAGTACTCTCCAGAATTGTTAGCCATATCATTTTCAAATGTTGGGCCAGCAATGCAGGTGCTTCTCTTGCTTCTTTTTATCTGAACTGCTTTTTTAGTCCAGCCTCCCCTTTAGTCATATCTGATTCTTGGAAACTGCCTACACAGGACCCTACAGTTCTCTTGGCAAGGTTTTTCATAAGTGATTTGCCATTGCTTTCTTCCTAGGGTTGAGAGAAAGTGACTGGCCCAAGGTCACCCAGCTGGCTTTGTGCCTAAAACAGGATTAAAACTTAGGATCTCCTGGTTTCTAGCCTGATGCCTTAACCACTACATCACCAGATCTCTCTTTTTTAATGTATAAAACAAAAAATAAGTCTGTGATAACCCTCAATGATAAAATGATTTTTGATACAATGGTACTTTACTGTGAAGTTTTAGAGGATTATTTAATTATGCAATAGAAGTGCTAAGTATTATGCACAGCAATTAAACTTGCCATACACATGATCATTAAGAACAACATTATCTAACAATAATAGGGTTCAATTAATGAGTTTTAGTGAAGCAAATTTGAGCTGCAGAATGAGGAATAATCCAGTCCACTGTCAATGCCTATTCCAGTGGTATTTATCTTATTCATATGCTGTCCATCCCTTAAAGTCTGAATGACTAACAGCAACATCCCAACTCTTATATTGGCTACTGTTTGTTTTTCTGCCCTCTCCATCCAAATGTACCATGGTTGTACCAGATTTGTTGCTCATCCTAATAAGGTTGTGATGTCAACATTCATACCTTGTCACCTGCCTTATGCCTGAGATTAATTCTTACACTGACAAAAAGAATAACAGTTACTGAAACAGTTTATAGATAGATACTGCTCAGCCTTCTTCCCATTGCACCAAAACAGATTTAGCCACTTTAGAGTATATATGGATTTCTTATTTGAAAGTAGACTTCGTAGTGGAATTCTTGTATTGTGGCCTTAACTGTCTTTCGAATAAATACTGTAAAATCTGACTTATTAGATTCTTATTTCTGGGATTAAGTGTCTCCAGTTCAGATGCAAGAAGACAAGACTGAGAACAGTAATGAAGAACTTCTGTAGCAGGACTTATATACACACAGCCTATAGACTCTCATAGACTCTGCTTCCAGCCCATTGAGTTCTATTCTGTGGCCCATGACAACTCAAAATTTTAAGATGCAGCTGGAGCCCAAATTCTGCTGGGACAGCTCTGCAGGTCCTGCTATCATTGCTACCATCCTGCCTCAACTCGTCTGTAGAATTTCCAATCCCAATTGTACCGGTATACTGAATATACTTGCTGATAAGCCGAGAATGTTAGATGCCAAAATACACCCCAAAAATTGTGTTTGGCTTATCTGCAAATGGGCTTATCCGTGAATATTTATGATATTTTAAATTATTTTTAAAAGTGTCTATATTTTCTTTACTTATTCATCTATAAGCCCATCTTAACCTCTGTTGATCTCAGAGTAACTTAATCATTGTAAGTGAGGAGTGTCTTTGGACCACTTTTCTTACTTAAAAGTAAGCCCTATGAATTACATTAGGAAGAAGCATCTGTATATATTTCTGAGAAAATATCTTGAGTTTTACTAATTTAATTGATTAAACATTACTGTTAAAGCAAAATTAAAATGCAACGAGATAGTGGGTTTAAAAACTAAATCAAAAGTGGCAAAGCTTATATGGAAATAAACTTTCCAAACCTGGCAAGAATGCTTATTTTGTAGGAGGAACAATTTAATGTAGCAAAGTAAGGCATTAGGAAACCAATTTTAACATGTGATGCTAAGGGCAGAGTTAGTGTTTTAGAGTATAGCATTAGGAAGTACATAATGATTACTTTCCAATTAAAATGCCAAACAAATGGATTTCTTCATCTTTGGCCTTGCGTATCCTTTCACCTGGAACCTGTTTCTTTCTGGCTATTTACCTCTTCCTTTCTTCTTGTAGTATTGCCAAGTCCTGCTATTGCAGGCATTGTTTACTGTTCTTCCTCCTTTTTTTTCTGTTTGGGCCTTAAACAGTCTTTTGTCCCATGTGACTGTTTGTTCAGTCTGTTGCTAAAAAATGCATTAGGACTACCAGAATCCTCAGCTATATATCTATATATCTATCACAGGTGTGTGTGTGTGTGTGTGTTCAGACAAAATATCAGTTTATTAATTTTCTCTGAAAATTGCAGTTTTAAGTACATACATGATTTTCACATGATATACAAACTGTTAGGCAGTGATTTTCAGATACCCATTTACATGCATGTTATATTTCAAAAGTTATAAAATAAGCTGATTTCTATTTTCTAAATATTTTCTTTATGAACCTGTTAAAAGTTGATGAAGAAAATATTTAAAATATAAATTGGTAAAGCAAGAAAAGGCAATTAAAATAATTTTGATGCATATAGATCCCCTTGATTTTAATTTATTAATTAACTCATGATTCACAGGGAACTTATACACATTTTGAATAGTTTGCCATAGTTGAGTATGCAGAAATAAATATATGGCTATATTTGAATATTCACAAGAAGGCAGGTATACCTGCTGTGGACAATTGCTAAATAAGATACAAACCTTCACTTTTGGGTTGATTGATGAGGGATAATGTAAGCTACCTTAAGTCTTTCTGATTTAGCGGTATAATGATAATACATTTGGAGCACCAATTGAACAGCATCAGCAATGACAGAATCACCACCAGTCAATTGCAAGAGGCAGCTTTACTTGCAATTGCTTACATCCTGTGATAATTTTAACATTTGTAAACTACAATATCTGCCTATCCCTATCCTATTTTTGGGAAAGATTCGATAGGCAGATAAAAATGCCAATCTAGCTAACTCTGCGGCCAGTCATAATAGATTACACCATATATTGCTAAATCCAAAAGTTTAATAAATTAAACATTCAAGAAAGTTTTTAAAATAAATGAGACTCCCAAGGAAATCCTTAAAATTATTAGTTCATCTTAATTTTGTCATTTTGACCTTAAGTTATTTGCGTCGTATTGACTGTTTAACAGAAAAAGGAGACCTCTTCAGCCATAGTCAGCTGAAGCAAATACTATTAACTAACTGTTTTGAAATGCTGACCTTAAAATAGTCTTCTCGAAAGTGTTTTACATTTTATCAAGATAGCCCCCTTCTTTTAGCAATTTGTGGAGCCCACCAAGATATGCTGTTCCTGGCATAATACTTAGTAATATTTTTCCAGAGTTTTTTATATTAATAGGCATAACAGAACTAATAATGGGTTAAAAAAACCAATGACACATGCTGGGAGGTTTTACAATTAAGACCCTCTGTGTGTTATTGGCTGTGACCTGTTGTCCCAAAAAGAGGAAAAACATGTAATAAATGTAATGTTCTCCTATGCTAGAATAGAATGGCATAACTTCTTGTAGATTTGGGGAGGGAATCTGTTCATGTCTGCCCCATCAATTTTGGGAGAAGAACATTTCACCTAGTAAACTACACAGTTTATTTTTCTAAGACTTGTCAGACTTGGCAATAGGAAACAATTTTTCCTTGATTGAAGGCAGATTGATATGGTGGGTTTATTTTATTTTAAGGGCAATTTTAACACATAAAGGGTTTTTTTTGTGCCTGCATTTTAAAGTTCTATTATCTCGAACTAAAAGAATAAGCGTCTCAGGGTTTGGTAATTCCTATGATATCAGGAAAACATACTCGCCTTAATTTCAACTGCTGCCCCTAGAGATATGGATTTAATTAAATGGAGTTATGTTGTAAAATAACGTAACAAAGTTTTGAGATATCCCAAGCAGAGTTAAAGAGATCTCTTGGTTAGTCCTGATGACCCATAGCTATTTATGCAGTGGTAGCAAAATTGCTAACTAGAATGAGCAGAGTCTGTCTCTTTGCCTGAATGTAATTTCAGAAATAAAAATAGTAGTTGTGCCTAATACGTGGGACTTCGCTCATTGCGGCATATCCATACCCATAAAAGCACTGCCTTTCTTTGATTAAAGGAGTATTTTGTTTCCCAAGGTTGCTCCAGAAAATAATATTAATTGCATGGACCAAATTACCTATCAATTTTTACATAGGCACAAGAATGAGGCTTACTTATGGTGGTTATGCCTGTAGCAGATACTCATTAAGTACAGACTAAACAGATTTTAAAGCTGTTAGTTGTATTGTTTAAATCAATCTAAAAATGTCTTGTCTTATATTCACACTATTTGTTCCCAGTATTATTGTTAGAATGAAATAGTTGCTGAAGGTGCTTTGTATTTGGGTGAAAGCATTTTAGAAGCTGAGTTTAATACTGTGCACTTAGTTGAACTAGAGTCCTTTGGGAGTTGGGCGGCATACAAATATAATAAATCTTAAATCTTAACTTCATTTTTCAGGCATATGGAAGTTGTTTGCTAATACCATGTTTTTGATTTTTGTTTTGTTTTGCTTTGTTTCAGAGTCTAAGCTGTAGACGTAGGATTTCCTGATAGTCTCTTATCCATCCAAATGAGGGATTCCAGATGTGGCATGCAAAACTCTAGATGATTACTAGATGGCAGTAGATAGACTATTTTTTATAGCCCATATCTGGTACAGAGGTGGTATTCAGCATGTTCTGACCAGTTCAGGAGAACCGGTAGCGGAAATTTTGAGTAGTTCGGAGAACCGGTAAATACCACCTCTGATTGGCCCCGCCCCCCATCTATTCTCTGCCTCCTGAGTCCCAGCTGATCGGGAGGAAATGGGGATTTTGCAGTAACCTTCCCCTGGAGTGGGGTGAGAATGGAGATTTTACAGTATCCTTCCCCTGCCACGCCCACCAAGCCACACCACACACACCACACCACACCACACCCACAAAACCGGTAGTAAAAAAATTTGAATCCCACCACTGATCTGGTAGCTCTATTTTAAATACTATATTACTCCAACACTGCTTCACTTTTTGGGATCAGCCAAGGTCTGAGATCTGGCCTTTTCAGATTAGTCTTGTATAAATTAGTACAGCATTTGGTACTTCTGTTGTGAGGTTCTGAGAATTACAAAATTTGAATTTAAAGCAGTTCTGAAAGAAGGAGAAAAAGAAAATTATGGGAATAAAGGATTAAGTAGCTTTTCTTTAAACCTTGCTGATTAGAAATGTGTATTGCGTAGTTCTATAGGTAACTGAAATTGTACAAAGTTGAATGCAAAATCATTGTTTTTCACCAGAAATGTTTTTTTCTGTACTTCTTCCTTTGCTCACATGCACACAGTGTTAATGGCTATAGTTTGACATTGTGAAAGCAGAAAATGATATTAGACTGGCTAATTTCCAGCTTCCTTACAATTTACATTTGCCCAATTGCTTGAGTCTTAGGAACAAAATTTGGATTGAAATATGATTTTATGAAATAGATCATCCTTACTGACAAACCACAGAATCTTATTTTGTATTCTATTCCAAGTAAGAATACATAGAAAAAGAAGAATCTATTACAGGGGTTCCCAACCCCAAGTCTGTGGACTGCTACTGGCCCATGGCTCGTTGGCAACCGGGTCGTGCAAGCAGTGGGTGAGCGTGGAAACCTCCATTTGCGCAAGTGGCATGAAACCATTCCCTCACCACCATCACCGCAGAGCCAGAAACGTCGGGGCCACTGATCTAATACAGGAAATCATGATTAATTGGAATACTATGCTTAGTATTAGTAAATATTTTGTTTGCGTATTTATATATTATATATACAAGTGTTAAATGTTTCAGTATTAATTTGATAGGTCTAATAACTCTTAACATAATGTATTATATCTTTGATAGTGTTAATTAGTATTGATAAATATAAAATATTACCTTAAAATGAACAGTTATTTCCTTTAACTTTATAAATGAAGTCAAGACATTTCAAGTATTTTTCAACTCTGGGTCTGATTGTATTTTTATGCAGTATAATAAAGATTAATTTGCATAGCTCATTAGTATATGCCAATTATTCACATGAATGCTATAGTTTTTAACTTTTTATTTTTGCATTTTGCCTTATGTCATATCCAGAAAGGGGTGTACAATAATTGCTCTTCTTTTGGTAGGAGCAGTGCTTGCTATCTGCTGCAGTCTAATTTCTGCTATAGTCACTATGCTATATAGAAATGCTTAATGTCAGGAAGGCAGTATTTACTGAAATACACAAGTTCAGAATTCATCATGATTCTGTGTGAAATCCACTCGCCCTTTGCACCCCACTCCCTTCTGAATTGGAATGAAATGTGCCTTAAACTGCAGTGAAATACATCACATATTGCAAGAGTGGGCCCTTGCTTCGTCTCTATTCCTGGTGTGAAATCGATACACTATCTTTCCTGCTGACCTGTTCTGTGACCTCCATTGCAGCTTTCATGCTGAACAGCAATTGCTTTGAACAGTCTGGGTCTGCCTCAGCTCACAAATGATTCTCAGCTTTTGTCTAAAACTGATGCTGATAAAGAAATGATTTAAAATAATGCAGTTATAATAATTTTCTAATTCTAATTTACATCAAGAAGCATGCTCTTATATTATTGAACTGTTTCAGTAACAAGTGCAGTGAATATTTATGCAAAATTACTTCGTACCAGGAAGATAATTCCTAAATTTCTGTGTTGAAATTTCTGGGCTAAAGTTTTCACTTGGCTAGAGAAGACAGCAGGTATAATAATAAAATATGTTGTTTTTAAGCAGAAAGTTAATTCATTATCATGAATTAAAAATTTAGTGCTATTAGATGATAAAGAAAGAAATCTGACCCCCCCCCCAGAAGGCCTAATATTTCCTTATTGGAATCGTAAATCCGATCTTAAAGAGTCATTCCTTGTGATGGGTGGCTACAGAAATTAAACAAAAAACAAACAAATAAATAATAAATAAATAAAATCCAAACTTAAAATCTAAAGAAGACATTAAAAATAAATGTTTATAGAAATGGTTACAAAAATGGAAAGAATATTTTGAGAAAATTTTAGCCATTTAACATAGGTTATGAGGAAAAAAATACTGAAGTTATAAGAAATATCAGTACATTTCATTGTTCAGTTAGGTAGATTACACAAATATGCCATTACTGGCTTTTAAAATCAAGAAACTGCACTGGTGTTAAAGTGCTTACTGTTTTGAAAATGTATTGATAGGACATAAATTGTAGAGAGGTGATTTTATAATAATTGTGGTTTTGGAATATTTTTTCACCTGTTAAATACATTTGTATTCATTAAAACTACTGCTGAAGTAATATTCAAATAATGAATAATGTAAAGCTTCTGCTTATAAAACATAACTAATTTGAAGTTGTGCAAAACAATAATTGCACTCCTTTTGGGTTTTTTTTTATTTATGCAATAATATGCAGAGAAATCATCTTATAGGTAAAACATCAAAATGGAATATTGCTTTTGACAATCTCCTAGCACACTGTACCAACCTATACTTCTGTTTATTTCATTCATGCTAGCTGCTATCAGCACAGTGTTATTTCTTATGTACTATTTATCCAAAAAAGAAAATGAGGTTATTCTCTGAATAATGAATTACCTGTGAATGGGGTTAGGATGTCATATTCACAGAGAACATGATAATAGTAGAAGATGCTGTTGAAATGGGCAAGGGGTACTAATAATAAAAGTGGCTGAAAAGGAGGCAGAAGATAGGAATGAACAACTTCTGGGATTTCAGAGAGATGTGGTGAGCTTACTAGACTTATCCTACTGTTAATAAGAATGTAGTAATAGATGAAGATGCTGTTAAAGAAGTAAATGGATTGGAGTTTTCAAATTAATAAAAGCAGGTGGGCAAAAAGAGGCAAGAAATAGTCACACTGATTTTGCTTTCCCCTTATCCCCTTGCAAACAGTCAACATCCTCAATCTCTTCTATTTTGAACATTCCTTATGTGAGTGAGAAGTCAGAGAAATCAGAATGCTCACTTGGTGAATAAAAAGTTTCCATCAATAGTATCTAAGAAGGTTAAATCATGGCAATTGGACCAACATTTATTAAAACTGAGACATTTCGTTACTCATCCAAGTAACTTCTTCAGTCAAAATGAAAATTTGGGTAGGCAGAGAGAGAGTGTCGTTAGAAAGAACCAACTCTTGATAGAAAAAATGATAAAGGAACATATAGATTTAAAACCAGAAATATTTCTGTTGGATATCATACCAGAAAAATATAATAAAGGGACTATGTATTTAATATTACATGTGTTAACAGCAGCCAGAATTGTATTTGCAAAACATTGGAAAGGTGTGGAGATCCCCATGGATGAGAAGATAGTAAAAAAAAAAAAATACTAGAATGTGCAGAAATGGATAGATTAACACTTGAAATTAAAGAGAAGGAAGATACGGAATGTTTTGAAACATGGGATTCGTTTTATCTATGGTTAAATAACAGAAACAGAAGTTAGAACATTCAAAATTATAAGTGAAGGATTAATTTTACCATGAGGGTTTATTATGATATATTTATTATCAATATGATCTAGTATTAACAATTAAGTATTAATATTATGTTGAGACAATACTGTTATTATATGATCACTACTAATGAACATTATTATGATGATTATTGCTCAAACTAACTGTAACCAGACAACACACTTATATAGTCATAGAAACTGTTGCTCTTTCTTTATATAGTAAAAAGAAAAAAAATATTTAAAAGAAAAGAAAAAGAAAGAACCAACTCTTGCCATACAGACTGCAGTGAGTTTCTCCCCAAAATGAAAAGCAATATGTAAATGAAGACTCAATCATCCAGACCAAAAGTATCTAAAAATCATGGCAACTGGACCAAAGTTTATTAAAATTAAGACGTTTGGTTACTCATCCAAGTAATTTCTTCATTTTGGGAGGAAACCCCCTGCAGTCTATTTGGCAAGAGCTGGTTCATTCCAACAACTCCGACTCTTTGCCTATCCAAATTTTCATTTTGACTGAAGAAGTTACTTAGCTAAGTAATGAAACACCTCAGTTTTAACAAACTTTGGTCTAGTTACCATAATTTAACCTTTTTAGATACTTTTGGCCTGGATGATTGAGTCTTCATTTCCATTTACATCGATAGATTCCACATGGCAGACTCTCATTCCTACACATAGAAGGTGGCTATCCAGAAGATTGAACAGGATTAGAGGTCCTGAATTTAATGAGACTTAAATAGAAAATAAACATGAATGGGGTTCTTCGAACTTGAGGCTTTGAACTTGTAGCTCTTTTAGCCCATTTACTTCTTAAAAGCAGAAGAAAAAAATAAAACATCTCAAAATCTCTAGTTTCTACTCCCAACATACATGGAGCACACTGAACTAACAACACCTTCCCATTGTAAAGCATTCTGTGCATACTTTCCAGTGAGTGAGCGAGCCATTGAATTCAATGGACTTAAGAGTAAGCATGTGAAAATGTATGCTTACTCTTCTTAGATTTATGTATTTTTTTTCTCTGTGTGGTTAGGTCTTTAAACAACATTGATTATATGTATAGGTGATCCTTGACCTACAAATAGTTGCTTAATGACTATTTGAAGTTACTCCAACTCCAAAAAGCTACTTATAGCAATAGCACTTAGACTTATATACCGCTTTACAGTGCTTTACAGCCCTCTCTAAGCGGTTCACAGAATCAGCATATTGCCCCCAATAATCTGGGTCCTCATTTTACCCACCTCGGAAGGATGGAAGGCTGAGTCAACCTTGAGCCGGTGAGATTTGAACTGCCGAACTGCAGCTAGCAGTCAGCTGAAGTAGCCTGCAGTACTGCACTCTAACCACTGCGCCACCTCGGCTCTTAACTTATGACCTATTTTCAAAGTTACAGTAGCTATACACCCGATGCACATTTTTGGGTGCTTGGCGAATGACTCATCTCCATGGCCATTTGCAGCATCCCACAGTCATGTGAC
The DNA here is from genome assembly GCA_003457575.1 of Thermophis baileyi. Taxonomy (NCBI): domain Eukaryota; kingdom Metazoa; phylum Chordata; class Lepidosauria; order Squamata; family Dipsadidae; genus Thermophis; species Thermophis baileyi. Next base: position 794,833 of record QLTV01004083.1, on the reverse strand, counting down.
CATGGTTTGCATTTTTTTCCTCACCGGTTTCTGTGTTTAATTCTGGTTTTTGGCAAAAAAAATATCCATTGGAGAAAATTTATTTGTTTAAATACCGCAGTGTTCACTTAAGAACCACAGCATTTGCTTAATGACTGCTGCAAAAATTTGGATCTAGTCACATGATGCCTAGGCTTATGACTACAATGATTTAGGACCATAATTCTGGGCACAACTACGGTCATAATTCGAGGGGTACTTGTATATACACAGATGGAATGTGGTGCCTTATTTTGTAGTCCTTTTGAATTAGTGTTTAATTAATATTTAATTTTTTTCTTTTGGTCTTGCTTATTTTTGGCGTGAACTCTCACTAGTGTTCAATAATGTTTATATGATTGTGCACAAAGATACACATTGCAGACAAAGACACGTTTAAGTTCCACCACATTTGTTGGGAGAAAATCTCTAGCTTCGGCTTTATTAACAATTGGCAGATATAATTGACAAGGTAAGGAAACTGGTGTAGTGTATAGGAATTTATTTGTGTTTGTTTTTGTTTGTTTTCCTTTCTTTGTGGAGTCTGCTTTTGTACTCACAAAGCAAAGTATGTTTTAAAAAAAATGTCTGTCACGTAGTGCTACAACATTTTGTTTCCAATTGTTTTTGGGTGGGGGTGGGGGTGGGGGTGGAATTTACCATCATCATAGTCAAAACGTTTCCTGAAGGTGCCTGATCAGGTAAAATCTTACACAATATAACAATAAAATGCAAAATGACCAAAGGCTACTGGGAATAATAAATAATAACTGCCTTTTATATTCATCACGGGAGAAGCTCTTGTGGATTTTGCACTTTAGGAGACAGTGCTTTTAAGTTATGGCTTTGGTATTAGGGAACAGCCCTTTTTGTATATCTTGGTTCACTCCCATTGTGATGGCCTTCAGAAAAACATTGAAGATCAAGTTGTTCAGGAGACCCTTTTATGAATAAGTGTTAGCTTAGTGTTAGTGTTGCAGGTGTTGATTTATACTTTTGCCTTTGATGTTTTATGGTTTATAGTTTTGTGTTGTAACTTTTGCTTGTAAGCCACTACATGAATTTGGTGATATAAAAATGTAATACAATTAAAAACAAAAACAAGTATCTCATAGAATATTAATATGTATCATATTTTATATGTGAAATCTAACAAAAGTTCAGTAAAGCAGAATTACGGGGGGGGGGGAATGCTCTTCAGAGCCTTCCTAAAAGTTTATAATGATGTGGCTGCTGAACCACTGATGAAAACTGATCTGAGAGACATGTGTCTTCTGCAGGAAAGGTCTGTCTCCTTTGAATTCACTACCCTTGAACGTGGGTAAATGAAAAAAAATCTGTAGTGCTGATACTTCCATGTTAAAGATGACAGCTGTTCTTCAAATAATCTCAAATTGTTGAGGCATTAAACATGAAGCCAACATTTGCCTCTTATATTTCTGATCCCACATAATCAATAACATCACATTTAATGTGATTTGACAACTTCGTTTCACTAACATTTAGATGGGCATATTCTTTATAAGATGAAGTTTCTTAACTTCCTTTAAAGGTAATCCTCATTCTTCACATGATAATAGATCAGCTTGGATATTATTTGTACAAGGATAAATAATAAAAATGTCCATTGTTTGTACGTAGGTCTTGTGAACCTGTCTTGTTTAATAGATATTACTTAAAGTATAAGCATCTGAATTTCCATGATCATCATGGAGCAGAAACATTACAAAACTGCATATTTGTTTCTTGAAGGTTAGTGAAATCAAATGTAACTGTTCATCCAAATTAATCAGATTTACCATTTATATTCTCCCAGAAATCCCTATGTACTGCCTCTTTGTGGTGGATGGGTGGGTGTGCTCCAGGGAAGGATAAGTGAAAAAATTGGGAATATATGCCAAGAGTATATATTCCCAGCAAGTTCACCAGAGGCATGAAGGTCATCCGAGGTGAGCCGAGGTGGCGCAGTGGTTAGAGTGCAGCACTGCAGGCTACTTCAGCTGACTGCTAGCTGCAGTTCGGCGGTTCAAATCTCACCAGGCTCAAGGTTGACTCAGCCTTCCATCCTTCTGAGGTGGGTAAAATGAGGACCCAGATTGTTGGGGGCAATATGCTAACTCTGTAAACCGCTTAGAGAGGGCTGTAAAGCACTGTAAAGCGGTATATAAGTCTAAGTGCTATTGCTATCCCAATTGGCCAGCAAGCAGAGCCTGGAGTAGAGTCAAGAGAGGAATTAGTTTGGAGTTATCACATTCCCACAAGCGATCCATGCCCACCCACCCCCCCTTTGAATTCTGTTAACTCTTACCTAGTGTCAATTTACTGCTGAGTGTTAGTTGACTAGGTTCTTGTTTATAGGCATGAACAATAAATCATCTTAAATGGAACTTAACAGGTATAGCTCAGCAGTGATATAGGATAATGTGTGGAGGCACATTATCACTTTTGTGGCAATGCAAAGGCATCAATTCATACTGCACAGGAGAAGGCAATGGTAAACCACTCCTGTATTTCTGCCCAGAAAATACATGGATAGAAGATAAAACAATTGAACATGCAGTGCCGGATGATGGGCCTCTCAGGTTAGATGGCACTCAACATGCTACTGAGGAAAAGCTGAGGATCTTTTCGAGCACTAATGGATGTTTATGACACGACTAAATTAAGCTTTCAAGATGTCAAGTTGCTGCTGCTGCTACACAGGAAAACAAAATCTGATGCTGAAAGACAGAATTACAATAGGAACATGGAATGAAAATTGACATCTTAAGCATGAGGGAAAGAAGATGGATTGGGATCAGACACTTTGAGTCAGTAAATCACATTTTTTATAACTCAAAACATGGAAAGCAAAGTAGAAACAGTAGTCTAGCTGTTAATAGTTAAGAAGATTATAACACGAACACTACTTGACTTTGTGGACAAACTAATGTGATGACCATTCAAGTTCATGCACCAAAGCAGAAGAATACAATGTTGATGAGTTTTATGATCAAGATCAATTTGAAATTGACAGAACATGCAAGCAAAATTTTCTGCTTGTGATTGGAGAGTGGAATGCCAACCGAAGTTTATTGGAAATATTAAAACAGGAAATGTAGTTGGATTGTATAGCTTAGGAAACAGAAATGAAGCAGGATACTGACTTACCAATGTCTATCACTCAAATAAGTTCTTTATAAAAGAATCATCTAACAACTGAAATAATACTTCTATATACAGTATGTGCATTGCCAGACGAAGTACAGATAGTCTTCTACATTCACCAATACAAATAAACCTGTCCAAAACTCCAACCTAAAAAGTCCCGGAAGGTGGAAAAGGGTTATTTTAGGGTGCAAACGGAAGCCTCTCCTAGAGAAGGCTGGCTATGCCCAACACCTGAGATCACAGGGCCAATGAAACATCTCAGTGGAGCAGACTCACTTGAAAGAAGGTCTAAGAACCCTTAGAGGGGAGAGGATTGCCAATGTGGACAGGAGTTCACTTTGCCTACACGCCAACAGGGAGGAGGCTCAATCAGGTAGAGAAGAAGAAAAAGTCAAGCCACACAGCACCCAGAGAGACTCACAGCATGGAGATGGGATGACACAAGAATGACCATTGGAACCTTGAGCCAAGGTCTTCCACCATTGGGATGCCCCCACCAAATGTACCTCAGCTTCTTCAGTGAGGGTTGTAATGACCCATAGTATAATTGGCCCATGCTGTCTACAAATACAAGTATTTTAAAAAAACTATTTTTATAAATTAAAGAAAAGAAAAAACCTATTCTATTGGCCAGCTTTTGATGGCTTATCTTGCTGAATTTGTAAAATATCATGTATTATATCTCTTGCATCGCTAAAGTGCTTCACTGGTCAAAAGTTTAGTCTTTTGCCATTGGGTCAGTCTTACAAAAGTCTGGAAAATAAGTATTGAAGAATACTGATTGAAGATTACAGTTCTCTGTTGCTCATGCTAAGATATTTCAGTATTTTTAATGCACAGAAGGCACATAGAAAAAAACCACTTCCATATATTCTAGAGAATTTAAGTTTCAAATGTAGGTTGTAGGAGTAAGGAGTAAAAGATGCAACAGTGCAATCATTAGAAAAGGAACAATATTTCAGTGTGCCTTATTAGCATACACTAATTGATTAAAAAAATGAGAAACAACCTTTTTTTATCACTTGGATGCATACATATAAGAATCACATTCAAAGGTCTCATGAAGAATTGTGTTTTTTTCTCATTTCAAAACAATCTTCCAGTACAGTTATTTTAATATTGAAAAAACTTTTGAAAAAAAACAAGTTTCACAAGAGCAAATGTTATAACACATTTGCTGTAAGCTAGTAAACCACTAGATCATTAATTTGGTACTTCTAATTTGGACCATGACATATTTTTCCTAATAAAGTGTTTTTTATTTTACTGCCTATTGAGTATGTTCCTGAAGTTTTTATATGTGATGCACTGTGCCTATAATCTACTTTTTAAAATAAGTAGCTAACATATTAAAAATTTGCACGAATATCCAGCATGAAGACAAGTTTAAGCATTTGGCAAAACAAATAGTAATTTTTTGTCCTCCAGTTTTATTGGGAAAAAAGAGCAGAATGTTTTGTCATAATAACTTAAAATGACATCTTGTTTTACAGTACTAAGTGATACATCTTATGCTGATTTTTTGGAAAGGTATTTTATTTCAAAATGAATATGAACAAATAACACTGAAAACTTTAACCTATTGTATTTTTCATATGATAGCCAATAACCGATAGTCAATAAACTTTCCAAAAATAAATAAACGTATGCCACATAATTTAGCGTACACTTAAAAATAAATAAATTATGTTTATTTATCATGTTCAGATGTGTCTGCGCTTCTTCTTAAAGCAATCCATTTTTGGGGAGAAAAATGCCTGTTGACAAGCACCAGTGATTTGGGAGATGGGCAGAGAATAATGGGTGGTGTTGAAGGCCAGAATTCAGAAGGAAGGATGAGAAATTCTGCCAATGAAGATGTTGAATAAAACAGAATGGACTAAATTTGATATGCTGGAAGAAGTTGGTAAAATAAAGGAAAAAAGAGCTGCAGATACACTATTATTACTATAATATCACCTCTCTGGATCTCTGTGGAGAGTTAGTAGGACACTGGCTTAGAATGCTGCTGTCTGTTGCATTTTAAGCAAGCTTCCTCATTTTTATTGTGTTATTTAGAGTGGATGCTTTGAAGCTTGCCCCGTGTCCTTCAGTCCAAACATACACACAAACACACTAAATGTAAAACAAGTGGAAACTAGACCTTCCCACACAAAAAGAAACTTTTTTTCCACTTTACAGAAAATGCATTCTATGGCCTCTTCTGATAAAGGGATTGGATAGAATTTTAGTAGCCATGCTCTGCATGCTTTCCTTAACTTTTTAAAGCCAGAAATTGTTTGCAATAGCACTTTCTGTCTACCCGTTTTCCAGGAAGTTCCATTTCTTATGAGCTTCCTTTCCCAGCAGTTTTTACCAGTGTTCTGAATTCTTTAAAATCTGCTTTCTCTTAAAATCAAGACCTCCAGCATGACATAATCACTTTGCCCTGCTTCTTCTACTTCCTTGAATAAGTTAAATGTAGTTGACTGTCTACTCTCTGAGGAAGAAAATTGCCAGCAAAGTAAGTTAGGAATTTCTTGAAAGGACCATGCTTGACAGATCTTGTCTCCCAACAAACTCTAATGTTGTTTGGCCTGCGTAAGAATCTATTTCTATTCATAGGTTACTTGTGAGCAATAACAGACTGGTAAAAGCTATTGCTAAATATAGTGCTCATAACACAGAGATTGAGATTTGTGATAGTAGCAAATATCTGTAGCTCAGGTGTAGGATGAGAGTGGAGGTACATTCTCTGAGCTTCTCCAAACTCGGAGAACGTACCTCCACCCTCAGATTGAGGTTTGCCCTTAAACCAGAGAAACCATTTTGAGGGTTAGAATGCTTATACATAGTAGTATGGTAAAAGGAAACACCAACTTTACCTTTGAGATGCTACAGTTATTTGCATTACTTCTATTCCCCCCCCCCCAGTTTAATATCTTACTTATCACAAAAAGCTAGAGTTTAGTTAGTTAAGGTTTCAGTTGAACGTGGAATATGACTTCCTAAGCTTGTCATGCATCAAACTGTTATGGCTGGCAATTGTTTAAAAAAATTCATTTTGTTATGAACTAGCCTGCTTTCAACTGGGCTGTTCAGAGATGGATTGCTTTCTGGAGTTTTTGACAGGTGTAATTGTTAAGGCGTCATCTGTTCTTGTTTGCACAAAATACATTTTAGCCAACTGTAGGACTTGCCCGCTAATCTTTCTCACATCATTCCATTCTTTGCTTGCCACTAGACAAATCCCCTGTTATTTGACCAGATGGTAGAAAATCCATTCTCATGATAAGTTGCTTCTAGTTTGCATTTAGATTACCTGCAAAAATGGAACAATTTACTACTCTGCCTCTAACCATCTCTTCCCTCTTTTTTTCCTTTAGTTTGACTTCTTGTAACTAATTATTTAAATTCTGCCCTGTCAGTTAAAATTAGTCATAGCCTTACATGTTTCACATGTATGTAAATGCACTCAGTTCCTCCTCAAGTTACATGATACATCTATCTAGAGTTGAAGTGACATGTCAAGGTGGGAGGAGAAAATGATGTGCAAAACCAACAATATATAAAAGGATGTTTTGAAACTTAGTGAAAATGTGTAATCTCTTTTAAAACACCACCCACCATGTTCCATTTCCCTTTCCCTTCCCCTTCTCCTTCTCCTTCCCCTTCCCCTTCCCCTAGGATATAAACATTAAATTTCTGAAGGTTGTTAATTACAGTAAAAAAAGTCCTAACTTGTATCTGTGTTGCTTGCTAATATGTAGTGAATAAAAATATTAACTTTTTCCACAATGGAGGTAATTTGCCTCAGATTGTCATCTGAGAATGAGACTTTTATTTGGAAATACTTACCAAGAGAAACAAAAATTGGTTTCACTTAGATTGATTAGACTCAAATGGTAGTTCTTCACTCTGTTCTTCACTTCACAAAAATATACAGAAGAAGTTAATTTAAATGCATAAATGAAAAGGACTATAGGTCTTCTAGAAAAAAATAGCTAATGCAACTTGATCTATGGAATTCATACAAGCAGACTTTATTTTTGGTGAATGAGTTATCAAAATTAATTCAGGATAAGCTGTCTGGAAGACTGCAACGAGCTTTATAAAAAGACCCACATTTTTTTAATTACTTCTAACTAGCAACCCTCTTGCTTTTCACCAGGTGATTTGCATGATAGTCAGTGAAATATATATGCTACCAAATCTTCAGATTCTGGTATTCACTTGTTTAATGTAATTGCTATGCAAGAATTAGGAATTTTATGTATTAATGTCAATTAAATTAGTGGTTTGCTTTATGAAAGCTATTGCTGTTGAATTTTACTGATGTTCTTTGTGTCTGAGTTTGAGATATAGCTACAGACATTGAGGGTTTTTCTAACCAAATGACAGTATTATTGAAAAACTTGGAGAAGTTCATGATGGAAACAATATGTTCCAAAAACTATAATATACTTGATAGGATTAAAAAAATTGATCTACATGGAATGGGAGTACCCTCATGGTGAGAAGAACAGCAAACAAATTTAATAAAATAAAATAAAATAAATGTTTAAATTCTATTTTAATTGAAATCCTAATGTGATTGCATGGAGTACATGTGGGTGAATTTGATTTCATCATTTTGATTTTATTCAAAGAATGTTAATGTTAATTTTGTTCTAAAAATTGAAATTTTGTAAAGCTTCAAGAAGGAGAATATATAAAAAGAAACATTAAGAAATAGTTATGCTAAGTTGCCTAAGTACATTTTTAATATTGAGAAGGAAGGTCTAAATAGGGATTATACTTCAATGAAGATTTAAAGTAACTGATGAAAAAAGATTCAAATTGAATCACTTTTATTTCCTTTGAACTATTATTCCTAATTTTGTATACTGATACAATGCCATGAATATGAAATTGATCAAACAGGTTAAAAACTAAAATGAATCTTATATGAATTTTTAAGAACCATCATTAAAACCAAAAGCAACCTTGAATTTAATTGTTAATTATAGACTATAAAATTGTGTAGTATGCTTAATTTCTGTGACAATTAGATTGCTAGCCAGAGTTTTGTCGTCATAGGAAACAGGAATAGACTATTAAGTAGATAGATTTTCAAATTCTATACCAGTTTTCAACATCCTGAGCCCCCAAGTAAATCTGATTTCTTTGTGTGTGTATGTACCCCCACCCACCCACACATACATACAGTATGTATGTATATACAAATGCACATTAAAAATTGAAGGTTTTATATATGTCCCTTTTATCCATTTTGAGGAGAGGAATATATATTGTAATAAATAATTTACTTTAGATACTTCCAATTGTATTCCAGCAGTGGAATCTAATTTGTATTTATTTATCTATAATGTAGTTAATATAGCAAGATGAGATAGACTTAACATATAATAAAAGTACATCAAAAAGTACTAAATGTCCTGCATTACAGTTGACTGTAGAGAATCTCTAGTCATGTATATCTGTTTTTGATGCCTCTACAGAATAACTGTCCAGCATCCTCTACCCAACCAGTCAGAATGTAGGAAAATCTACAGATATGACGGAATCTACTGTGAATCTACCTACCAGAAGTATGTTGAAATCTGTGTGAGTCTTTCTTCTGGCTCGTGCATTAGTGCTGTCCCGTTCTGAATAGCAAGTTGAACATGTATTCAAACGTACACTTCTTCTTGAATGAAATATCTTTGAAATTGGGAATAGATATACAGTATTTTGTTTTCATACTTGGGAATTGTGCTCTTGAAGTTAAAAGGGAAATAAATAAACCTCTAGGACTTTATTAAATCTCTTAGGTATGCTTCTGTATATTGCAGTAAACAAGTACTTAAAGCCAGAAAAACCTAGGCAAAATATATTGCACAGGTGCTTCACATCTTAGGGATTTGAAAGGTGTGTTATGTATAAATTAGCTGTCACTTTTTTCAGTCGTGTAATGGAATGATGAGTTGTAATTTGCATAATCCTTTAAGAAGGCAAATTATACTGTCATGTAGCAGACTTAACATGCTAGCTAGGATTTCATAGCTTTGAAGCTAATTAGTATGTACCTTACAGGACAGTTAAATTGAGGTTGAGTCCTTCTGCTTTTCAGTTGTTTGCCTTGTCCTTTGCTTAACAATATCTGAATCAGTTGGTGGGTAGAGAATGTTACAAGTATATTGCCAGAATCCAGTACTGTATATTGGTCTGAGCAAGGAAATGTAATGCAGCATAGGGGTTAATATCCTTTTTTTAAAAATTAAAAAGTGGGATATTTTATTGTAATTATTATTTTCTTTCATGAATAAATTAAGCAGTAACCATGATCCTGCCATTAATGTTTGTGTTCAGAAATAAGTTTATGTATGTGAATCAGTTGTACCAAATGCTCAACAGGTTGATGCATGCAGAAAATGTGATCATATTTTGTGATGAGCAAATGCATGGATAATTGCAGAACACTGTTAACGGTTGCTATGATCATTTCTCTGGATTTGATTGCTATCAAAATAAAACATAAAAAGTATGTTCAGTTCTGGTAAGAGTAGATATATGTTATATAGTTTAATGCTACAATAAGCATTTGTTATCATTATTGTTTGGTTGCCAGGCTATCTGTGTTTAATCTTACTGATTTGACTATTATCTCTTGTTCTTTGCACATTATTAGTTTGTTTCCCCCTTTTGATGTTGTCCATTTAGCCATTCTGAAATGCTTCAATTATAAATCATAATAGTTGAAAACTTCAACATTTTAGTTAGATACCAAGATGAATCAGTTCTAGTAAAACAAGATATAGAATTACAATCAATTATGAATGGAAGTGATGCTGGTTGATCAAGAGAGATTATAAAATTAAACAAAGAAAAGAAGCTTAAATCATCAAAACACATGTTAATATTCGTACAAATCTATATGAATATTGGAAAATGATAATAAAAAAGAAAAGGCTTTAATAAATATTTTAATTGAACTTTAGTATACATTTATACTTACCTAGCCCAGGCTACCAGATGGAAAGTTATTATGTTCTTATCCCCATGTTATTACAGTTAAGTGGCTTTTTAAATGACTGTTTACTCATTGTCCCAACAAATCTTATATAAGTCAAAACTCAAATTAAGGATAGAAAATTGTGGACTCAGAACAATTGAAGTTTTTTAGAATGTGCAGAAATGTCGGAGCCCCTGGAAGAAGATTAAATTCTTGATACTGGCTGAATTTAATTTGTTTTTTTTCCAACTGTGCTTATAAACAAGAAATAAGAAAGCTTCTTCATTAAAGTGGGTCCCACTTTAAGTTTAATGAAGAAGCTTTCTTATTCATTGTTATTTTTATGAATGCCAAAATAGTTTTATTTTGGTGTTTTGAAAACTTTATTGGTATATGTAGGACACTGAGAGTTTCTTGTATGTGGCTGACCACATAAGCAACAAAACGCTTGGCTGTTTCTTCTGATTTAATATGGTGCTCTTTTTTTTAATTCTTTATCTTTTAACAAATTTAACAGTTTTTTTTTCCTGTGGCAGCTGTTTTTCTACCAACCAGAAGTAATCTTCTTAATGCTTCTGCACCAGTAGCTTCCTTTTTATCCTTTGCTCTGCATGGATGTAAAAAGGTAATTTCTTTCCAATGCAAATAACAGCTTCGGAGGATCAAAATTTTGGAAAACATTGCAATTGAAATAGAGTTTAAAATTTTTCGTTTTGGCTAGCTGCACTTTTAGTAATTATAAACCTTTGATATCTGATATGTGCATTTTTTAAAGCTGCGTGTTAAACAGCAAATATCACATCTAGTTTGTCCTTAGAATTTTTATTTTTTATTTTTCCCATTTTAAAGCCCTTTAACCAGAACCCAGTGATAGTTAGATAATAGTAGCCCTAAAACTGAAGTTTCATAGATGTAAAACTTTTGTTTGCATTTTCAGTGTATTTTTTTTAAAAAAAAATCATAATGCCCTGAATATTTAGTATTACCTTTTTATGACTTACTTATTACCCAGCTGTTAAGCAGCATCCTAGTGTTAAGTTCTTGTTAGAAAACATCAGAAACAAACACAGACAGACAAGTAGACAGGCAGGCAGGCAGGCTGGCTGGCTGGCTGACTAGATTTCATTTAGTCTTTGTGTGATAACTAGAAAGCATTTCTATTCACAACAGTAACTTTAAAGAAAGAGTACTTTTGGAAGTGAAATTTTATTTCATAGATGGAAAGATCTTTTACAAGCAAAAATTCTAGATTTAATCATATATATTTAAACAAAACCTAATCTTAAATGATGATTATTCACATAGTGATTTATGCTGAATATTTTTAAAAAAATATTTTGGATCCTAACTGCTGTTGGAGTCTTAACCAATGGAATAGATCATTCTTGAATTAACAGTTTTGGGACGTAATAATCATGAAAATATGTATGATATCTCAATATGTTCTTCAAGCGGAATAAGTCATCTGCAAAAAAATTATATTTGTGCACACATATTTTTATGCAGCTAAAAATTTCAGTTAAATTTTATTAAAATTATTTTGTTCAGGCAGGGTATATTTTTAGTCAAAATAATTTACCTTTATACATTCATTTTTAACATTCTATAGTCTTGTTTACTTCTATTAAAAATTATCTCTGAAGGTTACACTACACTTTGATTTATATGAGTATTTTGAAAACTATGTTATTTTATTCGTTTGTCTTTTGTTTTTGAGATATGAACCAGCCTTGAAAAATAACTGAACTGATTTTTTAATTTGCAAGTTGAACTAAAGAAATAAATCTCTTTGAAGTGCTAAACTCACTTTGCGTCTGCAAAACGATAGGACAAACATACATGCCTTTCAGAGCTGCTAATTTCCATATGGTTAGAATTGAAATATTCAACATAGTTCCTACGAGTTGGCAGGATCTTTGCTTCCAGCCAAGATTCTGATTTTAGGTTACTGTTTTTTAAATATTATTTTGAAGCAGATACATCAGTCCTGAACATAATCCACATATTCCCAAAGGACATCTTTTTAAAAAGGTAGGTCTCTAGAGCCTACAGGTTTTTCTATGGCACACAATTAAGACAAATACTTTATGAGAATAATCCTTAACACAATTTCCAGCTGCCAGTTAGTTCAGGCCCTAGAAAGTTTGGGACTCCTGTTCTATGGTATATAAAGGCATTGTTGGAAAGCAAAACAATTTTAATTATTTTTGCAACAAATACCCATTTGTGTTAATGGATTTCAAATAACTATTTTTTAAAATGAGATGTGCTTTGTACTAGTGATCTAAACTATGTTTATAAATTATTTTAATTGTATTGATATAAATGTCTTTATCTACTTTTCAGTTTTTCATTATTTGGTTTTGAGTGTACAAGTGATTAAAGAAGGCTAGGAATTAATGAGTTTATGCTTACTTACACTTTTAAAAAAGTATTCAGTTAAAAACCATAGTCAACAGTTTCTTAATGTAAGACTCAGCATTTCAAGTAATGGAACTAGAGAGATTTACTATCTGATATTATTTATATTGCAAATATCAGAGCAAGTCTCTTGTCTACCAAATGAAATATGGAGATACAGTTAGTTCAATCAAAGAAAAAAAATGAAATAGTCTTATTGACCAATATAGATTTAATAACAATGAATTCCGTAGGGTTATATGCAGTTCATAAAATTATTTTAACTTTAAGTCTCACACAAGCTACTTGGTATTTATTTACTGCTTATTTCTTATAATTATTTATCCTACACTCTTTGCTGGATGTTAACTGTTTCTGTTTAATGGAGAAAACACTGGATGCTACCCTCTGCAGCATTTTGCATTCAACTTAAGGTTTTTATGAAACCTAAGGACTATCTGCAATAGTTTGGGATGCATATAGCAAATAATAAAGATAGAAATGAAAGACTTGAATGAACCAGAGGTGTATTTCTGTGATGTTGGTTGGGTCTTCTATATTTTAATTCAATTTATTTATTAGTTTTGTTTTACTAGCAGTATGATTAAAGACCAAAGTAGTAATTCAGTATTTCTTATTTTCAAGACTTTGAAACAGTACTGAATGAAAATATATGAATTAATGCATTTATAGTTATATGTGGCTGGATAGACATAGGCAGTCCCTGGGTTAAGAACATCTATTTTACGGACAACCCATACTTACAAATGGGGTGCCTTTTACTAAAAATGATGGACTGCATTCTCCTTCTTCAGATTGATGAACTGCTGAAACTGTGCAATGCTTTTAGTTACCACTGAAGCCACAGGTTTTTAATATACCGCCTGTATTTAGCATTTTTCGATGGTTTCTGAAACCATTGGGCGACTTTAAGTTTAAGTTTATTTGTATTTCTATGCCGCCCAACTCCCAAGGGACTTTAATAGTTTGTCAGCTTGAGGAAGGACAATCCTATCCACCATTTTTAATACAGGCAGCCCATTTGTATGTATGCTTCCAACTTATGTACAAATTTGAGTTAAAGACACTGTTAGGAATGGAACTCTTTATTAACCCAGGGATTGCATGTATGGAGAAAAGAGAAAGAGGGAAATCAGTACATGTATTTGGATGTTTAGATTTGATTTCAAAAAGTTGTTTGGATGAAAATGTAGCAGGAATGCCACATTATTTCCCCTTAAAATCTCACATTGCATGTGAAATTTGAGAAGTTTTCTAGTAATGATTTTCTCTCTCTGTATCCCATTATTTTAATATAATGTCTAAGGAGAAAGTTCTGCTAACTTCATTTCTTACATTTTTTACAGTATATATTGCTATACTATCTAGCAAATACCTCAGATATTAAGATTTCCTTTATAGACAAAATTAAAGCCTTTGAAATTTGAAAATGCCTTTGAGATATGATTTGATGCCAATGGTTATAGTATCAAAGGTGTATGATTCATTTATTTTAATATTTAGTTTGATTTCTCCGTAGCATGGGTATTTTATTTTTATTGACGGATGTTGTAGACTTAAAAATGCCTTTAATTTCCATAAAGTAAATAAATTACAATTTTAATGTCATTCTTTTTTACTGGGAGCTTTTATTCAAATAGTGGTGAAATGAGGATCGCAAAACAGCACTATTAAAGTATTGAAAATTGAGTTGTACTATAAATTTGGACATTCTAGTTATAGAATGTTTATAGTCAAATATCTTGGGGATTGTTTTTCCTAACTGTTGCAAACATTCTATTAAGAGCCAAGTCAGTGAATCAATTTTTGTCAATTCAGCATCCATCACAAATACATTGCACTTACTGAGTTCTGAATATGATAGTTCTTCAGTACAACAAAATGCAGTGAGTTTTGTGAACAACTGTTCTCCCATTCCTACCAATATAACTAGGGATAAGGGATGCGTCATCAGCATCTGGAGGTTTGTGAAATATCAAAAGCAATGTCTTGAATTTATGGTTGCAATGTAATTTATACAAATGCTTGACAATAGCTCTTTGAAAGGGACATTAAATGATTTTGAAAAGCAACATTTATTTATTTGTTTAGTTTTCTATTCTTGTATTCACAATGGACAGAATAGGAATCTCAAGAATATATACAGAAATAATATAAATGTAACTAAAAGCATGAAAATCCATATAAAACATTACAAGGAAAACATCAGCATAAATCAACTTTATCTCCGCATAGCAATCCATAGAAAGCATAATACAAAAATAAATAAGCAGCAATTTAGAATTCCAGCTCAGCATCATTATTCAAACTGGACAGGAGCAAAAAGGTCTTGAAGAAAATAAAATAAAAAGTTTAATATACATTTCACAGGAGAGGCTTCTACATTTGCAGACCACTACTGAAATTGTGCCCATCAGTCTAATTGACTTAGAAACAGTTGATCTATAAGTCTCTGCTTAAGGTAACTGTTAGGCTAACAGTTAGCAGGCATATTTTGAGTTTTTGAATTACAGAGTTAAGCTTCCTGTGGGGCTTCTGTCTCTACGGCTTTTAAATAAACCATACTTGTCATTAAACTATTCTTGAGTTAAGAAAAGGCTTTCTCTCTTTTTATTAATATAATTGTATTACCACTTAAAGTAGACAAAAAAGATATCAAAATATTATGAAGTTAGTTTAGCATGGCAAAACATTTGAATTAATTTAAAAATAGTCCCGTATAGAGTTTGTTTATTGTAGCACAGTCTAGATGTGATTATGTCATGAACTGGAGCAGAACTTGACAAATTGGAGGAGGGTTTTTTTTTTATGCTCCAGTTCTAAAATAACACTTAGGATGTTCGTCCCAAAGGTGCTTTTTCAAGAGGCAACTGGACTTTCCGGTTTTTCTTTGAAGATGTTTCGCTTCTCATCCAAAAAGCTTCTTCAGCTCTCAGCCCTCAGTCGTCTTCAAAGAAAACCCAGAAAGTCCAGTTGCCTCTTGAAAAAGCACCTTTGGGACAACCATGACCTGGATGACTGAGAATCTCCATAGACATTTAGGATGTTCATTTGGCTTTTCAAAAGTAGTGTATGTTTTTTTTCAAGACTTCTGTTAAAATTATATAAATGCAGATGAAAATAAAGATGATATGAAAATGGGGAAGGAAATCCAAGGGGAAAGAAAGCTTGTAGGTATAGGGGGAAGGAAAAAAAGGATTGACTTCCAACTTTTTTCAACACAATAAAGTACAGAATAGCCTCAAGTTTTTACTTTACTAGCTTAATAAGTACAAGCCTTTTCTATAACAGACTATATGAACCAGCAAAAACCAGTGTGAAGAGTTTGTGTTTTTCTATAGAAATAGTGTAACTATATCTAACAACTGCTCATTCTTTCACATTTCCAGCTTTTTAGCAGTCTCACTGACATATAGTCATGTTTATTTCTCACCCTTTATCTTTAGTGTAACACCTACTATGTTATCCCTGAGGGTCTGATCCTGCTTAGCAAATTTAGCATCGCTTGCTGAATCACATCCTTCCTGAAGAAGGAATAATGTTGTGGGGCAGTGGAGGAATAATTATAGACAGTTCCTGTTTGTTTTTCAAGAGTCAAATTGAAAAAAATTGGAAGAGCAATAATTTTTTTTTAGAAAACTATACCATTGTGACAATGAAATGCTTTTTTAAGACAAGATTTTAAATGGGAAGTGTTTATGAAAGACTATTGTTAAATATATGTGTACAACTTTCAAACTTTTTCCAGTGTCATAAAATATTACTCTTCCTTTCCAGCTGTAGCATTTTTGTTTTTGAAAGCCATTATCTGTACCACAATTTAGAAAAGAGAGATTTTTACTGTTTTCTATTTTTACTGGGAGTGCTTTAGCTTTAAAATTCTTCCCATCAATCTTACAAAAAAAAAAAAAACTTGGAAAACAATTTATTCTCTTTGTTCAACAATCTATAGGTTTTCTGCTTTTTTTTTTTTTTAAAAAAACTCCCTCTCTCTGATTTCTTTGTTTTGTTTGGAGTGATATCGAGAAAAAATGGACATGATTCTACCTCACCTTTACTCTCCATCTGCTGAGAGAAATCATAACTTTCATGCTACACAATTGGAATTGCTGGAGCTGGAGGTGCTTGAGACTTCTCCAAAGTCAAAGTGTGCCAAAACAAAACAAAACAAAACAAAACAAAAACCTTAATTAAACAAGCCTCCTTTGGGAACTTAATTTAATGGGGTAATAATTACCTTGTTTACTACAAATTTAGTGGTTTCTATTGTTCCCATTTCTTATAATGCAAAACCTAAAATATATATTATTTTATTTAAGTTTAGTTTATCAGTATTTTATTTATTTGTTTAGAAAATGTATAGGCTACCCAACTCATGGTGATCCTGGGCCAGCTTAAAAAAGTAACCCTAACCCTAACTTTTCAAAATGTAAGATAAAAGGCCGAAAGTTCTTCCAACTTCATTATTTAATATTCAATGACATCTCAATGGTTTTTCTGCCAGCCCTTTGGTAAGGATGAGTGAAGGTCTTTTGGATTGTGTGGGTTTGCCACTTTTATTGTTGTGTTGTTGCTCCTATCTGGTTCTTCTCTGCCATCTTTTATTCTTTATTTTTGTTCCTCATTGCATGTTTTTAAAGTTTTTATTTGTGGGCTCAAGGATTCGTGTGGCATACAAATTTAGTAAATTATTTAATGCTACAATCTACCAGTAGCACTGAGTTAAAATAAAGCCTGACTTTTAAACTTTATTTTTTTCAAAAACTAATTAATAATTGCTTAGTATTCTCGCAATATTTATTCCTCTATTTTATTAACACATAAGCTGTTCTCATTCAGGGAGAATGTTAACTTTAACTATGATTTATTTAGCAAGCTCTGTGGACTTCCTGTTGTAGCTTAGAGCTGTGGTGGTGCAGTATTTCAGGCAAACTCTGCCCACAGCCAGGAGTTCAATCCTGACTGGCTCACGGTTGACTCAGCCTTCCATCTTTCCGAGGGGGACCCAGCTTGTTGGGTGCAAGATGCTGACTCTGTAAACTGCTTAGAGAGGGCTGTAAAGCACTGTGAAGCGGTATATAAGTCTAAGTGCTATTGCTATTATTGATCTTCCTACATGGCCAACAACAGGGATATGCAACTTCTGTCAGGTCCAGTGTAGGTGCAAAATGTGGATATATTGTTACAAGAAATAAAATATTCAAAGAAATAGATTAGAGGAATTTGAACCCGAGGAAAAATTAGGACATGCAGACTGAGTCAAAAGCAAGGATTATCCAGAAACAATGTTGGGTAATAGCTATCAGAGGTAAGAATTGCAATGCAGGAGCTAACAGTTGTAAACCACCAGGTGTGATGGGTGGTGTAAAAATTTGATGAATGGGGAAACTACATAAAGATCAGACAAGATTGGGAATGGCAGCTGTTAATGATAAGAGCTTTCAAGGAGCAGGCCACGTAACAGTCAAAGAGATGCTGAGGTGACACAGAAGGAATGTGTGACTGATAGAAAATGAAAGGACAAGTTGTACTGACTGACTATGAACAGGAGTCTGTTAAAAGACCTCAATTTGTAGTTACAATTTATGGAGTGCTCCTGTCTTCCCTTACATTATCTGATTAGTTTTGTTGCAGGAAATACAACTGAACACGTGTGTGATTGTAATTAATAAAGCTGTTGTAGGTAAGAGAGACTTTCTGTGCACTCCCTTGAGCCTTTAATTATTGCATAAGATCCTGAACTGTTGTATGTCTATTGAAAACATGCGAGTGTATCCACTCATACATTCTCACTTCCCCTCCCACTGAACCAAGCCTACATGCTATTTTTACCATACAGTTGGGAGAACACCCATGATTATCACTTCAATTTTTCTGTTTTGTGCGCATGCGCAAACACACACACACACACACACACACATTTCCTACTTACAGAAAATAAAACTAAACTTTTACCTGCCCCTTTACTGGTATACATCTATTCCAGAAAATAAAGTAAGTAAAAGTTATTCTAATCAGGTGATGGAATGGAGGCAGATGAAGTGGTGTGACCCAGAAAGAAAATCACTTTCCTTCTGTCCTTTATCCTGCAAAGCCATTTCTTTCTGTAACATTAATGCCATTCATACAAACTGTCAAGGATTCTTGGAGGCAGCTTTTTCATTGATCTACTTTCCCTTTAATATCTCACCTTTCCACTCAGTAAAATACATATGGCAATTAATGAATATGAAAATACAAAATAGAGAACAAAAAGTGTTTTTTAAACAATAAGGAAATAAGGAAACTACTTCAGCCCTTGGATAAAATTTTGGAAATGCATTTCTTACAGAGGAGAACTCATTCCCATTATCTCCTCCACACCAGCCTTCTCCTTCCCCAACAATCCCTGAGATGGCCACATAGTGCCGAGTCTGGTGTGTGGCTTCAGTGTAATGGATCCCTGCCTAAAACCACATAGACCAGGAGAAACAGGAAGGGTTGGAAGCCTCATCTGTGAGTCAGTTAGACAATAGCTTCCGTTATGACAGTTTTCAACTATCCAAGTCTTCGCCTTCCTATATAGGTAGTCTTCAACTTACAACAGTTCATTTAGTGAAAGTTCAAAGTTACAATGGCACTGAAAAATGTGACACATGACTGTTTTTCAGAGTTACCCCATGATCATGTGATCAAAATTCAGATGCCTGGCAACTAATTTATATTTATATTTATAGCAATAGCACTTAGACTTATATACCACTTCATAGTGCTTTACAGCCCTCTCTAAGCGGTTCACAGAGTCAGCATATTGCCCCCAACAATCTGGGTCCTCATTTTACCCACCTCGGAAGGATGGAAGGCTGAGTCAACCTTGAGCCGGTGAGATTTGAACCGCCGAACTGTAGCTAGCAGTCAGCTGAAGTAGCCTGCAGTGCTGCACTCTAACCACTGCGCCACCTCGGCTCATATTTATGACCATTGCTGTGTCCCAAGGTCATGTCATTACCTTTTGTGACCTTCTGATAAGCAAAGTCGATGCGAAAGCCAGATTCACTTAACAACAGGGTTACTAACTTATCAATTGCAGTGATTCACTTAACAACTGTAGCAAGAAAGGTCATAAAATGGGGCAAAATTCACTTACTTTACTTTTACTTTTTTACTTTTATTTGCATTTCTATGCCGCCCAACTCCCAAGGGACTCTGGGCGGCTTAATGTCTCAACAACATAAATTTTGGGCTCAATAGTAGTCATAGGTTGAGGATTACCTGTACATGATCCTTGACAAAATCTCTGTATTTCACAAATGGTTCTAGCCCTTTCCTTTAAGACTGATGATAGATATACTTACTCATAAGGGATTGTAGTTCTTATGACCAGAAGTTCAGCTAGTCAGCTACGATGAACTCTAATGCCCCTGAGAAACATGTGTAAGGCTGCCAGAGTCTTACACATCCTTTTTTAATTACCATAAAATTAATTGTTATGCCTAATTCAAAACTTCCCTTGACATGACAATGGTACAGAAATGGTTCCCAGCAAGGACTGGGAGGGGGTGGATGAGCTGAAAATAGGAGTCTGTCCGTCAGAGACTATTCTGATACATCCCATTTCAGAATGACCTGAGTCCTCTGGAGGAAAAAAAACCCTTCACGATAAGTCCAATATACCATTCTATGGATGGCAATTTTTAGTGCCCAAAGCTTGCCTCTTTTAGTTTTGTACTAACTTCACCAAAGGAGTACTATGCATGTTTGCTGCTTTTGGTTACTTATAAAGAAATAACAGAGGGATAAAAATCAAATAACATATAGATCCCTCATTTTTATTGGTATTGTTCTTTGTTTTCAGGGAGGATATCATGTTTTTAAAAATGATGCATTGCTGATTATTTTTGATATGGTAATTATGTAGCATGTTGTCCATTGAAAAATGATAAAAGGAATTTTGATGCATACTAGTCTGGAAACTCAGTCATGTATACGGGCCAAGGATCTGCATCTGTAACAAACATTTTGGAATGTGCAAAAAAGAGAATAGCAGCAGATAAACGGTCACCCAACAATGGGAGCTGGGCTCTTGTCAGATTCACAGTCATGGCTTTGTCATATATAAAGACAAAAGAATACAGTTGACTGCTTGTCTTTTCATTCCTTGGTGGTTTGTTTGTGAAAGCCTTGTTTAAACAAATGGATGTTGAACTACTCTGCCAATTGAATTGTGGCTGGTGTGTTAATGCTGCATTAGTTTGAAGAACAGGTTTAGGACATTTGCATTCTTTACAGAGCTTTGAAAATGAAAAAGGCTGTGACATATAGGCTGACAATCCTGTACTATCTAAGTCCTAACTGGGTCAGTTTTAAACATTTGTTATTGCAATCTGTTTTTTCCCTTCTTTCTAAAGTGTACATTCCATTGGGTTTTATTATAAGTAATTTTAATTATTACAATTAATTACTCATTTAGTAAAAAATATATATGGATATGTATGCATGTGTCTCTCTGTAAAATATTTTGACTACATGAATATAATAATTTTCTAACATCTGCTATGAAAGCAAGGATCAGGTGTTGCCACCTTCATTCTTCATCTGCTAGCAATTTTCTTTAAACAAAAGATATGGCTGGATGAATGTGAAACAAAGAACATGCAGATTACTATCTTGCCAGGGAAATGAATAGCATTCCACATTTTTTGGAATTCTGTGGAAATTTCTATGGGCTACTACAGATTCATTATATAATTTTGTTGTAGTTAAAGTAGAAATAAAATGATGTTTAATATTAAAATCAATTAACAGCAAAATAGCTGGAAACATGATATGCTGATCAGCATTGCAGTTTTGTGAGATGTGGCATAACTCCAGCTGTAAGATAAAGTTAGATTTCTAATATCTGTTTATGATTAAACTGCTACACCACCAATCGTATATCTCTCTTCTATACTTCCTACATACTAATTCAAGTCTTGGTGATTCAGCAAACTAACCTGGAGGGGGGAAAAAACTATTATAAGTGGTACTGTCAGCTACAAAACCAAGCATATTTCTTTTCAATTTAGAAAGGTGATTATGAGAATTCTGTTTTAAACAGGGCTTGCCATGTTTAAGTTGCATTCCTCTCAAACACATTAAAGACTTCTAGTGACTTCCTGCTACTCAGAAACACCATGATCTTGGACTGATTTGGGTCATATTGACTTAAAGACTAGTTAGACCATATATTTTACGCTATTATAAAACAGTAAATATTAATGATGTAGGGAGCAAAAGATGGATTAGGGTAGTAAATGTGAAGATTTATTTAATTGATTAATCACTTATTAAATTCAAGATCACTCATTCTGGAATGTTGTATTTTTATTCTCTTTCTCTGTCTTTATTTGATAAAAGTCTGTTAAAGAGGAAAAAGAGCTCCCTCTATTTTGATGGGTTTCCCCCCCCCCCAGCTTAATACACATCCTATTTGAATTGTATTGTTTAGTGTGGTTTCTGAAATATGTAATTCATTTATTAGGATACGCTGTGGGCAAGTTTCAGAATTCTCTGCCAGGCCTGTGGCTTTTCAGTTTGGCCAGCTTCAGCATGAAAGTGATGACTGCTGTTGCACATAAGCACTGTTGATTGATAACGCCCTAGTAAACTCTGCTTGGAGATGATCCTAAGCATACAAATGCCAGGACTTTAATGGTAATCCCCTTTAGACTAACATTTTTATCTTATTAAAGTTACAAAAATGATTTTGAGAGTCACTTTGGGTATTCCTATTGCATAATGCTACTGAGATCGTACTGATGCCAGAAAATGTATTTTGTTACATAAATACTGTAGAAGTTGTTCCCAACTTCTAAGGACTATAACATAGTCCTTCGGGAGTTGGGCGGCATATAAATTTTATAAAATAAATAAAAATAAATAAATAAAATATTTATTATCAACAAGAATAGTATGTATATGTCCTCATGCATATTAAAGCTTTGCCAGTTTATGTCTTAACATTTAAATAACAACTAAAACTAATATTGTACTTAGCATACCTTTCTTTGCTTAAAAGCATGTTCTAAATGCATGAAGTCATATTTTCAAGTTTAAGCATTCCAGGTTAACATTTGTAAAATACTATGACTGTCTGTGAAATCCTGCACATGTTGTTTTGACCAATATTTAATTTTGGGGCCGCTTTACAAAGCAAAAATTGTTCATGCTACTTACCAAAGGCTTAGTGTGGCCAATCTCCATTAGAACGTTTTGAAGGCTTTCAACTGTCTTCTATCTCTTCTACATTTTTGTCAGCTCATCTAGTGTAATGAACCAGTTATCCCCAAATGAAGTACTTGGAAGCATCAGAGTGGACTACTTAGTTTTTGAGGCAAAATACTTCTTTGAATTGAATTTATCTTTTAATCTGACTTGAGGCAATTCCACAAAACAGCAGCACTTTGGCCAAACTTCATTACCATCATTCATTAGGGTAGAACTGGATTACTTGGGCCATTGGTCTGATACACTAAAATAAGATTTAAAAAAACTTATTATCCCTCAGAGTAAATAGGTCATGCTAACAAAAAGAGTTAAAGGAGGGATACTGACACAAAGAGTATTAGCATAATTAGTATAAATTTCAAATACACTTCACGAAAAGTCATTTACCCCTACCTATTTAAACTACTGAATAAGCACTTGATCTATGGTTTTCAGAAATGTTGGAAAAGAAAATTTGAGGATGTAGTGTTCTGAGAGACATGCACATATATTTAACAGAGCTTGGTTTAATGGATTTTGATGTAACAAATAAGAGACCAAAAGTTTATTTCTGTGCATATGTAAAATCACACTCAATATAATATTACATGCATGTGTAAAAACCCCATTCATTTCTAGCAGACATCTGATTTTAACAAACATCTCTTCTTCCTATTACTCAATCCAATTACTCTAGTGTATCAAGGGTTTATTGTACAGGTAGTCCTCAAGTGATGACCATTCATTTAGCAACTGTTTAAAGTTACAACAGTGCTGAAAGAAATGACTTATAATCAGTCCTTACACTTATGACCGTTGCAGTGTCTCACAGTTACATGGTTGCAATTCAGGTTCTTGACAAATGGTGTGTATGATTGTTGCAATGTCCAGGTGTCTGATGATCACCATTTGCAACTTCAGCTGGCTTCTGTCAGGCAAAATCAATGGGGAAAGCTGGATTCACTTAATGATTGCAGTGGTTCACTTAGCAACTGTGGCAAAAAGTTTATAAAATTTGGGGCAGTCATGTAATGACTCACTTAACAACCACATTCTTAGCAATAGAAGTTTCAGTCCCAACTGTGCTCATATGTCAAGGACTCCCTTTATACCCTAAAGAGGCAGAAGTTATTCATTATCCATGAAGTCTGATTTGTAGATTCTCAAAAGAAAGAGTTAGTGAGCGTTTCTTTCCTGTTAATAAATATGAAATCCAGTATATCAAATTCCCCGGTTTATTCCTCTGCCCTTTTTTTTTTTTTGATGAAGTTGTCTATAAACCACATCAACATTTTTTTAATCTCCCATTTTTTGCAGTTTTAGTCGGAGTTGATATCTGAGAAGTTTAAATCCCCATTACAACAGTGGTGTTTCCTGGACACCTCAACCACCTGATCTGCAAAGATTTCATCTATATTTTCTGCTTAGTTAAATGGCCATAGTAAACACCCATAATAGTGGCATCATTGTTACTTTTTTTCTTAATATTTACCCAGATACTTTTGATCTGGCTTTTATCCTTGGTGTTAGTTCTAGTATTGATCTTCTTCCGCCCACTTCACATTTAATTTAAAGGCTGTTATATGAACTGAGCAAGATGTCTTCCAAATACTGGCTTCCCACTCTTTGTGTGGTATGCCCATCTTTCACCAAACCCTTCCTGTAGATAGTGTAGTTCATGGTCCAGAATTTTTTCAGTGTGACTGTCCCTTGAACCAGAGTTCACCTCTGATTAACCTTTCACAAGGCGCTTCACAAGGCTTGGAAGACCTTGTTGATTGGGGGGGGAGTTTAGGCAGGTATATGATTGTAATAAACTGAATTGAATAGGCAGGTCCTAGTGTTAATGTGGGGTTGTTTTTGTGATTAGGGTTTCTTGTTAATTTGGGTCATCATGGGTTATATATATGTGGGACTTGTTTTAATCTTGTACCTCATTCACAGTTACTGTTGTGAGATGAGTGATCATATACAGGTCTTCACAAGGCAGTTGTTCAGTGAGCTTTGTCCCATTTTACAATTTTTTTTGACACACTTAAGTGAATTACTGCAGTTGTTAAATGAATCATGTGGTCGTTAAATGAACCTGGCTTCCCCCATTGGCTTTGCTTGTCAGAAGGTTACAAATGGTGATCACCAGGACAGTGCAATAAATATATGCCAGTTGTCCAAATTTTGAACACTTGACCATGGGGATGCTGCAATCGTCGTGTGAAAACTGTCATAAGTACCACTTTTTTGGTACTGTTGTAACTTTGAATAGTCATTAAACAAATGGTTGTAACTACCTGTACACCATTTAAATAAATAAAATACATAAAGACCTACATGGACATACATATATATGTAAAAATTACTGCCAAAGTAAAATGACCAATGGTGGTTTAGATTCTTAAAATATGTAAAAGAATTTAGTAAAATTACAGTATCAATGCAAAAAAGAAAAAGAAACCCCCCCCACGTCATTCGTCATATCTTATCTACAGCACTAACACAAAGTCTTGTCAGAATAATTCTGACTTAACAAGTGTGAAATACATTTATATCTATCTATGCACAAAACTCATGTGCACACATGCATACACCTATACATGTGTGTCATAAATGAGTTGTGGATGGTGACTTCTCCAGCTTTGGTTTCAGCTGTACTTAACTTCAATAGTTTAACAACCTTGTAAAAGCTGGGCATGGCAGAAGGCATTTCTCTGTTTCTATTTTTTTTTTCCTAACATTTTTTTTGGAAGGGGGAATCAGGTTCATCTCAAGGTTTACTTCCTTTAGAAAGATGAAAATTGTTTCTTCTTTGTTTTTATCATAAACAACTAATGTGCTCTCTGCAGTCTATTGCAAACAAACCTTTTTATTGTTCTGGTCACCCATCTGGATAGCCCAGTAGAAATATTTGCATCCCTGTGTCTATATTTACCTCTCAGTTCTTTATAAATCTGGATTGGTCTGTCAGGTGTGATGAAAGCTGTGCAATTATGTTGTGTAAATACTAGCAGTTCTATCATAGTTTTGAATGCCTCTAGTACAGGTTTAAAGTGCCAGAAATAGTAGGGTCTCCCTCCCTCTCTTTCTTTCAGCCTGTCAGATTACTTTTTCTGTTGGGATATAAAATAGTTCTTTAGCTCTGCAGACTGTTCTGCATCTTGTGAATGGAGAAATTCAGCAAAGTGTCTGGACAGCCACATTCACAAGATGTAGTTAGCCAAAGCTGTTACTGCTGCTGCTACTAATAATAATACACTTACATCCTTTATATCAGGTCTATTGGAATACATGGAATCTTGCAAAATAAATCTTGCAATAGACAATAGCAAACATCTTGCAGAATAGTTGCTTGCTTTTCTGGAGTCAGAAAATACCACTATCCTATAAATATAAATACAGCAGGGAGCTGTACTTAGAAGCACAGTCTTCTAGTTAGTTAATAAATGGAAATGGGAATAAATTGCTGGGCTATTTTATTGTACATGTTAACAAAGTTAACATTCTGAAATAGATTTAGGTTAATACTTATTGTTGACTTACTTCACTTCTAGAAGACCTTAAGATAATATTGTGCTTAGACAAATCTTATTGTCAGGAGTATAAAAAAGAAAACACATTTTGCTCCCACTAAGATGCAGTGTGTGGAAAGATTATATTAACATAGGCTTGGAAACATTTAAGGCTTATACATTAAGATGTGTTGGCTTTGAAGTGTCATTTTTACAATATTATTTAAACCAATTGAAAGAGCATTGGGAAAATTCTTCATTTTCTTCTCTAGCTGATTACATCATAGCTCAGAGCTACATTTCAATAAAAGTATATTTGTATTTTTCAAAACAACCTTTTATAAAATTTTTAAAATGACAAATAGCATACAGTTGCATAAGTATATAGAAAGATCTCAGGAACCTTCTGTTTTAAGCTATGGTTAAAGTGATACTTTAGATGTAAATTTTGCATGTAAGTATTAAGCAGTTGTGAAAGAAATTAGGCCGTATAAACCAAGTTATAGAAGTGTATTACATTTAATTTTCTGCTTTATTTCTTAAATTTAAGTATTGTCAAAAAATACATGTTTTAATCCTTGCACATTTAGTAAATGAATGTAAAATGTACAGTTCTTTGCATATAAAACTAACAGTTTTATAAGACATAAGACAATTTCAGAGTCTTATTTCCCATCCTTCCAAATCCAAAAACTGCTCTAGTAATACTGTTAAATTTAGTTAACAATACTGTACTTAGTTTTCAAAGTGCTTCAATAATAAAATGTGGCTGAATTGAAACCTAACCATTTTAATTCTCTATAGCTTGTTATTAAAAAGTATAGCTGAAATAACATGCAAACTGCAAATCCTATCAGTGAAACCTTATATTTTATTTGGCTTGCTTATGCAAATCCTTTGTATTTCAGAAATGCAGTATTATTTGAATAAATACATTGCTTGCTAACATATTGTTAAACTTGCTAACCTCAGTAGATGGTGCTAAATATATATCGAGAGAGATAAATAGATAGATTCTACATAAAGTCATTGAAGGTATGAAGAAGCTTTGTTTACAGTATCGTCAATTTATTTAAAAATAAGTGAATTTGGAGAATTCATTCTGACTTTCTTTGAAATTGATTCTGCAGTTATTTTTGCATGATAGTTATGTTGACTGAAGTATTATTCAGTGCAAAAAACCCCCATCTGAATTACATTCCATACCGAGTGGTTTGACTGGCCATGAATTGGAAGATAGATTTCTCACATACAGACATTTTACTATCATACTAGACTTTATACTGCCATGTAATGTTTACTGCAGAGGAAGACTAGATAGTTTGAGAGTTGGTAATGGGATATGGAGACCTTCACCCCTAGGTCATCTCTCTGAATGTAGCCCAGGTGGGTAGAAACCAGAAGTCATTAGTATCTGATGGCTTTCAGTTGGCCTATATGAAATGAATTGGTAGTCTCAGTCAGGTTCTTAGGAGAGAGGTGCTAATACCACAAAGCCATAATCACAGTTCTCATAAATTGATAACCACATGAAAGGGAAAAAAAACCCCAATGCTAAATGGACATTGATAGAGATAGCCTCTAATGTTTTGAAGTGATCTTCTGGATTTATGCATAACTTATTCTGTCACCAGAAGTGGATATTTTTAAATTCATTATCAACCTCCTGAATGCTTGCTTATTACTTCTTGCTGCACCAAAGATAAGAAGCTGCTATTTCTGTTCTTTTTGACAAATGATGCATATGCACGTGTATTGCTTGATCTCTTGACATTTAATTATTGTCTGCCATACCATCTGGCTACATCCAGGATCATCCAAGCAGACTTCTACTCAAGCTACAGGACTTTTCATATAATGGGACTTAAACTTGCTCATCACCCCTGCAACCTTATGCATTCAATATATTATACAAAGTGTCCCTTTGAATACTTTGCATCATCCTACTAGATAGCTAAGTAACTGTCTTTTTGGGGGATATAATTGTGAGAAAAACAATTGTCAGAGATTTTTTTCCCCTAGTGATCTTGAAAATGGAAATTAAATCAGTGGTGTTGATTTCAATCAACACTTCCCAATCTTTTTCTGAAATTATTTCCCATTGTAACGAATCTTTTTTTACCCTCCCTGAAAAATAATTAAAATTGAAAGTGAATTCTGATGGAACCGCCTAATCAATCCTCATTATCTATATAAAATAGAAACAATGACATATAGAGAAACTTCACCAAATTAAATGGAAAAAAAATTACAAGACAATAATTAGACAAATTGCAGATAATCCTTGCTTTCTGATCACTCTGTGATCAGATCGAAAAGTGACTGTTCGAAGTTACAAGGGTGTTGAAAAAGGAGAGTTATGATCACTCTTCAAAGTTGAGGTCGGCAACAATCTCCCTATAGTCACATGATTGTGGTACTGGTGTTTGGCAACTGGCATGCATTTACAACAGTCACGTGATCACCATTTGTGACCTTCACAGCTGGCTTCTGACTAGCAAAGTTAATAGGAAAGTCAAAAATGGTGACATGTGATGTGGCACATAATGATTCACAATGATTCACTTAATGACCACAGCTGGAACTTATGTCATAAATCAGTGAGATCATCTGATGTTTCACATAATGACCACCCTGTTTAGCGACAGAGTTGCTGGTCCTAATTGGGGTTGGTAAGTGAGAACTGCCTGCATTTTATTACAAATAGGTGGTAACTTGTTATTCAGATCATCTGACTTTATGGTTAACACTGACAATTATTACAACCCTCACAACTTTAGTAACATCTAATAATATCTATAAAATCAATTGTGATAACATTATTTACAAATTAAATGTGTGTCCCTATTTATGATCGGGAAGAAAGAGACTGGAAATTCTGTCAAAGAACTAATGTATAACCTTGACCCGAGATATGATTGCATGTTTCTCCACACACTCATACCCCTCTTAACTTTGGTTTCCATTTTAAGATTACTCCTGGGGGATTGTTATCCCCATTGGAAAAGAGTAAATTAAATTATAGAACTAGGTATAGTTTGTGCCTTGTTATCTTTGAGATGTCTTTAATGATTTTCTTATAATGATAATTAATAGAAATATATTGTCAGCTCTTTTGTTGACAAATTGCAGATAATCCTTGCTTTCTGATCACTCAGTTTATCTAGATAAACTGTATTTGTTTTGGTCTCAACTACTTTTTTTTTTATTAGCTCGTGTTTACTTTTTTTGGTCTGCTTTTTATCACCTTGCATAGTTTTTGTGCCATTGCATTAATTATATTTGTGTATGTTTGCTGTAAGCCTCCTTGAGGCCATTTTGTGAAAGGTAAAAGTACATTAAATTACTGCATAAATAATACATTGATGACTAATTACTTTCTAAAATAGAAACTCCATCTATGAGTCTTCTTCATGGCTTTCTTTGTTCATACCTATTGTCCTGTGATCTCAAAGATCAGAGGTTACCTTACACAATAGCCTCCAACATCCTGATGCTGCACAGATGTGTTTAGGGATTAAATATTCTCAGAATTCCTACTCAGAAAGGTCTTTCTGTATTCATTCCAGACAGCTGTACCAAAGAATCTCCTTACCTCATTTAACTAGGATCTCTCAAACAGCTTCCACACTTGCTTTCCTATCACCTTCTGTCTGTTTTAACCCACAAAGTGGAGGATGCCATGACCTAACAACTAAGCCTCTTTACTGATATGATAGCAAGGATTGCAAAGCCCTGTCCCCAAAGTGCAACTGCCAACACACATTCTGTCATTACAGAATGCGGGGAGAAAAAAACTGAAGTCCCATATCAACAGTGGTGTGTCATAAACCAATTATCTACTACCTTGAGTGTATATCACAAAAACAGTATTTAACCAGATTAGGAAAATGAATTTATATTTGGCTGATGTAACTGATATTTCATCTTTTGGTAAAAAGAAGTAGCAGGCAATTAGTAAAAATTATAGATTAAATAATAAATAAAAATGAAAGGAAAGCTTATGAGTACAAAGCAAACCAATAAAAATGCAAGACCAAAACCAAATAAATTAGGCCAACCTTAAATGCCAAAAACTTGCTTGAAGAAAAATGTTTACCTACCAACATAACAATTAAGAAAGAAAACAGCCAATTCTCTTGGCAGGGAGTTTGAAGCTGGGAAAAAACTTCTAAGGAATTCTCACTTCTCTTTTAATATGTTCCAATAGTACACCAGGACTAAAAGGACTAAAGAGCTTAGTTAACAAATGTGCGTATACTGTGATGTTACTTCCCATCATGTACTGTGTTTAAGTTCTAGGCTTTGCCAGATGTGAATAATGCCCTATGATAACAACTAGCTTAACATCTCTACTTGTATAACGTGAGTGCAAGCTGTCAAAATTTGCAGCTTGTCTGCAACTATTAGAAATGGGATTGTTTTCTTCTTATGAATTTCTGCATCAGGAGGCATTTGCATACAGGCATGCCTCTTCTGGGCTTTTCTCTGGTTGACTCACTTCTGCATCTCTTGCCTTCCTTTAAGTTCCTGGAATCTGTGGGAAAGGGATCTCCATGTGGAATAAGGTTATATTCTTTTGGAAATGACTTGCAAATTCAAAGGATTATGGTATGGCAAGGGCTTTATCATGTCTTTCAAATTATGATGTATGAGGCAAACATGTACGACGTAAAATAGTGTGCATGCACAGTTTTTTTACCTTATTATATTATGCAAATGAAGCCTATCAAAACTGCTTAGAAACTCTCCTAGTTCTCCTGGTCCTTTGAAGAGCTTTAGCTGCTTTCAACCAAGGTATCCTTTTTTACCATTGGTTAGGGTTGGACCTTGGAAAGAAATTGCAGAGCTTCTGGTCCTTCCTGGTGGGCCAAATCCAGCAAGTGATACTGAGGAAACTACTGTTTGATATCTAAGGCACTGATCTATAGTGTTCCACAGGATTGTGTTTAGCATTTACATAAAACCACTAGGCTAAGTCCTTTGGAACACAGTGTCTTCAATTTGACAACGATACCTCGGTCTTCTGCCCCAAAGGAAACAATCACTGCTCTTGAACTTTGTACAATTTTCTTAATCGGTAAATGAAGAAGAAACTGAAATTAAATCCAGGCAAGAAAGATAAGAGGAAAAGTAGATTTAAGGATGGAAGTCCATTGTGTTTTGGTTGAAGTTCTTTCCCCTGAACAAGCAGGTTCACAACTCAGATAACTCCATCATCAACTTTCACTAGATTCTCAGGTAACAGAGCAAGAAACAAGTCTGCATAGATATATATGGCTAGTGTACCAGTTGCAACTCATCCGGATACAGCAAACTTAGTGATGGTTATCCATGCCTCGGTTCCATTCAATCCTAGGTAGTACGATATGCTTTATTTGGGGTTGTCCTTGACAAGCAACTATAAATTGCAATTGGTGCAAAAAGTGGCAGTATCCTAATGCTACAAGGTGAAGTAATATTATGTAGGGATGACCTTGGGAGACAGGAGGAAGAGCCACAGTCAAGGCAACAGTCTGATAAATTAAATTTGAAGGAGGAAGGGTGAAGAAGAGTGTCTCAGTTTTGAGGTGAGTAAAAGTGGCGCATGGGAAGTATACTTGCAGACTTGCAAGAGGCTGTTAATGTAACCTTATAATAGAATTAGTATTCACTGCTGTGTTGTTGTTTTTCTGGATTGCCTTAAAGGACTAGAGATACAGAGATCACAATGACTTCTTCGCTGAAAGATCTGCACTGGGCTGCCAGGGTATAATTTAAGGCACTAATGTTAAGACTCTTAAAACCTGTTTAGCTTGGCTAAAGTTAGGCCTTTGTTGTTGACTTGTTGGTCCTTCAAGTATTGGATGTGGGGTTTTGCTAAATTAAGAGATACTCTTGGTATTTAGTGATGTTGGCATTCAGAGATATGGTTGGACCTTTATTATGTACGTTTTAACCTAATTTATGGATGTAGAATAGGCAAGTTTTTTTTTCTGGATTGCCAGATTCTGGATAACTAAGAGGCTTAGTTATTGGAGCAGTTATTGATTGTAATGGTATTTTTTACACTTTGTATTTTTCTTTTACATCTGGTAGGTCACCTTGAGTGCTATTACAGGTAGAAAGTTGGTGCATTTAATGAATTAATTACTAGCATAATTTCTAGTTCCCAAAAGCTTTATTCTCCTTTGACTCAGAGGTGGATTCCTACCAGTTCGGACCGGTTCTATAGAACCGTTAGTAACGTGGCGGCCTGGGTCACTGGAACCTGCAGCGACCCAGGCCTGCCACGCCCCCAAGTCGGTTCTCAGGGCGGTGCCATAGGCGGCACCATCTTGTTTTTTGCTTCTGCGCATGCACAGAAGCTTTTTTAAAGTACTGCACATGCGTGTGGGCAAAGCACGCGCGGGGCGCATCCCTGAGCAAACCGGCAGTACCTGAATCTGGAACCCACCCCTGCTTTGACTGCTGTTAGTTACTCTCCTGTTTTTCTTGTTTTAGTTCTCAGATTTCTATGATTCTATGTTTGCCTTGTACTTTACAATACTTTAAAAAGGAAATGCCTCCTCAGTTTTTCCTTGAGGTTTTCCAGGTTCTATTCTGGGCTTTTACTACGTATCACTTGTTCTTGGTAATGAGTTTAAGTCTTTTTCATATATATAGAGATAGTTCTCAACTTACAACCAAATTTTTGGTGACAGTTCAAAATTATAACAGCACTGAAAAAAGTGAGTTAATGATGGTTTTCATACTCATGACCCTTGCAGCATTCCCATGATTACGGGATCAAAATTCAGGGGCTTGGCATTGTCCCAGGGTCATGTATGATCACCATTTGTAACCTTTCCAGTCAGCTTCGAACAAGCAAAGTGAATGGGGGAAGCCAAATTTGCTTAATGACTACATGATTCACTTAACAATTGCCATGATTTTGTTTAGCAGTTGTGGTCATAAAATGTGGCAAAACTCACTTAACTACTGCCTTGTTCAGCAACAGAAATTTTGAGCTCAATTGTGGTTGTAAGACAAGAATTACCTGTAATCTACATGCTGAATGATAAACATTCTGTCCTTTCCACCCAAATTTGTATCTCCATCTTTGTTAGTGCATTATGAACGTTTCGCTGTTGCCCAGTTTGGCCTGCTCTTTTTTTCTCACCTGTTGTTTGCTCCTCATTTCTGTGATATTACTCTGCTTTTTTGTTTTTAACAAAATATGCCTCTTTCAATGAATTTACTATTTCATGCTCTAGTTTGTGTGGTTTTAATTATGATCACAAGCTGCTTTGAGTGAAAGCTATAGCAGGATATAAATATTTTAATCAATCAGTTAAATAAATGAAAAGCCACAACCATCCTTAATGAGTGTATCTCCTCTATGATTGCCATTGTCATATCCCATTTTCTAAGTAGCATTCTGCAATTACATGTGCTCACCTTTCTTATCCAGCTCTCTAGTTCTTTCCAGAATCTCTCCTCAAAGTGCATATTTTCTGGGAAACCTTTGGCACAGTGCCTTCATCATTTTGTTTAATTTCATGATGTAAATCTGAACTGAATACATCCTCCCGTTTAGTCTCAGTTCCTCCTTTTTGCCTGGTGGAATGTTAGATTGCCAGTTGATGGAACCCTTAAATCAAAAAAGTATTTTAACATTTTTTAAATAATCTAAAGTTAGTAAGTGCTGTTTCCTGGTTTTGTTACCAAGGAACAGGATAAAGGACATGGAAATGGCAGCACTTATAACCGTGAACATCTAAAAAGTACATTATATCTTCATTGTTAGTATTAAAGTGAACACATTGGCAGATATAAAGCAGATGTTTGAGCCTTATTATGTTCACATTACAATTGTTACTCTTTGGGCTACAGCGTAACTTTAAGCAATGTATTTCTTGGTTTATAATTCTGAAAGGTAGTAATATAGTATGTGTGTGGTCTGAGTATTTTTGGTAGACGTGATCTGCATTTAATCTGTGCAAAATTAATTCCCTAAGCTGCTGGCAGGCAGCATGTACTTGTTAATTATTCAGGTGGATGACAAATGCCGAGCAGAGGTTCTCGCAAAGACAAAGTTTGTATGATGCATGTTTAGTAACTGATAGGCTTGACATTCTGTGGTGTCTTATTCAGTGCTAATCCTAATAAGCTGCCTGATGAGATGAACGCCCATCCTCCTGTCTTTTATAGAGAGAAAACAGAGATTTGAAAGAACTTCATTATAGCAATAAATCCCATACTTTCTGTTATTCCTGGTGAAAAGCGATCTTGTCCACATGAATAACAAAAAAGGAAGAATAAAGTCAGCTTTCCATTATGGCATTGAGTGCTGAAATGAATAGAAGAATGCAGAGCAAATGTCTTTTCTGTGAACAAAGCAGAAAGTTTAATTTTATTGGGACACCTATTATTTTGTACTGTAATGCCTTTAATATTCTTTCACATCTGTCTGCAGAGGATGTAAAACAATTGATGTCTAGTTCTTTGAGAATTTTCATTTTGTAAATTGTGTTAGTTCTTTATATATATAGACTACTCTCCTTTCTCAAATATTAGATATGAGGTTTAAAAACTGTTTATAATATGTGCAAATACTGAACAAATAAATCCAGAAATTGTCAATCTATCTACCATCCATCCATCCATCCATCCATCCATCCATCCATCCATCCATCCATCCATCCATCCATCTATCATCAATTTAACTATCTAGTATAGTTGGTTAATAATAGAAAGGGGGAAATTAAGATACGATTAATATATGCAGCAGAGATTTTTAAATAATCCTTCAAACATATCTTCTGGCATTGGAATATTAATTCAGATTTAGAAAGAAAAACTGCATTGAGGAAAAATTGGTTCAGCTTGAATATGCATTTGTACTAGACAACCTGCGACCTCTTAGGTCACCTTTTCAGAGGTATTTTCTTACCAGATTCCTCAATGGGTTCAACAATGGCAGAGCTTCAAATGCACTTGAAAAGTTCTTAAAATTCAGGGAGATATTGAGAGATGTATCTGCTTTAAAAATACCTTGTGTTGAACTGTATGGTGCATAAGGAGCTGACCACCTGAAATGTTTTATGACATTTTGTGTTATGTCATAAAATGCTTTATAAAATTTGCCAAATTTCAATTCTATGGGACACATAGGTTCCAGATTTTGGATGCCTCCAGT
The DNA here is from genome assembly GCA_003457575.1 of Thermophis baileyi. Classification (NCBI taxonomy): domain Eukaryota; kingdom Metazoa; phylum Chordata; class Lepidosauria; order Squamata; family Dipsadidae; genus Thermophis; species Thermophis baileyi. The sequence continues at coordinate 759,384 of QLTV01004083.1, read as the reverse complement.
AAGTCAGCCCATCTGAAATACCTTGGTTAAAAATCTGTTGCCCTATGCTACACTGTTTTGTTTTTGTGTTATGTCATAAAATGCTTTAGAAAATTTGCCAAATTTCAATTCTATGGGACACATAGGTTCCAGATTTTGGATGCCTCCAGTAAGTCAGCCCATCTGAAATACCTTGGTTAAAAATCTGTTGCCCTATGCTACACTGTTTTGCCCAGTTAAAAATTACGGACATGAGATATGTATATGTGCGCACACACACACACACTTTATAGACTGCATCACTCAGCAACAACCTTAACCAGTGTATATAAAAACAATGAAGATTCAAATAATAAATGATAATAACCTCTTATTCTTTCAGTAATTATTTTTAATATAAATGTGAGGTAAGATGAGACTAAGTAAATTAGAATCTCAGATATCATTTTGGAAACACTAGTTAGACTTTATCTTAGCAGTTGACCAAATTTATCTTTTGATTAGGCATTTATGATATAATCTGACCAATAAATTAAAGCTGGGTCCAGATTAAGTTACAGCTTGAATTGTAGGGAGTTGAATTTCGTCTTTAAAGGTTTTCTTTGTTCATCTTTCTAACAGAAAGTGCAAATTGCTTTTTTGCAGCATAACCTTTTACACAAAAGTTATCTACTATTCAGAAAGAGCCTGATCTCTCTTGCATCCTCTAAATTAGACTACTGCAATGTGTTATCTGTGCATTTGTTACACAATAGCCTATAATATTTTTCCATAATAGAAAAAGTTATTCTAGGATGCTTAGCTAGGCAGATAAGCTTACATTTTAAATAGTGACAGCATTGTTTGCTTATATTTATTTCCTGTCACATAAGTATTAAGTTTTATAAAAATATTTTTTCAGATTAACCAAAGACAGTTAATTACAGCAATAGCTACATTTTACATTTTAGAAAGCAAATCAATATTTAAATTATAATTAATTATGGGCCACATTAATTATCTGATTGTTCTGTATCAGTCTTAATCAATTTATGCAAAAAATATAGGACCATTTATTAAGTAGGAGCATTGTGGTGAGGTGGCGCAGTGGTTAGAGTGCAGCACTGCAGGCTACTTCAGCTGACTGCTAGCTGCAGTTCAGCGGTTCAAATCTCACCGGCTCAAGGTTGACTCAGCCTTCCATCCTTCTGAGGTGGGTAAAATGAGGACCCAGATTGTTGGGGGCAATATGCTAACTCTGTAAACCGCTTAGAGAGGGCTGTAAAGCACTATGAAGCGGTATATAAGTCTAAAATGCTATGCTATTGCTATTGTGTTTTTGAATATAATTTTTCATTCAATTAATAAGAGGTGTTTGAGAAATTAGTGCTGTGTTGTTCAACACAATCATATATGTTTACACAGATATGTATCCTATTGTTTTTAATGGGCTTTACAGGAATCCTGTATCAGAATTCCATAGAAGAACAGGTAATATAATCTATAATCAGTGTGATATTTGGATATCTGTTTGCATTTACCTGACACATGATTTGTCTGCTAGGTTCTGCATTGCTTGTGATGTCTGGTCTAAAATTGGAATTAAAAGAGCGAATCCTGGACAAGGCAAATCATCATCACAGAATCATAGAGTTGGAAAGTGTTACGTACTGATGTACGGAGTACGGATTTGCATAGCCGTCGCTAATCTAGTGACAGGAGAAATAAACTGCTGTCAGTGGCTAGCAGGCTTCAGGGAAGCCCTTAAAAGCGGCTTGCCTGCAGCCTGCCGGCAGTCTATATTAGTTCTAGCTAATAGACAATAAAGGTGCTGAACAGTTCCTACATCTCGCCTCTTCATTCCCGTGCAAATCTAACACTGGTGACGAAGGTGGTTGAAGAAGGACAACAGGACAAAGGCACCTCGTGGCATCCGCGGCCATATTAGAAGCAAGCACCGACCTGCTCCGGCCAAACTACAGGATGGCTACTCAAACCTCTCCAGCTCCAGCATTCTTCGATCCAAAGACAGAAGAATGGCGAACCTACATGTCCCGGTTCCGCATGTTCCTGAAGGCAAACAACTTCCAGGATCTACCGGACAACAGGAAGAGGGCTCTCTTCCTCACCTACTGTGGACCTAAAACATATAAGATGGCACAGACTCTGGTGGCAACAGCAGACATTGAGTCCATTTCTTGGACAACGCTGCAAACCACGCTGAAAGAACATTACGAGCCCTCAGCCCCTCCGATGGTCAGCAGAAATGAGTTCTACCATCAGCGCCAACATGAAGGCGAATCCATCAACGATTTCATGGCCAAACTCCAGGAAATCGCATCCATGTGCGAGTTCATAAACCCGGAGGAGATGATGAAGGACAGGATTATTTTATGTAGGAGGAATCTCAACCTACAGAAGAAATTGCTGATTTGGAGGGGAGCAACGTTCAAAGATGTGGTCGAAGAAGCAAGAGCCGCCAAATCGTCAGACAACTCTGCAGCCGACATCCGGAGAACCAGCGGAATCCATCGCACCCATCGGCAGACCGATTGGATGACCGAGGTCCTGGAGGATGAGGAAGAATCCGATGATGACGATCACATGCACCGCATCCAACAAGAAAGAAGGGTGAGTCCCAGAGACTTTGAACCAAGGCAGGCATGGTGTTCCGGCTGCCTAGGTGGCCGTACCAGGGCAGCCTGCAAATTCAAAGAAGCCATTTGCCACTGCTGCCAAAAGCGGGGCCACATTGCAGAGGCTTGCAGAGCCATGCAACTGTCCCTCTACCAGACTGCCCCATTCCCACCCAGACCACCCATGGGACCAGGGAGACAAAGTCAGAACCGTCCAGGAGGACAACAGGGCAGGTGAAGAGACGAGTACAATTCCCAAGAATCCAGGGGAATCTACCACACTGTGGGTCACTCCTGTGGAGGCACCGACCCCCAAGAACAAGGCAGAGTTGCAAGCATTCCTGGGATTACTCAACTTCTATGCCATTTTTCTTAAGCAGAAGGCGACCGTCATTGAGCCTCTCCATAGGCTCCTGGGGAAGACGACCACGTGGACATGTGGACAAAGGGAGGCCTACACTTTTGCCGCCGTAAAGGACTTGCTTTCATCTAACAGCATCCTCCCCCTATTGTTAACATGTGACGCTTCACCTTTTGGAGTGGGGGCTGTCCTCAGTCACAAACTACCCAACGGCTTGGAAGCTTCCATCGCCTATTATTCCAAGACACTATCACCAGCTGAGCGGAATTACAGCCAATTGGACAAGGAAGCGCTTGCAGCAGTGGCCGGCATCAAGCGCTTCCACAAATACCTTTACGGCCAACAATTCGAACTTGTGACAGACCACAAACTTCTATTGGGTCTACTTGCAGGCAACCAACAAACACCTCAATATATGTCACCCCGGCTGACCCTCTGGTCCATCTTCCTGTCTGGTTACAGCTGCCAGCTAAGACACAGACCAGGGAAGAGCATCGGACATGCAAACGTGCTCAGCCACTGTCCAGCACCCGACCTCGTGGAAGACCCCGCACCTGTGGCTGAAATTTTGCTGGTTGACATAGAATGAACCAGCCCCGTCACTTCTCGAGACATCGCGGAATACAGGGCGAAAGACAAAGTACTGTCCAAAGTCGTGAACTGGGTGTTAAGGGGATGGCCACAGGAGGAAGAGGGGGGAGAAATTAAAGCCTTTAAAAATAAACAGACCGAGCTATCTGTACTGAAGGGGTGTTTGTTGTGGGGGGAGTGAGTTGTTGTGCCCCAGAGCCTGCGGAAAAGAGTAATAAGGACACTACATATAGGACACCCAGGAATAGTGCGCATGAAAGCACTAGCAAGGAGCTACGTGTGGTGGCCAAAATTAGACCAGGACATTACAAAGTGGGTGACAACCTGCCTACCATGCCAAGAAACCAGACCGGCTCCACCGCGAACCACTCCATTTGAATGGGAGACACCAAAAGGCCCATGGTCAAGAGTCCACATAGACTTCGCGGGACCTATGGCAGGGCAAACATTCCTCATAGTGGTGGACGCCTATTCTAAATGGCTGGAAGTAGTCAACATGCCCACATCGATAACGGAAGCCACCATACGAGTGTTAAGGAAGCTGTTCGCGACCCACGGCCTGCCAGATGTCCTCATATCAGACAACGGCCCACAGCTGACAGCCCGGCACATGGAATCGTTCCTAGCCGACCTAGGGATAAGACATGTGCTCGTATCGCCATTCTGTCCAGCTAGCAATGGACAAGCGGAGAGAATGGTGAGAATGACCAAAAAGACTCTAACTAGAATGGGGCCGGGGAAGTGGCAGTTCCTGTTGGCACAACACATCATCCTGTGCGTGGCCACTAACCGGAGCCCTGCCGAAATGCTAATGGGACGAAAACTGAGGTCCCAACTGGACAGGCTGAGTCCCACATATAACCCGGAGACACCCCTGGAATCCAGCAAGCCAACCCGAACACTGGCCATGGGCGAACTAGTATTTGCGCAGAACTTCACAGGGGATCCCAAGTGGGTGAAAGCCACCGTAATCGAAGTTACAGGTCCCAAGTCTTACAAAGTTAAACTAGATGACGGCCGGGTGTGGCGGAGACACGTTGACCAGCTCAGGAGTAGGTTGGGAGAATCCTAGCTTCGTCAACCAGAGACCTCTACGCCACCCGAGGCTTCAGTGACAGGACAGGAACAACGCGAGTCTCCGCCCCGAAGACCATACAATGCGGTTCACCAAGAAGACCACGGCGAGAACCAGGCCCTATCCGCTAGACATCAGGAAGCCCTACTCTCAAGCCTGGAGGTAGAGCGCGAACACCTACCTGCAGCCACCGGAGTCCAGCGACGTCACCCGGGACCAGAGGACGCCGACGCCGAGACTTCAGCCGCCACGCCTGGAGGCCGGTTCCAGATTTTTCCACAATCCTTATTCCACATGCAGGTACCGGAGCAGCAACGGGCATGTCCGCTCCAGTCAAAGACTCCTGAGGAACTGAATCGCGCAGGCCCAGTAGAACTATACGGCGCCCTGTTTACTTACGTGACTACATGACCTACGTCGGTTCCTGATTGGACAGTACAGAAACTAAGAGGGGAGGGGTGTTACATACTGACGTACAGAGTATGGATTTGCATAGCCGCCGCTGATTGGCTAATCTAGCAGCGGGAGAAATAAACTGCTGTCAGTGGCTAGCAGGCTTCAGGGAAGCCCTTAAAAGCGGCTTCCCTGCAGCCTGCTGGCGGTCCGTATTAGTTTTAGATAATAGACAATAAAGGTGCTGTACTGTCCCTACGTCTCGCCTCTTCATTCCTGCGCAAATCTAACAGAAAGAACCATTTAAGACATCAAATCCAACCTCCTATTCAGTGCAGAAATGCACCCCAGCTTACATTTGAAGCACTCTAGATCAGACTTCACAAGTTTGACTGGAATTATACTTTATTGTATAAGGTATAGAAACAAACTTTGAAAGCTTGAATGTGTTTTCTCTCCCTCTTATACCGCAGAGATTTAAGGTTTTTTTATGCTTTTTCCCAGGCCGTCCAAGATCATTTGTATAACACACTACACTGGGTTAAATGATTCCACTATTGGACAATTAGTTTCTTATAATGTTCAGTTTGAATCTATCTTCATATATCTTAAATTCATTATTCCATGTTCTGCAATCTGGAATGAGAAAAAAGGACTGTAGAGCTTAGTCTATCAGATATTCTTTCAGTAATTTGAAGAGAGCCATTGTATCCCTAAATTTATCTTATTTTCACTGCTAAACATACAATTTCCCTTCAATTTGTGTCTGAAGGGTTAAGTTTTAATCCTTGAACATCTTCCTTGGCCCCCTCTGAAGCTGGATGCAGTACTTGAAATGGCATCTGACTGAAATAAAATAGAGTGCAATTATTACTTCCTGTACTTCAGAAACTATACTTCTGTTGTGGGAGTCTAAAATTGCAGTTGCTGTCTCTATCGCTTTGTGCATATTCAACTTCAATTGAATATTATTACAAGTTCTTCTTTGCAAATACCATAAGTAGTCCTTAACTTACAACCAGTTGCTTAATGATCTTTGAAGCTAGAACGGACTTAAAAAAAATTACTACTGATCAACCTTGAAACAGAAACAGAATAACAGAGTTGGAAGGGACCTTGGAGGTCTTCTAGTCCAACCCCCTGCTTAGGAAGGAAACCCTACACCACTTCAGACAAACGGTTATCCAATATCTTCTTACAAACTTGGGAACTACATCAGCTCTTTTCCAGTCCTCTGGCAGTTCCCCGGTGCTCCAGGATCTTTGAAAGATCTAGTTCAGTGGTTCTGATATCTCGTCTGCCAGTTCCTTCAGAACCTTGGGGTGTAATCCATCCGGTCCGGTTTCTTCACTATTTTAACTTGTGTTCATAGTATGTTTTTTGTGGTGCTGTTTTTTATAGGTTGGACTGTTTTTTACCTTTGTGTAAAGACAGTTGCAAAAAATGAGTTAAGTAGTTTTGCTTTCTCCCTGTTGCTTGTCACCTTCTTATCACTTTCTCCCAGCAAAGGACCAATTGTTTCCTTGACTTTTTTCTTGTTTTTAACATGTTGGAAGAAGCTTTTTTTTGTTATTTTTTACTTTTGTCGCAAGCCTTGTTCATTGTGAGCCTTAGCTTTCCTCACTTCATCTTTGCAGGCTTGGGCTATTTGCTGATATTCTGCTTTAGTTATGTGCCCCTCTTTCCACTTTTTATACAGGCTACTGACAACCCATCATCTAAAATTATAACTGTCGGCTCCCCAGACATGCGCACACTGAGGTCACATGATCACATTTTGGGCATTTGGCAACAGGTTCATATATATGACCAATTGCAGAATCTGATGATCACATGATTGCAACTTTCTATTGGATATGCTGGATTCGCTTAACAACCATGTGATTTGCTTAATGACTATGAGAACTCCCTTTCACATCTTAAAAATGGTAAAAAAAACCAACGTCATGTAGTGCATCAACTTATGACCACAACAACTTACGAACAAAATTCCATACTCCATTGTGCTCATTGGTGGAGGACTACCTGAATTATTAAACCTACTATCCCAAGGCATTTGAATGTTGTTTCCTAGGTGAAGAACTTCACATGTAACTCTAAAAAGTAATTCATTTACATCTGAATTATGTATATTTCAGGGGTGTAAAACTCGCGGCCTGCAGGCCGGATGCTTCACGTGGTGGCCACACCCATGCCTGGTTTAGAGAAGGGGAAAAAAGTCACAATACGTCACGTGACAACACGAGTTTGACACCCTGGTATATTTGATCAACTTGTTTAAGAAGAATATGGGAAGGAAAAAGTCAGATATTCCTTGGATAAAGAGAAGATAACAGAAAACCACAATTTTGTATTTAAGCATTGTTTATTTGAACAATTTTTTTGGGAAAACATTGTCCCATTTCAAGACGCAATCCCCTCTCCCAGTGTTCATATACTCATCCTCTGTAATCTTCAGATAACCAGCAGTCTATTTCTCTATTCCAAGCTGGTGTTTCTGTTAAGAATGTGCTGCTGAATAACTTGCAGCCTATGGGAGCTATTTTGTACATTATGCAAAGATAAATCACTATTTACCACCATGTGTAAACGCCACAGAAGTTGCAGCCAGTGACATCTTCGTATAATTTATACAAATTTTTGCAAACACATTTCTTTAATTGTTCTTTACATTTTTATTGTTACATTTAAAAATGTGGTAAGAGTGGTGCTTGACAAGATTAAATGTTCATATATTGTGGCATCCTTGGCCAATGAGTTGACCTTTAAAATTTAATGAACAGAGAATATGACTTCTTATTTTTAGAGCAGCAATTTCTCTAAGCTATTTTACATATATTCATGAAATCTCCTTTTTTGAAAAAAGAGGTTTATATACAAATATTTGAGTTTGACATCTGTTTTGCTCCAGTCATGCAGTTGCCTTTAGAAAGTTTATATAAATGTTTCTGTATCTGATGGGAATTTCAATTTAAGTTTTATAGAGTGGATTTAAATGATGAGGTTGTGGGATATGCTTTACTTAGAAAATTATATATAAATGGAAGGAATTTAAATGGGTTTATAAGATTAAGTTTATAATAGATATATTGTTATTTCTGATAGCTCTTAATGAACTGATTAGGAAAAGGATGAGTTTTTAAAAATGTTTATAGAGAATGAGGTGAGATATTGAAGATTTAAATATAATTGTAAGTTAAAGTTATGTATATTAGCTGGGACAGAAGTGAGTTATTTTTCTTTTTAGTTTGCACTTTTATTTTTTTTTATGTAATCTTTAATAAAATTATTATAAAGAAAAAATAATATAACTATTAACCAGCCAGTATGTGGCTAAGCAAGATGACAAACCTTGCATTTAAGCTAATTTGAACATAACCTAATTTAAAATAATTTGTAAAAATCCTTTTATCCAGTTTAATCACACTTTCTACTTGCGAAATGCTAAATAGGACTGTAAGGTAAGTTTTAACTCACACCCTCTCCTTGTTTAGCAACTGCAATCTGTTTCTTAAATCAGAAGTGAAATGGTCACTAAGCAAGCATATGACTCATAGATAGAGAGAAAAAAGATGCTGTTAAGATTGCTGGTTGCGACTGTCTCATTTAGATCAAGTTTTCTCATGCAGCTGCACACTGTTATTCCCATTCTGATGTGCTTTCTCGTTAGGCGTACACAATTTGGTCATAAATGCATGCATCGGTCAAATTGTTTTTTTCAAATTACCATCATATTTGAAACCTGTCACTAAATGATGTATTTGCCAACAAGAAGTAGCCATATTTCTATCAGAGATTTTGAAATTCAGCCCAAGTTGGCTGATTACAGTTTGTGTACGGACTATACCAGTCACTTTGGTTATTGGGGAAAAAGTGAATGATAGCTCTGTGTGAACTATTTGGAGGTAGGGTTTTGTAATCTACAGTGAAGCAACTGAAATATCCATGTTATCCTACACTGCAGGCTAGGCAAGGCTACTATGAGAGCCTCCATATAACGTCAGAGTATGCATATGCATGCATAAGGCATTTGCTGCCAAAGCCTTTAGATTGCTTTCCTTTTGGTGAATCTGGTGAAAGTTGTTTGCTTTAGACGTAGATGTCATGGGAGAGGCATACAGGTATCATGTTCAGCCTTTTAGAAACCAGATAGTAATAAAGTTAGCTTTACCAAGTTTGGTATTAGCTAATTTCTTTTAGTCTTAAGTAATGGGTAGATTTTGGATACTGGTACAGGTGGTCCTCGACTTACGACCACAATTGAGCCCAAAATTTCTGTTGTTAAGCGAGACACTTCTTAAGTGAGTTTTGCCCCATTTTACGACCATTCTTGCCTCAGTTGTTAAGTGAATCACTGCAATTGATCAGTTAGTAACAGAGTTGTTACGTGAATCTGGCTTCCCCATTGACTTTGCTTGTCACAACATCGCAAAAAGTGATCACATGACCCTGAGACACTGCAACGGTCATCAAGTATGAACCAGTCGCCAAGCAATTTTGATCATGTGACCACAGGGATGCTGCAACGGCCGTAAGGGTGAAAAATGATCATAAGTCGCTTTTTTTGGTGCCATTGTAATTTTGAACGGTCACTAAATGAACTGTTGTAAGTTGAGGTCTACCTGTATTGATATAATGTCAGTAATTTAGAAGTAGTTCTTGGATGTGCCACATGGAGAAAATCTGATTGAAATCTTGTCTTTAAATAGATGCAAATATTTTTAATACAACACACAGTTGTAGCAATAGCAATAGCAATAGCACTTAGACTTATATACCGCTTTACAGTGCTTTACAGCCCTCTCTAAGCGGTTCACAGAGTCAGCATATTGCCCCCAACAATCTGGGTCCTCATTTTACCCACCTCGGCAGGATGGAAGGCTGAGTCAATCTTGAGCCGGTGAGATTTGAACCGCCGAACTGCAGCTAGCAGTCAGCTGAAGTAGCCTGCAGTACTGTACTCTAACCACTGCGCCACCTCGGCTCTGTAGTTTAGTAGTTCCTCTTGGCTTTCACAATCTAATTTTTAATAGTTTGAAAATGTTTGAATCTGTTCTATGAAACAATGAGATTTTTTTCACCATTTTTTCCCCATTAAAATCATTCTTGTTTCTGATATTACTCCCTATTGTACCAATTTTAGGTGAGTTACAGTTTGTATATACATGAAGAGATAAAATAGTAGCATCCCTGTCCCTGAGCAGCACATAAGGGTATTCTGGTATTCATCCCTTACAGGATTCTTATCTTATAATGGAAACTGTTTATTATGTTTGACACATCCTGGAGGATGGGTGAAGAACCAGATGACTAAAGAGGTTGAATGTCTCTATCTTTGGAAAAAGGAGGTCTCTGGGAGTGAGAGACCAGTCAGCCTGACATCAATATCTGGGGAACTATAGGAACAGATTATGAAGTGATCTGTGTGAATACACCTTGAAAACAAATGCGGCGAGTAAGTCACCGTGAATTTGTCAAGAAAATCTTGGCAGAATAAGCTTACATCATATTTTGATCAAGTAACTTCTTCAGCAGTTTGTGGGAATGTTGTGAACTCTAAAGCATTTGACAAAGTACTTCGGAACATTCTAATTAGAAGCTAGTTAAAAGAGGGCAGGATAGCATGCTTATTATCTGATTCAAAATCATATTTAAAAGTACTAAGCGGCATTTCCTCATCAAACTGAAGTATCAAGTGGGGTGCTGCAGGGTTTGTATTGAAGCCCAGTAGATTTCAAGATTTTCATTAATGGCATAGATGGAGGAAATGCATATCAAATTTGCAAGTGCCATAACATTGATAGGATCACTAAAAAGGAAAAATTCAATTTGATCATGACAGCTAGCATTGGACTGAAAATAAATGCTCTGAAGTTATAGGATGGCAAATTCTCATTAAATATTAGAAAAAAACAGTAACAGCAGTTCAACAGGGGAACCAATTATTGAGCTCCTTTTCAGTGTATTTGTTCAAATAAAGGCTGGTTAGTCTTATCTCATGGATGCTTTAATTGGAAATGCTGCACAAAACATGGGGTTGCACTCATACAGTTCATGTCCTATTATATACATTCTTCTATATACACCAGAACTTGGGTAAATAAGATTCTCAGGTAGTCCTCAACTTACAACCATTAATTTAGTGACTGTTTGAAGTTATAACAGTGCTCAATCAGTTCTCACACTTAAGTCCATTGCAATGTCCCTGCAGGGACATAATGTGATTCGGGTGCTTGTGATTCCATCATACAAACAGTCTTGGTATACTGTGGTCACATGATCACCATTTGCAACCTTTCCAGTTGACTTCTGACGAGCAAAGTTGATGACGAAGCCAGCGGGAGATCACAAAATGAGGTTACGTGCAGTGGTGGGATTCAAATTTTTTTACTACTGGTTCTGTGGGCGTGGCTTGGTGGGTGTGGCGTGGCTTGGTGGGTGTGGCTTGGTGGCAGGGGAAGGATACTGGAAAATCTCCATTCCCACCCCACTCCAGGAGAAGGATATTTAAAATCTCCATTCCCTCCCCACTCCAGGGGAAGGTTACTGCAAAATCCCCATTTCCTCCCGATCAGTTGGGACTCAGGAGGCAGAGAATAGATGGGGGCGGGGCCAGTCAGAGGTGGTATTTACCAGTTGTCCAAACGACTCAAAATTTCCGCTACCAGTTCTCCAGAATTGGTCAGAACCTGCTGAATCCCACCTCTGGTTACATGATGTCTTCCTTAACAATTGCAGTGATTCACTTAACAACTGTGGCAAAAAGGTTGTAAAATTGGGCATGACTCACTTAACAACCACCGTGCTTAGGAATGGAAATTCTGGTCACAATTGTGGTTATAAGTTGAGGACTACCTGTACCATCAACGAATTCTTAGCAGGTATGAGAACTGAATGATAGAACTTCCCTTTTTCAACCTGTATCAACTATATTGCAGACCGGAACATATATGCAGCAATTTGAAGGAGCTGTCATGAGAATTTGGTTAGAAACATAATTAATATTCAGCTTTAAATAATTTTCAG
>QLTV01004083.1:725060-746256 GCA_003457575.1 Thermophis baileyi | reverse complement strand
AGACTTTTATTCATCCAATGATGATCCCTCATCAGGTGAATCCTCCATTGAAGAGTCTTCTTCAATCTTATTATTCTCCCTATACCTTTTAGGAGTATCATCCCCAAACAATGGAGAATCTATTATAACACTATCATTATATTTGTTGTCCTCCTGCTCTAATTTACTCCATGCGACATGCTCCATGAACTTAGCACTTTCACTACTATAAATCTTCCTAGTACCTTTCTCTCAGAACCTAAAAGCTCTATGGTTCCTATCATACCCAACGAAATACATTAATTTAGCTCTATGCTGACCTTTACTTCTTACTTGGGTTGGAATATGCACCCATAAAGGTAACTTTACTAAAAAAAAAATCCAAGATTCCCATATCAGTAGATTTGTCCCCCAAATAACACTTTGTGAGCCTTCTAATCAAACTTTTGGAAACACCTAACATTGGGATTTATTGAAACCTCCAGTGAAAAAAGATGATATGTTGGGACGGGGGAACATCCTTCATCAATCCACCTACCAATAGTATGTTTTTGAACTTTAGGGCATGAGTGAGGGATACAGTAGAGATCTTGGCTTGCATACCATTTCTTCTGCAAATTACCACAAAATAGCTTCTGACATTTTTGTTCAAAGAGAGCGAGAAAAACTCTTTAAGACACTCTCGTTTACCAGTTTATTTTCTCGCTGCAGCCTACTTGCAGAGATATGAGGGACAGCAGCCTTGCATAGACTTTGCTGATACAGTCACAAAACGTTGGGAGAGAAGAAATAGTGAAAAACTGATATGGTGTAGAGCGGGCATAGACAGGCCTATCCACTACTACCGGTATTTAGGCTAGTCCTGGTGAACTGCAAAGACTTGGACATATTCTACTCCAGAATGTGGAGGCACTAGATTGACTATTTCATAAGTGATGAAAACTATATAATTATTAGCTGCTGCCAGATGCCACCATCCAACAGTGAAGTTTCACTGTGATCTGTTAGAAGATACACATGATTTGGCTCTAGAATCCCTCTGTTTTCTTCTTTGCTGTTACTGATCTGCTTGTTTGTCTCCTCTCTCTTGATTGAATCATCTCCTGAGGACTGGTTGTTCTTGGAGAAAACGGAAAAGCAGTTGACCAAAACATGGGAAGAGTCCCAAATGGTACCTAAAACTGGAAATGGCTAAGGACATGTTGTTTGAGCATGTTCTAGAAACAATCTATAAAGACATGCTGCTATAAATTTAAATAAAGGAGGGCAAGACTGCTAGGTAACTGCTAAGAGGCTGGGTATGGTTCAATATTTAATTAAATATTTATACATAAGTATTATATGTATATGCATATGTAGATGTGTGTGTGTGTGTGTGTGTGTGTGTGTGTGTGTGTGTGTGTGTGTTTACCAAGCCATACCAATTCATCAGCTACAATGACCGATGCATTTTGCATGCCCCAATAATACCTGATAGAGAGAGTGTATTATTAAAGTGTTTTGCAATCTGTTGCAATGCCTATGGCAAAAAATATCCCACTATTGTGAAGTAGAACTTTTGGTGAGGGTTTTTCTTTTCATGTTTAGACAAAATTTGCTAACCAGCACTTTTCTTCCACTGGTTCTAGTGCTGCTTCTTGAAGGGGTAAAATTGGCTCTTATCTTCTGTATGACTTCAGTTATTTTTAAGACCACCCATGGTGAAAATGACTGGCACCATGTGGGGAACACCATACAAATTGCTTGGCAGACATGTGAATACTACTTCTGATAAGACTGAATGAGAGAAGATTGTACATTGCCTTCTAATGGCATAAATTGTGGCTAGGATGTCCTTGGCATATATTTCTTCAGGGATAAACTTATCCATAGAAAAACCCAGGATCCTGTTCAGTCTTTTCAAAAGTGCTAGACAGGTAGATGCCCAGCAGTGTTCTTGCCGAAACGTTGAATGCTGGCTTTGTTTTTCATTTTGTAACATAGATGATTTCATTCTGATAAGAACGGAGTTCAGCATTTGGATACAGACTGCTATTGTGGCTTCTGAACAGCAAAGGAGTAGTTGTTCTGAGTGTGTAATGGTTGTTAAGAACTCACAAAACAAAACAAAACAAAACCCCTTTGAAGAATTATATCAAACTAGAATAAAATGCAGTCATTACTGCAAGGAAAAAAGGACTCCAAATCATTCTCTGATTTACTGTTTTCCTCACTTTCCCCTCCCCATACTTGGTAATGAAACATAACTGGCTGTTGCTTTACTTATAAGCCTTACAATCTGTTGTGTTGACAGTTTTTAAGTTGCTTGTTGACATGTCACAGATTTTTAATATTTTAATTTATTATAAAAATTATAAATATATTATATATATGTGTGTGTGTGTGTGTGTGTGTGTGTGTGTGGTATTATATATGTATATAATATATTATTATAAAATTATTATAAAAATGAATTTTAGGTGAGATGAAAGAGATGTTCCAGAGGAAGACAACAGTGGCTAAGTGAATCTATCAAGCAGATAGATTAAGAGGTATTACATTTTAAAACTAGATTATTGGATTTAGAAGTTACAAAAGAAAAATGGTTTAAAGAGAAATGCTATGACTGAATAAAGTCTAATTTGCTTTTTTATTATCCCGTGAGCTAGGTATGTACACCAGAGTAGGTAACTGTTTCCATATTCAATTCCTTTCCCCTTTATCCTTTTAAATAGAAAACATGAAATAACTGAGGTGTAAGAATTGGAGTTTAGCTGTATTCTAGTATGGATTACAAAAATCCAGAACAGAATCAAGAAGTGTACGTTTAAATTAGGATGAAGTGATACAAGATTTATTTCAGGAATTAATGTTACCACATAAAGAAAAAACTGAGAGTGAATGCTTATCAGCATTTTGTGTTTTGTTGTTTTTTTCAAAGAAAAGACTATACCTTATCATAGCAATTACGAGGCAGCAGGACTATGTTTGGTTACACAATTGGTATTGTAGTTTCCTCAGTTATCTTTCTTTTGTGCAATTATAAATAATAATATGAGTGATGGCACTTCTACCTGACTAGATGTAGGTTTCTTTGAATTAGATTTTTTTTCTTTAGTGTCATAATCACATTTGTATGTGATTGTTTCCTTATTATAATTATTATTATCCTAGTAAGATTAAGATTGGTTGTAAAACACAACAAAAAATAAAAAGGGTATCCAAGGACCAGATAATTGGCTTGTGAACTCCAATGATTACATGCTAAAAAGAATAAATCTTGAGTTAGTCTTTAGAAATATTCTGAACTTTTCAGATCTACAAGGGAAAATATCTATTCAACTAAATTTGCTTTCAAACAAAATATAATGGTAACATAAAACTAAGTATAAAAATCCTCTTCAAATAGATTATTTTTTACTTCTTTACCTATATAGAAATTATATTATTTTATATGAAGAAGGTATAATAGCATATTAGATTTCAAAACTCTCTGTTGTATATTATTTCTGACAGTCTTTTTAAGGTCACTAAAATTCCAATAATTCAGTACAGAATTGAAGTTGATTCAAAAGAAAAATTTAATATACTGTGCTTACCTGCCAGTTTCAACATAATTTCATGGCACTGAAATAGTTTGACACATTGAAATATAAAGTGCATTTGTCATATCTATCGCTAGATATTTTAGGTGATTACATCTAAAAAAAATCAGTCAAAGTAAAACTTATGCTGGCCTGTATATGTTACATCAAAATCTTATTTGAAGCATGACGAGTGACAAACAACTCTTAGTAATAAAAAAAAATTCTGCAGCTTGTTCTCTAATGATTCAACACAAAATAACTTATCTAGAATGTAAATAATTATCAAATTAAATATCAGCATCATATTTTGTTGAGACAATGCAACAAAACACAATCCTCTGTGTTTTCTGGCTTAGATCTCTCCTTTATTATTTTTGTAAATGCCTCAAGGTGACAAATGTTGAGTTGTGGGAGTGATGACAGGAGACAGACTTCAGAATAGCTCTTTATTCAGCAACTGCTCAAGACAACCAGCAACTAGCAGTCTGACAGCTAACCCTTTTATAGGGAGCTGTCAGATACAACAACCAATGGCATTTGAGCATTTTCCCGCTCAAACACTGGACCTGGGTGAAACCATGTATGAACTGTCAGTACACAACACCCCTCCCCTCCTGGATGGAACAATCCATGCGGCACACGTAGTCACGCAGGTAGGCGGGGTGTTTAGGAACCCTCCCTGACCTGCACAGCTCAGTTATGGGTGAGGCAGCAGTCTGAGCGGACAGGTCTGCTGCTGCTCCTGGGTCTGAGCATGGAAGCTCCTGGAACTTTTCGGACACGGCCTCCGTGGATGTTGGAACCAGTTCGTTGGAATCTCTCCACTGGACTCCTGGTTCCGGTAGGTCTTCCGGCTCCAACGGGCTTGAGTCAGCTAGGGAAGGAGTATAATTATTTACACTTTGCGGTTTTTGCAATTCCCCCTTAACTCGCTTTCTCAGTTGGTTAATGTGCCGTTTCCAAAGTCGGCCATCGTTTAGCTGGATTTAATAGGACATTGGACCCAATATTTTTTCTATCTCCCCAGGTAGCCATAGGGACCCCTGGGCATAGTTGCGGGTGAATACTGTGTCTCCTTTTGAGAAGGATCTGGTGGTCTGGGTTTGATCGTTTTTCTCTCTTGTTGTATAGTTTGGGTGCAGGCGGTATAATACAGATCGGAGCCTGCGGCCCATGAGGAATTCAGCCGGGCTGCGGCCTGTGGTGGTACTGGGAGTAATGTGTTGGGTTAAAAGAAACTTGTCCACCCTGGCCTGCCAGTCCCCGGGGCCTAGCCTTCCCAAGGCCTCTTTTGCTGACCGTACGAAACGTTCTGCCAGGCCATTCGAAGCTGGATGGAATGGCGAGGATAGGGCATGGCGGACCCCTAATTCTGCTAGGAACCCCTCAAATTGGGTAGTGGTAAATTGGGGCCCATTATCAGATACCAGGATGTCTGGTAACCCGTGAGTGGTGAATAGGTGCCTGAGGACCTTGATTACGGCCTCGGCAGTGATCGAACCCATGAGGAAAATCTCAATCCACCTTGAGTAGGCATCTACTACGATCATAAACGTTTGCCCATGAAAGGGACCTGCAAAATCGACATGCAGTCGAGATCAAGGGGCTTTTGGCCATTCCCAATCATGTACAGGGGCCTTAGGGGGAGTTGGCCTAGACTCCTGGCATGGTTTGTATAATTCAACCCAATTCTGAATCTCAGCGTCCATATTAGGCCACCACACATAGCTCCTTGCCAAGGCCTTCATCCAGACAATCCCTTGATGGCCATCATGTAATGTCCTTAGAATTCCATCTCGCAGGGTGGGCGGAATAACCACTCGGTCGCCCCAGAGGAGGCAGCCCCCTTGCTCCAACAGTTCGTGCTGTCGCTGTGCATAAGGCTTGAGGTCTGGCTTTACCGGGTCCTTCGGCCATCCCCTCCACACTCATTTCAAAACAGTTTTGAGGGAGGGGTCCTTAGCCGTGTGCCTAGCCACCTCGGCCGAGGTGACTAAACCAGCGTCCGCAAGGTCGATCAGGAGGACTGGAGTGTCAGGGGCACAGTCAGTGAGCAGGTCGGGCAACGGGCACCTGCTCAAAGCGTCCGCATTGCCCATGTCCTTTCCTGGCTGATGCACCAGGCAATACGAGTAAGCCGACAGGAAAATCGCCCAGCAGGCGAAACGGGGAGACGGGGCCACTGGTGTGGGGTGGTCCCCAGCGAGCATCCCCAAGAGAGGCTTATGGTCCATCATCAGTTCAAAATCCCTCCCAAAAAGGTACTCGTGGAACTTTTTTACTCCGGCCACGGCAGCCAAGGCCTCCCTGTCCAGCTGGCTGTAATTCCTTTCAGCACTGGATAGGGTTCTTGAGTAGTAGGCCACCGGGGCTTCAGTCCCATTTGGGAGTCTGTGGCTAAGGACAGCCCCCACGCCCACAGGGGAAGGGTCACAGACCAATACCAAAGGTAGAGTGGTATTATATTGGATCAGGAAACTGTCAGCAGTTAAGAGTTTTTTGACAGCACTGAAGGCTGTGGCTTCCCTGGCCCCCCAAACCCAGGGAGTGTTTTTTGCTAGAAGTCTATGCAGGGGATCAGCAACGGTGGCATTGTTCCTCAGGAAAAGACTGTAAAAATTAAGGAGCCCAAGGAAGGCTTGGAGCTCGCTTTGGTTTTTGGGGGCTAGAGCCTCACGAATAGCCCGAAGCTTGCTCTCTGTGGGGTGAATGACATTTCCGTCGATGCGGTAGCCCAAGAATTCTACCTCCGGCACCCCCAGCAAGCATTTGCTGCGCTTGGCCTTGAGCCCAGCAGCGCGCAGCTTTGACAGGACCATCCTGACTTGACAGCGGAGCTGGTCTGGGTCACAGGCTGAAATGAGGACGTTGTCAAAATATGGGACAACCCCGGGGAGGTTCTGCAACAGGCGTTCCATTACACTCTGGAACAGTCCCGGGGCCACACTAACCCCAAACTGCAGCCTGTCACACTTAAAAGCCCCCCTGTGAGTCACAATGGTCTGTGCCTCAGCTGTGGTGCCATCTACCGGCAGCTGCTGGTACGCCTGCGCCAGGTCTAATTTAGTGAACAGGCGGCCAGGGCCCAGGGAGTGAAGTAGATGGTGCACGATCGGCACAGGATAGGCGCTCTGCTGCAAGGCCTTATTAATTGTACATTTATAGTCTGCGCAAATCCTGACGGTGCCGTCCCCTTTAACGGGGGTGACTATAGGGGTCTCCCATTTGGCATGGTCGACCGGCTCCAGGATCCCCTGCCAAATAAGTTTGTCCAGCTCTCTGTCAATCTTGGGCCGTAATGCTAAGGGGACCTGCCTGGGCTTCAAACGGATGGGGGCAACCTTGGGATCAAGGCTAAAGGAGATAGGAGTGCCCACATACTTGCCCAGGCCATCGTTGAAAACGTCCTGGAACTCCTCAAATAGGTCGTCGAATGCCGGGCTAGCAATAGAGTTGATGCCGGACACCCCCAGGCCAAGGGCATCAAACCAGTCCAAGCCCAGGAGGCTTGGAAGGCGTCCGCTGACCACTGTGAGCTGGAACGGTCCCTCAAACTTGTTGAATTATACCAGGAACATGCCCTGGCTGACGACGGGAATGCGGTTCCCCTGGTAGTCGGATAGCCGGATGGTTGTCTTTCGGAGACAGCTTGACTGTAGGCTTGGAAGGGCGAGCTTCAATGTTTGCCAGGTGATGATTGAAACAGCTGAGCCAGTGTCGATTTCGATCTTGCATGGGGCACCATCAATGGAGACAGTGACTGACAGCTTGGTTTTGCTGGGGCAGCTGGCCCTGGCAACCCACGTTTGGTTAGTGTCGGGCTGTGATTGAACTGCAGGTCTTTGACACGGTTTTCTAGTTTCCCGCCGGAATGAAGTTGACAGCTCGTTGCGTGCGGCGTCCTGCGCATGCGTGTTCCTGGCAGGCAAAATGGCGTGGCAGACCTTAGCTAAATGTCCTTGCCGCTCGCACCATTGACAGATAGCGTCCTGGAATCAGCACGAAGTCCTTGGGTGCAGTCCCCCACAGCTGGCACAGTCAGCTTTAGTGTCCTTACAGGCGGGCAGCCGCCTGCGGTCGGTGCGGCAGATGTCTTCGTCGCTGCTAGCTGAATCCTCGAACGTGCCCTTGTGCACAGCAACCGGTGGCTTAGCTTCGGTTCTGGAGGCGGCAAATCTGTGCAGCGACTCAGCAGCCTTGGATGACGATTCCGCTGCCCTGGCATCGTCCAGAGCGGCAGCCAGGGTTAGGTTAGGTTTCGCCAGCAGCCGGCGCTGGAGACGGATGTCCTGCACACCACAAATTAGCTGGTCGAGCAGGATGTCGTCCAGGTCCCAGAATTCGCAGTACCGTGCAGCTTTATGCAGAGCTGCGATGTACAGTACTGGTTGATCGTCTCGCCCTCACGTTGCATCCGCTGTCGAAAATCGTAGCACCGGATGACCTTAGACGGAGTGGGAGCGTAGTGCGTTTTTAAAGTTGCCTGCAGGACCTGCCATGGCACGGTGTGCACCGGGGTTGGGTCTGACAGTGACTCAGTGGTGTCAAACACCTCGGGGCCACAGTGACTTAAGAACAAAGCTCTCTTTCTGTTATCAGTCAGACCCAACAGGTCATTTGCTTCCAGGAAGCATTCGAAACGCCTCATATACGAGTCCCACTTCTCTTTGGCCGGGTCAAAAGGCGCTGGTGGGTGGAAGGCAGACATTTCCGTCGAGGAGGCAGAGGTGCCTCTGGAAAACTGCCTGGCTGGTTGCGGTGCTCAAGTGGATAGTCTTCGTTCTCCTGGTCCCAAGCTCTCGTCGCCACTGTTGAGATGTGGAAGTGATGACAGGAGACAGACTTCAGAATAGCTTCAGAATAGACAACCAGCAACTAGCAGTCTGACAGCTAGCCCTTTTATAGGGAGCTGTCAGATACAACAACCAATGGTGTTTGAGCATTTTCCCGCTCGAACGCTGGACCTGGGTGAAACCATGTATGAACTGTCAGTACACAACACCAAACATGCCTAATACTATTTTCTACTTCTGTTTTCCTCACAATAACAACCCTGTGAGGTGCGTTGGACTGCTAGTATAGCATTTTTTAAAGTAGAATTTTATTATAAATTTCATATATGTCCCAGTAACCCTGTAAAACATCTTACAGTTGTTTTTGCTAATTACTTTGCTTTTGTGGCTCCCTGGATTATTGTGCATTTAATTCATTAGTTATTTTCATCTGAAGTAACTGAAACTTCAACTTCTAAGTAATTGTGTATAGTTTTAGGGTGATGATAATGATGTCAAACTTGCTGATTTCAGTGTATGAACCTGGCATATACATTGACTCTACATTGTGAATTAACATGATTAGCAGTTAGTATAGTTTAAAAAGTTCTACTAGGTAGCTAATATGAATACCTTATGAATAATCTAATAGCCAATGAGAAAATGAATAAGTCCTAATTTGAGAAATGATGGAACTTCTCTTCATTTCCCTGGCTAATGCCTTCTTCAAAGCCTTCAACAGATATTGCTGCTCTTGTCTGCATTATTAAATCAGTGTCACATTGCATATTCTGCCCCTTTGGGGTGTGTGGATTACACCATTATACACACTGAAAAGGTTTGGGAACATGGTTTCATTAATTTGACATTCCTTGAGTACCTCCGCTATCCCACTGACCAACTCACTAAAAATAGTATTGGTGACAAGAATAGTCACAATCTGAAGTCCTTTTGCCTGAGAAATTTATGCTCTTTTCATTTAATATAATTTAAGATCCCTGTTTATGAGGTCAAGTGAGATACGCTGGCTAGAGAAGACACAGCAATAGAATGTATGCACAATTCAATAATCATTTATCAACAACATCTATTCCAGAGTAGAAAATTTAAAACTCTGTATCCTAGTGTTAAACTTCATTTCCATCATTGTACTGGAAATATAATTAAAATAGATTAAATTTTATAAATGAAGTCTACAAGGTAAGATATGTGCTAATGAGCTGCCTGCAGAAGCATATTATGTTTTAAATATGAGAGAGGGAGAGGGAGAGAGGGTGGGGGAAAGAGACTCATGCTGAATTTAGTTAATAGTTGATATTTATATATCTATTAATAAAATAGTTAATAGTTAAAACATTTGGAATGTAAGATAATGAATATATTATTAGAGCAATATTATAGATTACTAAAATGTAATTGCCTCTTCCATATGTGTACTGTAGTTCCTATATGCAGCTGGCAAAACATCATTAAGAACTAGGAGAATTAGTTGAGAAGATCTTCTGGGTTCAATTCAATGAATTAATATTTGGGAAATTTTAGAATAAATACAACTTAATCTAATTTCGATAGGTAATTCTGGTGAATATTGTTATAATCTTTTTTGCTTCAGTTCTTTTAGTATAGAGCTTGGGATTGATTAGAGGAGTAATTATAAAGAAATACAATTTTTGAATATAATTCCCACCGCTACCTGTTCGATATCAACACTTTAATTTTTCACTTTTACTAGGTGGATTGTTGCCTGAAGAAAAATGTAAGCATTGTTTAGCTGTATAGATAAATGGCATGTGAAAAAGCATATTCAAGCACTTTGCATTATAGTTTATATTAGCAAATGATTTGTAGCATATCAGGGGTGGGATTCTACCAGTTCGGACCGGTTCAACTGAACCGGATGTTCTGACGATCAGCTGGGAGCAAACCGGTTCGCTTCGATGATCAGGTGGGCCCGCCCCCCCGTCCCTGCACTTTACTGACCTATATCTTCTCAGCTGATTCGCACAGCAGAGCGGATTGCCGCGCTTCAGCTGTGTTTCTCCCCAGCAGTAACACAGAAGGTAAGTTTTCGTAAAACTGCACGCACGCGCGCAGCGCGTATCAGGCACATGCGTGCGATAACCAAACCGGTTGTTAAACCGGCAGGATCCCACCACTGTATACTAGATGAAAAAGCACTACAAATTCATGGTCAGTTTGTGCTGCAAAGTTCTGCAAGCTCCCAAAAGGTACACCTTTGTCAAAAAGATAAACAATAGTCACTACGAAGGCTTGGAGTAAATGAAACTTGTGGTAGGATCGTCACATCAATGCAATTTTTAATTCAAATGTTTCTGGAACTATGTGATAGCTTTCTACAACACAAAACCAATGTTTGAATTTCTGGATCCTACACTTCCTTAGATTCACAACCAGCCTGGCCATACTGGCTGGGAATATTGGGAGTTGTAGTCACAACATACATGAAAAATGAAAAAGATTTGACAGACTTTTTTTATCCTTGACAAAATCAGCACTATGCTTCTCTGCTAATTAGGTATTGTAACATTAATTTTAATTTCATGTATGCCATTTTTCTTTTCAATCTTCTCCCTGATTAAACAAATAAATGTCCACATTTATTGAGGACCTAAATTAATTGGGGATGCTAAATTAATTATTGGGGATCCTAAATTAATTATTAATTTATTAATAATTCTGTAAAGGTTCAAGGTAGATGCAAATAAGACATGAGTCATGACATCAGCAGGTAAATGATAACTTGCACCAGGTACCATGATGTGATTATGCAATTGTGTCATTTGTCTGATGAAATTATGACGTAACTCATTCGGTATCCTTCTAGGTTATTACAGATACATACACTTGAAGAAAAAAATAATTCACAATAATCAAATGAATGAATGAGTTTCCTCCTTTTTATCAAAGCATAACACAACCTTTTTTCCATGGGAAATAAAGCATTTTTCCCAACTAGTGTTTAATCTACTCTTGAGAATTTTTGCAAGACAGAAAGTTTTGACCAACATGTACATTTTATGAAAGTATATTATATAACAGTTTTCCTTCAGAATTATTGCCTTGTGTATCAGGCTGTTAAATTGTTTGCTTCGTGACATTTTGTTCTAAAGATGTTTTGCTGACCTTTCAAATATTCTGAGTTTCTTAGAAAAAATCTTCACATTTAGCATTGAAATCCAGTTTTCAGTTTTATTTAATTGTTATGGTTTTTTTTAAATTTTTTTGAGGGAGGTTTGTTTCCCCCCCCCCCCCCTTGGCAAAGCAGTTCCTTTGATATTTACAAAAAATATATGTCAGTGTCTGGGTTATAAGCATTTTCTTGGCTACTTTTAAAAGGAAATCTTCTTCATAGAAAGGGGAATAAAATAGAAGAATTTGCATAACAGCTCAGTAATTTAGCCTATTTGCTACTTTTTTGTAGGAGTTACAATCATTTGGTGTTTTTATATTCATAATTATATGCATAATTTATGTGCAATCACAGTTATGCAAAAGCACAGGAAAATAAGAATCTGCTGCTTTCATTTGCAGTTGCTTGGAAATAGGCTTGAATGAAACTTTCAAACAAAAGTTGCTGGACCTTTTTGCAGAAAATAAGTCCAGAAGGCTGAGCTTAATATAACATGTGGCAGGTGGCCTGCATTTGCCTGGAGAATTCCTCTAGGGCAAGACAGCTCAGCAAACACATAAATCCTTTTTTCTGTTATTTAGTAGCTCATTTAGTTGCCATGGGGATCTTATTTATGCAGCAGCTCCTCTCCAGTTTGGTTTGTGCCTAAAGTTTAACTGTACAGCTGTTATGGTAAATGATACATGGCAATATTTTTTAAACATTGCCTCTTTGAACACCTTCCTACTGACTTTTGCTTTTCAGATATCAAAATGTCTATCTGATCATAATGAAGTATTGTTTGCCAGGAAGCTTCACATGTTAACTTAAGCAGTAACTGCTGACTGCATCACATAATTTGTAACTTGGTTAGGAAAAGAAACTTTCTTTAATGTATTTTGAGATAAAATCTTCTTATAGATGAGGAAATTTAGCCTGAAATAAAGCAAATCCCAATTCTCTGTATATGGAAGGCCAAAAACGTTTCCAGACAGGCATGCTGAATCCAACTATATCTTACGTACGTATGTACGTCCCATCCATCCATCCATCCATCCATCCAGAACTGTTCAGCACAGTGCTTCAGATTCAGTCTCTGAAAAGTGCTTCAGGGCATGAGCATCAAACATCAAACCTCTTCCCAATAGAAGCCACACATTTAAGCTTTTATTGTGCGTTCCCAAGAAATGGTTACATTGCTTTAAGGTGTTACATACTTTGAAGCACCATTTGGATCTAAAGCATTCTCCAACCTCGATATCCTATATCTAAATAAACAAATGTTTGTTAGTATTTAAATGTTTATTATCCACCTCTACATTTTAGAAGATTGTGTATTTGGGAAACCAATTTCATTGGCATGTTAACAAACTTCCTTGACACAAATATTTATTTGCATGTCCTTGTTTCACATGTTACCTTCTTGCTGTGGAAAATAATTATGTTTCTTGCATTAATTTTACTGCTTGGAACTCTCCTTAGCACGAATAGTAAACCCTTGTTGTTTAACCTTGCTATTTTGAATTATTATGAAAAAGTTACATGTCAATAGTAGAAGCTTGCAAATTATTGTAATGCAGAATTAATTGAGGAATTAATTACTTTGAATTTAAAGTGTAGAATTTCCATATGGCAGGAATAGAGAGTCTGTTTGCCTACTTCAGATCACTGACACATTTGAAAAGCAAATCTGTCTTTTTTAGGTAAAGGATGCCTTTCAAAAATAAGATTGTGTCAGCTGTGTTTTAGTCCATGTCTTTAATGATGAAATTGTAAAATACATCATTTGTCAGAAACCCATTCCTTCTTTTAGACCCTCTCATTAGACAGATGGAAGATCAGGAGAGGCAACTTCTTGTTGACTTTGATGACTTTTGAAGCACAAACTGAGCTGTCTATCTGTAAGAGAAGAGCAAAGAGCTTCTGTACTCTGTACTCTGGCCATATAAGTCATGTTTCTAGATTTTGTCAGAATTTGGACATTCATTGCTTCTTTAGACAGTAATCTGGACTTAATTCCATCTTGCTGACTCAGACAAAACATATTATTTCCAGTTCTTCTGTGAAGATTCCAACCTTCCATTGGCATAACTAAGGGAAAGTTACAATTGGGATTAACAAGCATTAATAATGAGAGTCATAAGTCTGGAAATGGAATTTCATGGTTAATTTTTACCCCAAAGTGAATCTAAAAGCTGCCACTAGTAATAATGGGAAAAAAAATACACTTTTAGGATTGGGCAGTTCATCAAATTGAAGTAAATAGCAATATCACTAATTCAAATTTCTTCTCATCTAAATACAACTTTGTGTGAAAAAAAACCATGATCCTATTGATGAATTAAAGTAGTAGTGAGGCTCAGTGAGCATTTTCAAGCCTTTATATCAGAAACTGGTGAAGATGCAATAAACATTTTAGTGTCTTTGTACATACCAAGATTGCAATCCTATCATACTCAAAATATTGGCATGTATTTATCATACTTGTACACTCCTGATGCACCAGAATAAGAATATTATAGAGCTGGAAATATTAAACAAAAAAGAAGTCAAAATCACAATGCCGGAATTCCATTCCTATAAGAAAAAGTTACAAAATGTGTGGCTTTTAAGGTTGGGGGGGGGAGAACACGAGAAAAGCATGCACCATGCATATAAAGAGGTCTTATCTATTAACTTCTTGAATCCAAGTTTATCTAAAGTGTAATTGTGAGAAGAGGTGAGACTGAGACAAAATTGGTTCAATTTTTGCACTTAATAGAGAAAAAAATTGGTTAAACAGAGTGCCTTAACAATAGAGTCCTAAGTTGGGAAAGAAATGTTTGCAGCTTTGTTTGATGGGTTCATTGGTTTAAAGGTGCAAAAATAAAACTTTCAAAGGCAATTGTGCTGCTGTGCTTGCTTATGATGTAATCATTTTATGAGTCTAGCCTTAATCTGGTATGGCTGCTTAACAGTTTGTTCATTATTTTTGAGAAAAGCTGTGAACGTGTTTCAAATTCTCCTACAATTATGACCACTAAATTTTTTTCCTTAAAATCTGTTGAGATTGCTAGAACTTTCTTTAAAGGCCAGAACTTACCCCATTGTATGAACATAACTATGCAGTTTTCTCTAGTTCATACCAGGGGTGGGTTCCTCCTGGTTCGGACCGGTTCTCCTGAACTGGTAGCGGCCCGCTGTTGATGTCACGATGATGTCACTGAACTGGATTGGTCGGTGCCGGTCCGTGGGGGGCGCCATCTTTTTTTTTTGAATTTTTTTGAATTTTATTTTTTCCTTCTGAGCATGCGCAGAAGCCGACTTCTGGCACTGTGTATGCGGTCGCCATCTTTTTTTGGCTTCCCCCCCCCCAGATTTTTTGTTACTGCGCATGCGTGCAGCCCACGCGGCGCGGGAGGGAGCGAACTGGCAGCGAGGTAAGTTGGAACCCACCCCTGGTTCATACATGTAAAAACAGGACCTAGGTTTTTCAGAGTAGAGAACAGGACTGGATTGCATTACTCTAGGAAATACATAGTGTTCAAAAATGAGTCGGAGATAGAGAAGCTTGGATGAAAAAACAGAGTGTAGCACAGAATTTAAGTCTTAGATGAAACCAGTAATAATAATTCTACTGTTACTAACTAATCTAAATTGGATAAATGGCATTATATGTAAGTAAATCTACAGCTGATCATGTGTTCAGGAGGATGTTTTAATTAATCTTTAGAGTGCCAGACTGATCTATGCTTTTCAGTATATTCTGAATTATTTTATTATTGTGTTTCATGCAGAAATTAAAAACATTTTATCAAAAGGTTTAAACAACTATTTTTATGGAGCTGAATGTTCCTGTGATTTCTCTGATTACTTAAATAGATCTCTTATTCTTTTCTTACTGTTTCCTTGTTTGTCTATGCTCTGAGTTCAGATACAGCTTTTTATCTCTTCTAACCTGTCCCTGGAAATTTGCATTAAGTTATCAAGTTTTCCTACATCTTTTTTGTTTTGTTTTGTTTTGGGTTTTTTGTTTTTGTTTTTTGCCAGTCTTCTGTCTTTAGCTTTTTTCTGTGGCTTTATTTAATAGCCAAAGTATGCTCTTGATTTCTTTCTGGCTTTTGTTATCTCTTTTCATTCTTCCTCTTTTACAATCATTTTAGCTTCTGACAATTTTGGGGGCTCTCTTTTCACTAGGCTCAACTCTTTGAATCTGTCTATACCTCAGTTTTATATTATTCTGGAATGGGTTTAGGTTCTTATCTAATTGGGATTGAATCTTACCCAATCTTTTTTCAGTCTGATATCTTTTTTCCCTATGATTAGTAGCTGTCAGTAGCCAGCAGTATTTTGCTATAAGCATAGAGCTTTTCCATCTGTTGCTACTTATAATGTAGTATGTTTAATTACAGTGTTGTTTATTTGGAGATATCCAGGGCCATTTTTTACACTGTTGAAATAATGTGTAAGTAATCTGTATAGAAATCTATCAGGAGTCCTGCACATTGTGGACTTTTCCAACTGTTTTCAACACAGGTTCCTCTCCAGGTTTTCATTAAATTTGCCAATAATTATTAGGCCATCCTTCTTCGGTGTTTGATCTATTTTATTTTTCGTTGTAACCTTCCACAGAATTCATCAATCACTTCTTCAGTATCTGTCATTTAGTGTACACACATCTATAATCATGAAATTGAATGGCTGTTCTTGAATATTGAGCACAATTATTCTATTACTGGCTGAGTTATATCCCATTACATATGCAGTAATATATTTTGGGATGCTAATGCCTACCTGATTTTTTGTGAGTTTCATTTCCAGAATAGAAATTTTTGAATTCATCTGATTGGAAATGTCCGTTTTTATTCACCTTCTTATGGAATTTCTGCCCTATTCCCTGTCATTTCTACTTTAGCAATATACAGATTTCAGACGTTCATAATACAGATATTCCCATCCTAAGTGATTCAATGAGGTCCAAGCTTTTTTTTTTTTTTTGGCTCTAGCTACAACAAGTGGACTTCTCAAAGCTTTTGATCATGTCACTTCATATTGCATAACTTACTTGATAAAGCTCTTTTGTCTTCCCCAATATCCTAATTGTTACATGGGAATCTCATATTTCAGTAGTATGACATTTTGTCTTGCTGATTTACTTCCATGAGTTTTCTTGATATATGTGAAGAAAGTAGCAAATCAGCAAAATTATTCCAATTCAGTTTTATCTTTGTTTATCAAGAAAAGACTAAAGAACCATCTTTAGCAGATTGGGCTCTTCCTAGGAGACATCATTTTATCTCAAGCTGACCATGTGATGAATCAAACAACATTTTATGAACAGTGTGGCAAGATCAGCACAATTTAGCGTGATCAAATAATTGATCAGTTTGAAATAAGATGATAATGGACAAATATTAGGACTCTTGAATATATTTATAATTCACTTATAAATAGCTGAAGAGAAATAGCTGAAACGACTTTCCCTTCTCTCTTGCTTTTTTAATAGGCCGCAAACACATATTTTGGAATCTAATGTAGCTGAAGCAAAGGAAATTTATAACTGAAAAAATATATAGCACAATGTATAATTATAATTACCAGGATGAAAGGGGTACTGTTTGACAGATACACTGAGGTTGAAACTATCAATGGCTATGAGTACTATTGCTATTTTATTGCCACTAGTATCAGAAGCAATTACGGTATTCAATATCAGTTGCTGGGAGATACAAATAGGACAGTATAGGCCTCTGAATAGTATTTGCTTAATCAGTATCAGAATATTATTGAAAATAGGCTCTTGGTTTGATTTGCTTTGTCTTGCAATATTATGTTAAAATGAGATTGGATAGATTCATAGAAGTGATCCTTTTGTGATCTTACATTTTCCTGTAAGATTCTATATGCTTTTATGGTCGTTCTTAATGTAGGTGAATTATTATTGTTTTAAGTTTCATAACAAACATTTATTATGAAATAAATGTCATAATTCAGTTATTGCAGAATTTAAAATAGATTAAATTTCTTTTGCCCACAGATAGGATTTTTATAAAAGGAGCTAAAAGAACTGTTATAGTAATTTGAATAGTAGAGAATATTTGTAGCTCAGAGTTGAACTATGGACTTCTTGGTGCTCTCTGAGCTTGTAGCTGACACTGATGATGTTACCTAATTTAGGAAATGAAATGTCTACAAGCAAATAACCAATCTTAAAGAGCACCAATAATCTATATGATGAATCTTTGCTTATTCTAGTGCCTTTATTTGAATATCAGTATTCAGCAAATAATTAAGGTCAACAGTATACCCATCACACAGGGCACCTGCTAGATAGATCTCCAAAACATTTCAAATTTAGGTAGTTCTAGCTTTTTCTTTCATAAAATGATGGCTGTAGATTTTCTCTGCTGAGACACAAACTCTTCCTCTTTTATATATGTGTGTGACATTACTGTGCACATACTGAAGTGACAGAGCTTGTATTGCAACACAGCTTTTGTGACTTGATCCTCTGTGAGCCTCTGTGTATAGTTTATTCTTGATATGCTTATTTGGGAGAAAGTTTTAGGGTAACTTATTTCTGAATAGCCAAGTTTATGTGTGTGTAACAAGAAATTAAACCAAACAATTGTAATTTCATCTTTGTAGATCTCATGTTTTCTTGAAATCAAAAGTAAAATAACACTGGAACCAGATGATTGTTGTGATATCCTATCTGTTAATTTGAAAACTAATTAGCTAGCAGTCATAGTATATGAAAATCAATCTTCTGTTGGACATTTTTTTCCCTGGACATTTTCATTTGTTTTAATTCCTTATAGATAAATACAAAGGTTGTAAGGAAATTAATAACTTAAAAGTTTTCAGTGAGTTTCAGTTAATTTTTAGGTAACTTGATTTTAACACAGTTTAAGTCCCAGTAACTCTTTTTTGGATTTGTACCACTGTGGAGAGATAGAGTTGAATTCTTTAGTGAAATCATAGAAATGACTTCACTAAAGAATTAAGACATTGCTGGTTGTCAAAAACTGCAAAGAATTCACTATGGTCTTCCAAATGATCCATTACTCTTCAGTAGCTGAACTTTTAAGATAGAAACATATATCCATGGCACTATTCAGATGGTAGAAGACATTTAAAATACAGTGGTACCATTTGAAACTCATTGAAATTGGTACTTGACACATTTTGATGTGAAAATTTTGCTCCGGTACTCAACATATGTTTAGTACTCAACACAGAAGCTAGAACTTGTCAGTGTCAATTGCTCATGACTAATACATTCCTTATGGGAAAAATTTGTTTGGTACTTGTCATTTTTGTCGCACCTTTCAGAACCAATTAACGACAAGTACCGAAGTACCACTGTAGAACACTTTCTTTGCTCGGAACAGCGGTTGGATGGGAGTCATCATCGCTTTCTTGTGTCAGGTCACTTCCAGTCCTCCATTAGTGTCTGCTCTTTTCATCCAGTGCCTGCTTGACCCTGAGTTGCCTACCCATGACTCCCATCTTGCCTTGTCTGCTTTTTGCCCTCTCCTAGGGACTACTACTGATTCACCAGTCTACCTGCTTGACAGTGGTAATTGCCTCACCCAGAAACTAATGCCTGATGGACCCTTCCAACATGGGCCAGCTGCCAGCCTCAATCTCCCAGTGTAGGTAGGCAATCAATGTTGTCCATGTTACAAGAGTTTCCTAAATTGAGCCTTTCTACTTAGAATGGGTGATAATTAGATCCTGGTACTGGGAAGATCATGGGAGGGTTGAAAATGCCTTAAGGACTTTGGGGCTGTTTCAGGGCTCCATATGCTTCATGGGCATACTTGTTCTATGGCAAAAGAAATCTAGGGACCTTTAGGAGTTGGGTGAAACTTTTAGCAACTGAATTCAGTATATGATGATCATTAATAAGCAATTATTCTCAAAGAAAGTACTATATATATATTTTCATATTTAAATACATGAAGCTATATTGTGTACAAGTTGGATTTGATACTCCTCTCGTATTCTGAATAACAGCGGTTGTTCCAGAATCTCAAAAAGATCACTTCTGACCCTGCTGAGTTTCAGTAACTTGAGCTTCTAGTAGAATGTTATACAAGCAGTCATCAGGAGAAGTTATCCCCAAAGTTGTCTTCAATATTATGGGTTCTTGTCCTATATCTTTAGTGGTGCGTTACCAGAAAAAAATAAATCTTCCAAATTACTTCAAGATGGGAATAAAATTGGAGATAAATCCTTATAGCTGTGCAATAGATTTGTAAATTACATAGTCATTACTGTAGAATTTTAAGGCTACATATTTAAATTATGAATTATAAATTATATTTATGTCATTGTGAGGTTTTGTCTCTGCATTTCTTTCATTCTTGTAATTTTTCTTTAGTGAGCTACAGAGAGGGAGAAAGAGATACAGTTCTTTGATTTGTATTTTGATGAGGTACACATTTTATTGTTCAGAAAAGAGAAATTTTGCTTACAATAATAGTTATGGTTAAATCTGAATTCTGGATTACACTATTAAATATAGCTATTTAAAAGATTATGGAATAACTTTTGACTCTCACAGTTTAGAACAGAGGTGTCAAACTTGATTTAATTGAGGGCCGCATCAGGGTTGTATTTGACCTTGGGGGACCGGGGTGGGCGTGGCCAGGGTGGGTGTGGCCAGCTTGATATCACTCGTGTCGGGGGCGCCTGTGGTGGCCAGAGCGCTCTGCCAGAGAAAACAGCCTCCCAAGCTCCGTTTTCGGCTGCAATGGCCTCCTGCAACTCTCTGCCAGTGAAAACAGAGCTCGGAAGGGCCGCACGCAGCCCTTCCAAGCTCCATTTTTGCTGGCAGAGGCACTGCGGGCCGATCCGTCGCTGTTTCCAGGGTGGCCCACGGGCCAGATCTAAGCACCCAACAGGCCGGATCCGGCCCCTGGGCCTTGAATTTGACACCCCTGGTTTAAAATCAGCATTTGTGACTTGCATTTGTGATTTTTAAATTCTTTTTCAACAATATTCTGTTTTCAGACAGTCAAGTCCAGCACATTTGAAATAATATTTGTTTGTCTTTATATTCTAATCATTGGGAATTTATTTTGCTTTTTTTCATCCTTTTCCAGATTTTATCACATTAATACAGCAGATTGTTCCTAAAGGTTTTATAATGGCAAAATAATTTCAATATGACCATTTACCCTAAACATTTGTATTTTATCCATTTGAGTGAAAACAAAGGTTATTTTAAAAAGAGAGGAACACTAAAAAGTACTTTTTTTAATCAAGAGTAGTGTTAAAACAGTATTGCTTCAGTATTGTAGAGTATATATTCTGGTAGACAAGGGATGATTTCTCAATAGAAGTTTTTCATTTAGTGATTCTGTTCCAAATATCACTGTTCTACAGGTAAAAAGTTGCGAGCATGAAAACACCTCTTCTTACATAATGTTGGGGTGCTAAAAACGAAAATAACATTTAAAAATGTATATCGGCTCTAGTTTCCATGATATAAGCAACCAACTAATGAAGTAAGGTATATAAAATGCATGATGCAACTTACACCATAGATTACATAGCCAGTATTGGTGACCAATAAAAAACCGCCACGTGTACCAAGATGATGCAGTATTAGCTGATATTACTTCACCAAATTCTGTATAAGGCACAGTATCTGTTGCTTGGCGAGTTAGACAGTGTCTTTAAACATTGTTTTATGCTAGTAAATTTAGTTATGCCTCGAACCTGTTTAAATAAAGCAGATAATTTCTGCTTTATTTAAA
>QLTV01004083.1:647776-712652 GCA_003457575.1 Thermophis baileyi | reverse complement strand
CTATCTATCTATCTATCTCTATCTATCTATCTATCTATCTATCTATCTATCATCTATCTGACTCAAATAAGTCATATTGCATTTCTTTAGTGAAAGTAAATGCAGAAGGGAACCTACAAAGAGATATTTTAGTGGATTTACAGCCTGAGAATATCATCAAGCTTTCAAGGCAGAAATCTAGCTTGCAGGTTTAGAATAAATGTATCAAAGGGAAGAAGGAAAAATTACCTGTATCAGAATATTTTCTGCTAAACATTCTCCAACTTCTATTATTTTAAGCATTTCTATATCACTTCTCATTTAAAAGAAAATATGGAGCAGATTTGTTTGATTTCAGTAGGTTTTGAGGTGTACAACTGTTTTTCAGGTGAAGGTTGATTGGTTTTAAACTGGTAGCCAGAAATTGCACTTCATACAGTAGGTACAACCAATGCTAAAATTAAATTTGATTTGATTATTTTTTAATGATGTCCTTTCTTAGCTTTGGAGAAATGGCATAAATAGAGAATGAGAATAGGAGAAAGTTTAAAACATCAGACAGATTGTAGCAAGCCAATGTCTTCTGAGGGGGTGAGAGAGAGAGTGACTGAAATTCTAAGGGCTGAAAATCATGATAGTCAATAAATATGATCTAATATATGCTTGGCCGAGCAGAAACAGGAAAAAATAAGCATTTGAGTCAGTTTTCCACAGTTACATAGCCTCAATAATCTCCAACTACAATGCAGTATGGATTGCCAAGTGATGTTTCAGACCTTTCCATATTAATTTCATAAAAACATATTTTTATTCCTATTAAAAAGTTGTTTCTCCTGTTTAAAGTTCCACTTTATGCCTAACATACCTATCAAACCTTTGGAGTAATGTCAATTAACATACCTCTTCCATAGGATATCATTATCTTGAATCCAAGATGTTGCTTCAGTACTTCTTTCCCACACATCCAGATGTTTGGAGTAGAAAGGGATTTGATTTTTGTTCTTTATATCATAAATAATTTGATTGATTTCAAATTGTTCAGTTAAGTTAGTGTATGATGTGGTTTTTACACATGTTTTGTTGCATTATGAGAAGGGAGAGAAAGAATATTGCAGCACAAGCTCTGCCCCTTTTGTACGCCCATTGCAACATTATACATATGTAAGAAGTGCAACTTACGTCACAGTACTCCGTTTGACTAAGCCATCACATTCTGCAGATGCCTCTGGTTGTTTCTATTAATTCACAACTCATGATTAATGCACTGTTACATTTATATTATTAAGGTATATGAAATGATATATGTATAATAATGGCAATATGTTGTTTTAATTGGAAAAATTGGATTACGTATAACATTAAGGTGTTTTTTTAATTTTATATTGTGTGGTAGTATTGCTTCTGAATATTTATATAGAATTTCAGTGCCTAGAGCTTCTAGAAGGGAACAGGCTGTATACCATAAGTACCTTATATTTGTTTAATTTAAAATGGAGGTTCTCAATAAAAGCATATTTTCATTTGCAAATAATGTCACGGTTGATATTATCAACCAGGTATTTTATTTTTAATAGCTTGCCATATGCTAAATAAACTAGGTACTTTTCACTGCGATATCAGATTGATTCATTCTTTCTATAAATGCAAGGTTTAGCATATCTGTGATATTCTGCTTACTAATTTGTCCTGTTTTAGTAGAGGAATGGTTGTAGTAAAGCAAGTACTAGAGATCACCTTGAGAAAACAAAACCTTGTAATTAGTATGTAACTCGAGGAAATAAAAGTAACAGGAACATTGGGGGAGTTGAATAAGTGAAGCTGGATTCTTGCTCTTAAGGGAATCTAAAACTGAGTCTAGATAAGTCTTGAACTTCAAAGGAAAGGCTTTTAATAAGCTGAGAGAAGTGGTATGTAAGATCCCATGGCATGAGAAGCTATACGAAAAGGAGGACAAAAGGATGGAGCTTCTAAAATTGGAGAATTTGAAAGTACAGTTGGAGGTAGGTCAAATGAGGGGAAAATATGAAGGACAGCAGAAAAAGCCAAAGGGCTTAGGGAAGATCCGAAAACAGAAAAGAGGACATATATAAAGCAGAAAAAGACCCAGGTCACAGAGTAGAGAGAGGCTGCCTAGAATTGTAGAACTTGGCGGGAAGAGTAAAAATACAAAGGATGCTAAGAACAAAACAGGCTTCTTTATTTATGTTCAAAATATTAAAAAGACAGTGGCTCTGTGTAGATGGCAGAATGCTAATAGGTAAGAAATGTCCTTCGGGAGTTGGGCGGCATATAAATTTTATAAAATAAAAATAAATAAATAAATAATAAATGAAAGGCAGAGATAAAGTACTTTAATGTGCACTGGCTAGCTTGATACCTGTTCTTGAGTTAGATCCCAGTTCAGATCATAAGGATTTTTTTTAAAGAACTTAGAGATCAATTACTAGAAGTCAGAATAGTATTCTCAAGAATATTGCCAGACTAACATCTCATTTTTGATCAGGTAGATTGTTAGAATACTGCAGATATAATATTTTCTGCATTCAGGAAATTATTTGATGGAGTACTCCATGGCATGATAATTATTTAAGTGGATAAATTGGATTGGATGGAGGGAAGTAACAAATGTTCTGCAAGGATTAAAAGAGAGCACTAGGTAAATAGCACCTATATAACTGGCTTTAAGCAGACCTAGTTAGTAGTAGGATAAGAAGCTATAAGGAAATCTTAAAAGCGTAGACTAAATTGGAAAGTTGAAAGAAAAAGAAAGTACAATCAAATCATTTTGTACCATTACCAAAAACACCTGGATGTGTTTATATAATCATTGGTACTGAGCTAAATTTAGGAAGGATTATACTTTCTCTTTCTGACCAATAAGCTGACTTTTTTGTTTTTCATTCTGGTTTGTATCTAATGGTATATATTTAAGTATGTAGGGACAAAGCTGAGGAGAGATTCTGCTGCAATCTATGCTATTATAAACACTTTTTTCTGAATGTCTACATTAGTTTGTACAGTTCATTCATTCATTCATTCATTCATTCATTCATTCATTCATTCATTCATTCATTCATTCATTCATTGTATATACCCAACCATTTAGCACACAATTCAGAGTGGCATGCATTATCATATAGAGTCATGTAAAGTCCATAAAATCTTATAATAGAAAAACATAAAAAACAAACCAAACTACAAAGCACAGAAGTACAGAAAAACTTCAGGAGGATATTGGTGAAATTGCGTTTCTTTCCCTTTCTTTTATAGAACGCTCCATCGGAAACATGCTGTTATATTGAACACATTTCTATTGTATTGTATTTTTATATAATTTTTTAAAATCAGAATATTTTAATTATTTTTGATAATTGGCTTTGGATTATTTTTCCTAGACATCTTAAGCTTCAGTAAGCTGCATCTCAAAAACATATATTATTTTAATTTAAAATTCACCTAAATACAACTTAGTTCAGATATCAAGCAATTTCCATATATCTGTTGTCAGCACTGTTAAATGATAACTAGATAAGTCTGATGTTGGTTATAAATCTCTTCTTCCAGTCACAATTGATTACCAAGGCCAAGTCAATTAAAGCATCTCAGCCACGTTTAACAGTGGGATAAGAGGACTCAAAACCAGACGTTTACTGTAACATATATCTCATGAGATTATACATTCAATTTGAGATATATTTGAATAATATCAATTTAACTAAATATTGAATGTATCTACTGAATGCTCCTCAGAGAGCAGCTTTTCATTTTCTTTTTCAGGGAATGTAAATCAATATAGTTTAATTTCCTTTATAAGGCTTTTGGAAGGCACTTTTTATATCAATAAAAGTAATGTGGGTACATATATCTTCTATCATATATAAAATGCGGTGATATATTGCACAAACTTTTACAGTCTTATTCTGCTTCTTTTTTAAAGTTCAATTATTTAGAAGATGCTAAATAATTTAATACTTTAAATTTTAATTATCTGCAGCAATTATCACTTAGTATTCTGTTCCAAACTTTTAATCACAATAGATTTCACTTCCTTTTTAATCTAGAAAATACTGAAAATATACTGGCTTGTCAGGAAAATTCATTCTTTTCCTTTCAAAATATAATACAAATTTGTCATTTCAACTCTTCATTTTCCATCTAGACCTTTCTGAAAACTTCCATAACATTTATTCTCTATTCTTATGATTGCTATGTAGATATGTGATCAGTATTTGCCTATATTCAATGCACATACACACAAGCCCAAATTCTATATTTAAATTATGAAAGTAAGGAACATAATGTAATTTCTTATAAAGCTTTTGCATTTGAACCTGCTGTTGGAGAATTGGATAAATGGGAAGTGTTTCCCTTTTCCCCATAATATTTTCCCCTTTTTGTGAAGAACATGTAAAAGCAAGTGAAAAAAAAGAATGCATAATTTAGTCATCAGTTTGGGGCCCCGCACAGAGGCGCATAGCGTTCCTCACCTCTGAATTATGAATATTGCCTTTCTCTAGTTGATTATGTATAATCCTGCAAGGATGAGCCACACTTCCAAACTGTAAATTGATGCTGTGTAAGAGAAAGAACACCATTTCCATGTGATGCCAGTCTTCGCTGTACTGGAGCAGCCTGTACAGCACTGCATTGAAGATCGTTGTTATTCAGAAATTGCCTGCAGGTAGAGATTGAACTGAATTCACAGAATTCCTGTTTTCAATGTTAATTGCTCCTATCATATTTTCAGTAGAATGTAGGGTTGGCTTTGTTGTTATTCTTAACATAACTTGTACTTTTACAGTGGGAAAGCCTACTATCCAAAAGAATATTTACACCCTTGTGCGCAGCTTAGCTTTTGCTAACCGGTATATACAATATTATGTTGCATTTATTCTATATAAAATACCAAAAAAACTAAATTAAATCCTCTGCAATTCAAGCTTTATACAGAGAAAGTTTCTGTAAACACTACTGCTATCTTCTTCAGAATATTTTCTAAAATATTGTTTTTAAAATAAAGGAACTAATTCTGTGATATTTGGATACCCTTTCCAGATAAACCATTTGCAGTTGCCAGGAAAAGCAGCAATGTGAGAAAATATGCAATATATTTATATACATTATAAATCATATACTTGCACACCCATCAGGTTTTTTTCTTTAGAAATGCTTATTTTCAAGTAGTATTGTTTGATCTAGTGGTTAAGGCACCAGACCAGAAACCAGGAGACTGAGTTCTAGTCCTGTCTTAGCCATTAAAGCCAGCTGGGCCAGTCACTGTCTTTCAGCTCAATCCACCTCACAGGGTTGTTGTGTTGGGGAAAATAAGAGGAAGAAGGAGTATTAGATATTTTTGCTGCTTTGAGTTATTTATAAAAATAATAAAGGTAAGATATACATAAATAAATAAACTATACATAAACATGGGAGACTATTATTGCAGAAATATTAGGAACATCATTATGAGTCATCTCCAAATGAGATGGGCAGCACACAAATCAGGTAGGTAGGTAGAGAAAAAATCTGAACAGGGAATACAGGTAATATTCAATTTACAACCATTCATTTAGTGACCACTTGAATTTACAATGGCACTCAAAAAAGTGACTTATGACCTTTTTCACCCTTACGACCATTGCAGCATCCCCATTGTCACGTGATCAAAATTCCGATGTTTGGCAACTGGCAAGTATTTATGATGGTTGCAGTAGGTCCCAGGGTCATATGAGGCCTTTGCGACCTCATGACAAGCAAAGTCATGTGGATATTACCTCCGAAGGACCAGCTTGATCGTCCTTCTGTGGTTCTGGGGGGAGAAAATTTAATCCCCTCAGAACGGGTTCGCAATTTGGGTGTCCTCCTGGACTCACAGCTGGGATTAGATCAACACCTGACAGCAGTGGCCAGGGGGACCTTTGCACAGGTACGTCTTGTGCACCAATTGCGGCCCTATTTAGATCAGGAGGCTCTGCTCACGGTCACTCATGCCCTTATCACCTCACGGCTTGACTATTGCAATGCGCTCTACATGGGGCTACCCTTGAAGAGCGTCCGGAGACTACAACTGGTCCAGAATGCAGCTGCGCGAGCAGTCATGGGTGTGCCAAGGTACACCCACACAAGTGCCATCCTTCGCGAGCTGCATTGGTTGCCGATTGCGCTCCGGTCACAATTCAAGGTGTTGGTTGTTACCTTTAAAGCCCATCTGCTCTGACTCTGTGGAACCAACTTCCCCCCGAGATCCGTACTACCCCCACCTTACTGGCCTTCCGTAAAGCCGTGAAGACCTGGCTTTTCCGGCAGGCCTGGGGCCAATAGTTGTTCTGATTGGCCCACGCATGGTTGTGTGAATGTTTTATTTTAAATATAGTTGGGGTTTTTTTTCCCCTTTCTTTTTTAAATTGTTTTTATATGTTTTATTTTTTTATGATGTAAGCCGCCCAGAGTCCTTCGGGAGTTGGGCGGCATATAAATTTTATAAAATAAATAAATAAATAAATAAATAAATCAAAGGAGAAGCCAGATTTACTTAACATGTAATGATTCACTTAACAACTGTGGCAAGAAAAGTTGTAAAATGGGGCAAAACTCACTT
Source organism: Thermophis baileyi (assembly GCA_003457575.1). Classification (NCBI taxonomy): domain Eukaryota; kingdom Metazoa; phylum Chordata; class Lepidosauria; order Squamata; family Dipsadidae; genus Thermophis; species Thermophis baileyi. The sequence goes on along the minus strand of QLTV01004083.1, from coordinate 706,078 downwards.
AACGTCTTGCTTAGCAAGGGAAATTTTTGGCTCAATTGTGGTCATAAGTAAAGGACTACCTGTACTTGAGATTTTGCCACAAGCACATTGACATAAAACATGTTGCTGCTGCATACTATCCCATCCAAACGGTGCCAAATAGAAGAAACACAAGATGTTCCCTGCTAATTTGACTTGACCACACACACAATCTGAGAACCCAATGATAATGTTTGAGAAATCAGTGGTGGAATTTCTTTCAAATACAGTTATGGAACTTGAAGAATAGAATCTATAACAGGATTCTTTTATCACATGTATTAAGAACACTAAATTATGTACAAAATGTATCTGGGAAAGTTGCGTGACAAAACAAATATAACTGGTCTTTTTAAAAAAAATATAATGCAGAATTTTGATGAAACCAACTAATGGCAAAATATATGTGACAAATTGATACATTCTCTAAATTCTTTAAATCTCTTGCTGCTTTATTGACTGTGTTTCTATGTATTAAGGAACTACCTGTTTATGGCTTATGAAATTCTCATTGCTTGTTGTTCAAGAAAAACATTTTTGTTGAAATTTTACATCTTGATAAATGAGAAGCATAAGATAAGAAATAATCTTATTTCTTACCAGCAGAAGATGACAAATCCTGAAAGTCATTAGCTTTTATTACAATGTATTAATAATATTAAGTATAACAACTTTTTACACGTAGGTAGTTAACTGTTTCAGTCTTTTGTTTTATGGCGAGGAATAACATTGATTTAAATTACATTTAATAAGCTTCATCTGAAATACAGTAGACAACTGTGTAATGTATGTGTATATTTGCTAACATTAGGCATGCAGACACACTCAAACACCTCTCCAGAGGAATGACCCAGCAGTATTTTGGTACAGCATATCCTAAACTTGAATTAAAAATGTTAGGTTATATAGAGTTTAAATTAGCTTTACTAATTTATATGAGTTTGTTTCAAATTCTAAACTAAACATTACGTTATTATAGAGACCAATGTCACATTTTAATCATATTTTGTACCCGTAGGGTTTTAGGTTTCCAACAGGCCACCTGTCTTAGACATTAAAAAAAAAAAACCATGGGACAGATGGGAAGGTGAAAGAACTTGTCCTTGAATAAAGAAATTCTTACACTGCGTGAACAGTCACAGACAAGGCTATCCAATATATCAAACACATATATACCCTGTTTCTCTAGCATTGCTCTATCATGATTGCAATTTTCCTTTCAGTAGCATAAATACAGAATTCATTTATCTATTTCTTGAGAGAATAATTTGCAAATTCTGTCTCTTGCTTATGTGATCCATGAATCTGATGAAAAATACTGTCTGAAGTGTATTTCAGAAACAAGAGTCTGCATAATGTATACATATCAAACCACCTACTGGTCTTGGGTTGTTCATTAATGACATGAAACTCTGACCATCCATTTGTACAGACCTCTGACACCTGATAGGTGCAATATATTTTATTGTGAAAAATGTAGAACTACTAAAAAGAGAATTTTGCCAAAGCATATTAAATTGGATTTGGAAAGCTGACATTGAATAACAATGTCTGTTACCATATGTTGTTGCAATTTCCTTTGAAAATATGCTTGATTTGTTCTGTGTTGGTACATGCAAAAAATTAAATAATTTGAAGAAATCAAACAGTTGTTTATTCCATGTTTCTGTTAATAAAACAAACATGTATCAGCTCTCAGATCAGCCCATGAAATGAAGATTATAGTTGTGCTGTTTCACTGCTCAGATTTAAATAAAATTCATGGTGAGGCAAAGCTCTGGCATAGGAGATAGTAATTTCAATCAGAATAGAGCTGGAAGGGACTTCGGAGGTCTACTAGTCCAACCCCTGCTCAAGCAGTAGACCCTATGCCATTTCAGACTGGTGTTTTCTTAAAAATCTCTGGTGATGAAGCACCCATGATTTCTAAAAGCAAGCTGTTCCACTGGTTAATTGTTCTCACTGTTAGGAAGTTTCTCCTTAATTCTAGGTTGCTTCTCTCTTTGATTACTTTCCAGCCATTGTTTCTAATCTTACCTTTTGGTGCTTTGGAAAATAAGTTGACCGCCTCTTCTTTGTGGTGGCCCCTCAAATACTGGAATACTGATATCATGCCACCCGTACTCCTTCTTTTATATTGACTCACCATACCCAGTTCCTGTCTCCAGGCCTTTAATCTTAGTTCTTCTTCGCACTTTTTCCAAAGTGTCAACATCTTTTTTTGTAATATGATGATCAAAACTGGATGCAGTATTCCAGGTGTGGACTTACTAAGGATTTATAAAGCGGTACAATACTTCATGTGATTTTGATTCTATGCCTCTGTTTATACAACCAAGGATTGTATTAGCTATTTTGGGTACTGCCGCACACTGCTGGCTCATGTTTAAGTGATCATCCACTAGAACTCCAACGTCCCTCTCACAGTTACTGTGTTTGAGCCAGGTTTCACCTAACCTGTACTTATAACTTTGGTTTTTCCTGCCTAGGTGTAAAACCTTGCTGTTCTCCACATTAAATTTCATGTTGTTGGATAGGGGCCATTGTTCAAGTCTGTCAAGATCTTTTTGGATCTTGAGCTTGTCTTCTGGGGTGTTGGCTATTTCTGCCTGCTTAGTGTCATCTGCAAATTTGATGAGTTCCCCTTCTATTCCCTCATCTAAGTCATTTATGAAGATATTGAAGAGTACTGGGCCTAAGACGGAACCTTGTGGTACCCCACTGCTTATTTCCTTCCATGTAGATATAGTACCATTAAGTACTACTCGTTGAGTATGGTTTGTTGCATAATAATGTGGGGCAAAGAATTGTGCAATATATAGACTGTGATATCATTACATTTAATCAATCAGGGATTGGCGCAAAAATCTGATGTTTCAAAATTAATGGATCCTTGCAGGGCTACTCTGAGACCTATAGAATGCTCCCAGTACTACTCAATAGGGAGATTAAACATTGTAATGGATCACCAATGGAATAGAGCTGAAATCAATATTCTAGAAAGAAAAAATGAACAGTAAATTATAAAGAAATATTAAAATAAGGTAATAGGTTCAAATGAGAATTTCATCTTAGCTTTCTAAGCTTTCTTCTTCTTTTTGGGAATACAGTAAGCCTAAAGCAGCCTAACACTTAAACTTTCTGTGATCTGAAGACTATTTTCTACTTCTATTTGTACCAATCGCTTATATAATCTCACATGCTGCTTTGAACCATTGAGAGGAAAACAGCATTTCTGAAGTTGTTATATTCTTGGGAAGTTTAATTTTTGTCTTGTGGCACAATTGCACAAACTTAAACTTAATTAGATAAAGCTTTTTCTAGTATCTTCATGGCATTACCCATATATACTTGGTTGCAAGTCATACATGACCTAGTAGTTTAGTTTTCTGAATGGCTTGAAAATCAGCCCAGATCTAATTCCATCATGTTTCAAGGAAGGGAGAAAAAAATTTTAAAATTACATTTTAAAATTTAAAATGTAAAAAATTACATTTTTAACTGTTTTTAATTGTTTTTATTATGGTTTTTTTTTAACGGTTTTTTATATTGTTGTGAGCCGCCCAGAGTCCCTTGGGAGTTGGGCGGCATACAAATTTAATAAATAAATAAATAAATAAATAAAAAAAACATGTTTAGACCTAGTTTTGATTGTTTTTTTCATAGCATGTCCCCAGAGAATCACTATGGGTACTTTGTAATACCGAATATTAATCAAATAATGGAAAAAGTAACAAGTGCTGTAATTGCACAATAATATTTCCAGGGGTGTTTTTTCCCCTAGGAATTTAAATGATAGTACACAGCAAGAAATATATGAATTTCTTCCCTTGCTATGTCCTTAATATGTATATTTGTTTAGCAATTGGTAGAGAGACACGCATGCCTAATATTGAAGGACAGTATGCATGTGCCTAATACATTAGAGGAATTGTTCAAGAATAATTCATCTATGCAAAGATTACCTCTGCAAGACTGCCAAGGTCACTGAGACTTTGGATTATCTGCTGCATAAAATGCTATTTGTGTATTTTAAAGAGGTAGCTTTCACTTGCTTTTAGACTTCTTTTTGAGAGCTGAAGTGTGAGAGTCTGAATTTTGTAAATTTTACCTCTTCACTAGACATTTTGGTACAATATTTAAATAGGTTGAATTTGGATATTTGGCATTTCAATTAAAGCTGTTTCCTTCTCTTTTAGCTAATTTTATTTCGGTTGTTGATGAAGAAAAGTAATAAATTATAACACTCCAAACAAGGCGCTCGTCTTAGAAAAGCTTGCAGTTTTCGTTGTCATTCAGATACGAAATAATATAAAGAGAAAACTGAATATAAATTTAGTACAAGAGCTTTGTTAGTTTATATTTCATGTCCTATGATGCAAATTTCAAAATTTTGGAATGGAATTCATACTCGGTATAACGGATACCAGGGGGGAAAAAAAAACAAATTTATGTAATACAAATACTGGAGTTCTCACAGTTAGTCATATAAAATAGATGAATAGCACAGCGTGTAATGTAGTAAGTACTACATTTAAAAACGCGGTGCAGTTAATCATAAGAATGAACTGGCTGCAGAGAGGAGACTCTGAATTCTAAAAATGGGCATGAAAAAGCGTTTGAGTTAGATTACAAGTAATAAGGGTATGTGCGTGCTTACAGAATGACAAGAGAACAAATAAGCATTTAAGTAGTCAGCCTGAACCTACAAATGCATCAAAAATAAAACTTAACTATAAAAATATGAAAAACGTTAGCGAGGAAGCACAAGACAAACATCATTTATGACCTATGGGCTTCCAGGACTTTGTTAAAATAATCCTGGGGTATTTAAAAAAACCTAATTGATATTGTCCAAGGAACTAAACCAGAATAGCCAAATATACAGCAGAAGATTGAAATTGGTAAAAGAGGTATATTATAGTATGTTACCAGTTTGGACTAGCTGAGTTTCAGGTATTTAATAAGATATTTTTAGTCTGTTCCTTTCATGCTGTCAATGGCCAGAAATACTGAATATCTGTTTTACTCATTTTCAGTTAAAACATTCTTAATATGGGCGTTCTGTAATATAGAATCTCTCTAGTTTATACCATTATGTATCACTTATACTTCCTCTTTAATTGACGGAGGGCTTTATTTTAATTCTTATGCTTATTTGTTAGTCACTTAGCTTTTAAATTGTTGCTTTTATTATTAAGCTGCCCACTTTTTCCTACATATTGAAAAAATATTATTATTATTGGATTCCAATGATTTTCAGAAAATACTTAGTTCAGCTTTTCTCCATACATAGATTTCTCAAAATTTATCAGGAATGTGATGCTTTGAATGATTTAGCAATTCCAAATTCATATACAGGTCTTACATATCAATTGGATATAGCAATAAAAAACCCTCCCTTTTTACAACCCATAAATCCCTTAATTTTGGGTAGAGTTGGGGCGACTGGATAGAGTTGAATGTTTACTGGCCGGATGCCCTTCCTGACACCACGTGGAGTCGCAACAGATATTTTTTCTTTGTGCCCTGAGAGAGAAACATCTGCCACTACCTAGGATTGAACTCTTAACCTTCCGAGTAGGAGGTGAAAGTCTTCACAACTAGGCCACCACACTGCTCTTAATTTTAACCAAGTGCACATAGCAATGGCAGGAGATATTCTTCTGATATCACATGATTAAATAAAAGTTATATATATTTATACTATAAAAGCTGTGTGAATAATCCAATGTAAGCAGAAAAGCAAATTAGTTCGTGCATTTTGGTTAAAGAGAAACTGATAAATTGCAATCTATTTACAGACTTTACCCTTCTTCCTCTGTGTACTTCATATTTTTAATACCATAATAGTTAATATTTAAGCATGTATCTTAAAAATGAAGCTTGGGAGATTTCTGTTGATTTGTTTTCTCATATATATTTTATGTCTACAGTAGATCTGTCATTGTTATTCCGCATGACTCATGCATATTGCTTGCATAACTACAAAACTGCAAAGACTACACTGAAATAATTATATTTTGATAAAGTCAGGAGGGCCACGTAATACTGGCAGAAAATCATGAAAACATTTCTTCTTATAGACAGTGTGCACTTTAAAAAAGCATGTAGAATTAGTTTGGTTAGAAAATGTCTACACAGTTCATTTATTATTTAATCTTATTTTACTTTGTACAGACAAGCTATCTGGCCTAGTGTGAGGCTTCACACAGCCAATTACCTCAAGGTGTTTAGTTCATATATTATTTAGAGCACAAATCTTGTACAGGTTGTCCATTGATGACCCTGTGAGGAGTCTATAGCAAATGCCTTTCATCACTGTTGCCTGACTCTTTCACAGGGGAGGCCTGCTGAGCTAAGCAAGGCAGGACAAGGGAGGATTTGTGCGATAGCAGAAAGATACGCAGGTTAACTGACAGAGTACACTGTAGAACTGCTTCCACCGTTTCAGGAGGAAAACGAGAAAGAGGGGGAGAAAAATCTCCTTAAACTAATTAGCCATTATTGCTTAAGCAGATAGAATATTATCCTGTAAGATATGCTCTGAAAACAACTTGATGATTTAAGGCCCCTTTCTCACAGACATTCAACTTAGTAGCAAGCAATTATCTAACATGTAGACAGGAACTAGTGTGAAACACGGCTCTTTCTTCATTTGAGGTTGTTTCTTCAATTCATAATGACTGTTTTGACATGTGGAGCCTTATCTAGCAAGGTGCTCTCGGGATAGCCTGGTAGGAGACTTAGACTTGTCTAAGTACAGTAATGGGCTGGTTGGAACTGACGAGTTTGTATGCCAATAACAATGTCTAGCCTAGGCTGAAAGTGCCAGGATTTAACTGGGGACTGGTACTAATTTCAGAACTAATACTGAGCTGTTCCACATCAGTGCTTTCAGCAGGTGGCTGAAACTGACAGTGTAAAGGGAAAAAAAGTGAGGGAAAATTACCATTATAATATAGAATTTCTCTGATTGAATTGATTATACTGTCAAGGGGAACTGGCTACACTTAAGACAAGAGGGAAGTTTTTTTAAAAAGAGTTCCTCAGACAATTTAGCATAGTTGAATATTTGAAAAAGATGATAGAGCAAGATTTTAAAATCCAGAACGTGTGAAAGCTATTTTTATTTACTTTTATTTATTTTATATTTATGGCATTCAGGGCTTGTTTTCTTATTTTTTCTTGTATTTCTACCTATTGCAATTAACGTTCTCCTTTATGCTAAAGGTAAGACACATCTCTTTCTTCAGTTTGTTTTTCTATAGCCATATTTACAAGGCAGCAGTGCTGTGGAGGGTTATACGTAAATGAAAATTTAAAGCAATTGAATTATTTTAGATATGACCAGTGCATTATAGAAGGACAAAGATAATTGAATACCTAATGCAGTAAATTAAAGTAGTCCCTTTGTGTATTAAAACATTATCATAAAGCAAAATGTTACTTTTCAAATTGAAAAAAAAGACTGATTTATCATAGTAAAATTAATAATCTCAATGCTATTTAAATACGTACATATAGTGTTATGTTCTAACTGTTATAACTGTGTTGCATGGTTCCAACCAGGTCCAGCGTTTGAGCGGGAAAAAAGCTCAAACGCTATTGGCTGGTCTGTCTGACAGCTCCCTATAAAAGGGCAAGCTGTCAGACTGCTCTTGCTGGTTGCTTACACAAGAGCTGAAATAAAGAGCTGCTTTGGAAGTCTGTCTCCTGTCATCTCTACCCACTATCTAACATATAGTGTAAATGAGATGTAGCCTATTTAGAGTAGACCCCTGAAATAAATGCACTTATTATGACTTATCTAAAAAAAACAAGCCAATGCCATAATAGAAAAATATTTGCTTTTATGTACTTTCTTACCCACCAGCACATAACAGATATTCTTTCTTTTCTACATATTTATCTGTAAAATACAGCATGAAAATGATACACCAATTTTCCTTGCTTGACATGGAAATTATTTGGTGGAAGTAGAATTTGGTAGTTCTCTGATTTTTTAAATACACACTGAGGTCTTTAGAAGAAAAGTAGAATATAAATAAATAAATAAATATGAATTTGGCCTCTCTGAACCCTGAAAACAAGAGATTCCTCCTCACTTGCTATTTAAAGGACCAGAAATCAAAGTTTGCAGATCTCTGCCTGGCTCAAACAGCCTTCAGGCTAAACAACCACATTCTAAATGTGCCCTTGAAAGTAACTCTCCAACTGTATTTACCTACCTATCTGGCTCCAGAATGAGTATGACTGATTCTATAATTGTCTCTAAGGTGGTCCTTCTCCCTTGTGGTAAGGCCCCAGAAGTTATGTCTAAATTTGATAGCCATTATTTCTCAGTTCTGCTTCAGTTAAATGTGTTCACTCAAGAAACACACACTGAGGTTTATTACCAACCTCTATAAATTAGAGCCCCCATTTAAACCAAATGATAACTGAGCTATTGGCATCAGATCATCTATAGAGCCTACAGTGTACTCTGCATCAGTTGGGATGCACTCTTGGAGAGCTATGAACATCCTCCCCCCAGTATTTAACTTGTTGCAGTAGTGCACCCCAAAACAACAATAGCACCACTCCAAGCCAAGTGTGACAATAACTCTGTTAATGCTAAAAATGAGGGATGCTTTTTTCCCCTAAAAGACTTTTTTAGATTTTTCTTTTTATGTGTTTTAGTTTTTTATGTAATTTTATTTTGTTGTACTTTTTATGCTTTTTAATCCATTCCTTCTTTTGCTGGTCTTTGACTGAAATAAAGGTTTAATTTGATTTGAAATGATAGTGTAGTGCTATCTTGCAATGTATTTCCCCATGTTTAGCTTTAATATGTTCATCCATTAATCCAAATAATGTTCTATTATTCATCAGTATTTTATGGCTGACAACAAGTTCAATGTAACTTACAATCCTACCTGGTGTTTTTGCTGAGTGTTAAATAAGATATTGTTTGTTTCTTTTGCCTTTTAATAATGCCCCAAATCCTTAAATTTCAGGTTCTAAACTTAGATATATTGTATGTATACATATTTGCATAAGTAGATGGGTAGAAAAGAGATTCAAACTAAGGATGAAAGCAATCTCACCTTGCCTGATGGTAAAGTTGGCTAAAAAAAGTTTAGCAAACAAACTCTACAGATAATCTAGAAATCATTAGGTGGCATCAAATCTTTGCCTCAAAATGCCATTCATAAAACATTCATATTTTTTTCTGCAAATATCTTTTTAAAGACTTTTGTCAATAATTTTAAATGGGAACTAGCAGAAAATGTTACCCCTTTTAATAGCTATGTTATTTCTTTTGTCTCTTAACTTCGATGGAAAATTAAAAACATGCATTTTTAAAATGTTGCTTCCCATGACATGTTACCACATTGTTGCTTTCAGCCTGTAGCTGTTTTTATGTTTGACTTCTGAATCCCTACAATAAGGATTTATTAAATCTGCTGACACCACCTTACCCATAACATGAATGTCACAATCATGAGGCTAATGATAAATGACACACATTTTAAAACATTTAATAGAGTCATTGCCTTAAAGTGAAGCCCATATTGCTAATATTAATGGAGTAGGAACTGCCCAGAGTGGATCTAAATTATCAGCAGTATTCATACTATAGTGATGGCAAGAGATAAATACATAATAAATCACTCTGTATGTGTGTGTTTGTATATACACACACAAATATGTGCTTCCCATTTATACAATGTGTCAGCTGTTTTAAACAGATAGTTTTAGATTTATTTGAAAAAAATTCAGAGCATTCTGTTATATAGTTTACATACATTTGTAAAATATTTAAGACTATACTTACAGACAAGGCTTAATTTTTCTCTGATTAATTTGTAATTGGGGGAGTAAATAAAATTACTTTATCGATGTTCTGTGGAATAAAAGGGAGTTTTTAAAGGATATTGTTACATTCTGTGTCACACATCAGATTTAAGAAGATTTGCCCAAAGTGCCTTCTACCACCTAGCACTGTCACCAAGTTTATTTCCCCCAGTAAATTTGTCAAGTGGGAAATTGGGCATTCTTCTTTTTACTTCAAGCATCTTTACTGTCTGGTCTCAAATTAAACTATGAAAAGGATCACATGATATCATAGTCTAGGTGAAAATGCTTAAAAAAAAGAAAATGGAATGGAATGGAATGGCAAGTGATTTGTGGTATCTACAATAAATCAATGCCATTCAAATGAGATCAGATGAGGATTATGAAGATAGTATAGTAACCACAATATTGTGAAGGACTGTAAGTATGTTTAATTTGGAAAAAGTAGACTGGATGAGGTAACTAAAGGATGATCATACAGAGAAGGGGGTGACCTTTTCCTCTGGTGTCTTAGAGATCAGAAGCAAAACTTATGGCCTGAAATTGAAGGAAAATACATTCAGGTTAGACATTAGAAGGAATTTCCTGACAAAACAAGCTTGAAACCAATACAATTGGTTGCTTTGTAGAAGGTTAGGTTCTCCTTTCCTGGAAATGTTGAAATAGAGACTTGGTAGCCATCTGTCCAAACTACTTAATTGGATCATGTACTAAGCAGGGAATTGGACTAAATGACCTTCCAGCTCTGATTCTGTGATTCTGTTCACTGACTCAAAGCCTCAAATATTGTCAAACTCCTATCATTTTTTTTTAACTGGGGCTTATATGGAAAAACATAATTATGGACTTACATCTTTGTTTTCTGAATTTTAAATGTAGGCTATTTTTAATTGCATTTTTAAATGCTGCATATGAGCTAAGATTAAATGTGAGCATATGCTTTTTATTGTAAAACTAAATGAAATAAGTGTTAGACTGATGAAACATTTGAGAAAGAACTGTTCTTCTATATATTTGTCCCATGGAAAAAGGATTAAAGAGGAAATCTGATGATTGTTGATGTCAGTAACTAAATACAAAAGGTACTGGTATCTATATTTAATTATAATCTTATATTGTAATCAAACCTTCCAATTCTCTAGCTACCTTTGTTCATTTCCTTTAAAAAATTATAGCCATATGTATTAGTATCCCAAACTGAAAATGTTACAATTCTTTATCCTTTTGGCTAGGTTTTACAATTATAGTGAAGACTTTCTGGTTTCTTTTAACAGTAAATAATATAAATAAGGATATCATTTAGAGATTTGATGATATATACTTTGAATTTTGCATTTGATATATTACTAAGAGTTATAAACATTCTAAATCTAACTTATATCTAACTGTGCCTTCATTATTACAACTTCCAATGAGAAATCTGATTTGTTCTTGCAGTCTATCATACAGTCAACAATTTTCTCTAGTAGCACAGTTCAAATCAATCCATATTTTTCTTATTCACTTTTCTGTTGATTCAGTTTTTGCTGCCATATGTTACAATTGGAAAGTCCATAGCCTTGAAAATATGTACTTTTGTTGTCAGTGCGAAGTCTTTATGCCTCAGTATTTAGTCTCAATTTGTTAGAGTCTTTCTTCCAAGTAGCAGATGTTTCTTTATCCCTTACTATAGACAACATCCCTATGAATGTTGAGATTAGCAAGATAAAACCTGTTGGTGCTTCAACTTCTGCTTTGGCAATTTGTACTGGGATAAATTTTCTGTAGATATAATCTTACTTTTTATAATACTGAGCAGCAGATTGTTTCCCCCCCCCCCACTCTTTTCTTTTAACTTTAAAAATATTTCTTTAGTGTCCTTGGTTGATATCAAGTATCAAGTGGAACATTAAAATAATTTAAATTTATGGAAACCACATTTAAATATTATAAATACTTAACATTATTAACTAACTTAATTCTCCTGTATCTTGTGGCAAGAAGTGTTACGTGAAAACCTTGAAAACCTACAGATATTATTATTTAGTACAAATAAATGTAGACATTTGCCACAGAGAAGGTAGGAAATGGATCTGGAAAAGAGCACTATATATTTGGCTTAATGGTTTATGTAGGCAAACAAGACAATAAGGACAGACATAGGAAGTGAAAAGTTCAGAAAGTTAGGAAATGATGCCAAGAACAGCAAAATGGACTTATCAATATGTTTAGAATACTGTTTTTTTTTTAAGCGTATGGCACGTGTTAGCCAAGGATCACCGAAGCGTCTGGCTGCCTCTCTGAAAGGAATTTTTTGGGGGAGTGGTGTTATCTTGCCCATGGGATGCCTGACTGCCAGTAAGCAATCGGGGGAGGCTCATTTCCTGTCCCTACATGGTTTATTCGCTCACAGGAATTGAGCCGCTGAGCTGCCGACCTCAGCGGAGCGCAGGTTCAGCGTCTTACCACGTGAGCCACCGTGGCCCCTTAGAATACTGTAAAAGGAAATGATACAAAATAAGAGTAAACTATAAGTGGGGAAGAAAAGTAAGCCCTAATCAATTGATATTTTGGCTCAGTCTTTGACAAGAAATTTGTGCTCCAGCAAGAAATTTGGAAGAGCAGAATGAAAGTTAGAATAAAACCTGAGATTGATGTATATTCTCTGACCATGTTTCTATTTATTGAAATTAATTTAAATCTCTAGATGCAAATGAATAGCATCCTGAAGATACTTGCTAATTGAAAGTTGGTTTGCTATCTTTTAAAAAATCTGAGAATTAGTTTAGAGAAAGATGCTGGAAGATGGCTAATGCCCCTATCTTTAAGAAAGGGGGACAGAATTAAGGAAATAAAGACCAGTATGATATTGTTACTTGAAAGGGTTCTTAAGCATATCATAAAGAAATTTGTGAGGGAACCACCTTGAAAACAATATTGAAATTACCAGAAGTCAGCATAGATTTGTGTGAGAGATTGTGCTAAAACTGAAAGTGAAAGGAGGGGTATTTCTAGTCACAAACAGATGAGAGAGATTGTTACAGGCTTATCAAAGAAATGGATTCTTAGCTTGACATGCAAACGGCCTTGGAAAAGTCAAAAGTTTGAAAGAGACTCCACCTTAACAAACTCATGAATAAAGGATTTCTGTAGGGTTCTTATCTCAAATCTCAGAATTTTGTATTTTAACCTCTATTTCTTAGCATTAGAACTCATTAAAGAAAGGCCATGCGAATCTTGCTTCCTTGATTGTGCTTTGCAGTTAAGGGGCTTAACAATTTGTCAAGAACAACTCTTGTCAGGCTAACCTTATCTCATTTTTTTATCAGATGACTTGTGCTGTAGACGTAGTATATTGATTTTAGCAAAACATTGAACAAAATGGCCCATGATATTCTTAAGTGTGGACTGGATGATGTGACAATTAAGTGCATAAATATTTAGCTTGAAAATCATACTCAAAGAGTGACTTTGAGTAGTAAATGAAGATCACAAGAATGCTTATCAAATTTACAGGTATACAAAATTGAGTAATACAATATTACTCCAAACACAACATTTAAAACATTATTGATAGGTTGCTTATACTTACATATAAGTGATAAGTACAAAGTTCTTTTGAAACACATATGTATATATGTACATGCATATTATTAAACTCCTAGGTAAACCAGATAGGAAACATTACCAGATAAGCTAATTCTATTTTATTGTAAGGTTACATTAACAGAATCGTGCAAGTCTAAAACTACAAATCTCGTGCTGTGGATTTTTTTTCTCTGACCGTTAAGCCACTGGGGCTCCTCCTCTCTTGTCTGATCATTTCCCTGGCAGCATCTCTTCCCCTCATCCCTCAAGGTCATTCTCATATATACTTACACATATATAAAAAAAGTAAGGTGAAGGTTTCCCCTATTCAGTCGTGTCCAGCTCTAAGGGATGGTGTTCATTTCCGTTGTCCAAAGACACTTCCATGGTCATGTGACCAGCATGACTATATGCTGAGGTGCACAGAACACAGTTACCTTCCTACTGAAGTAGCACCTATTTATCTTCGCATTTGCATTCTTTCAAACTGCTAGGTTGGCAGGAATTGAGGCAAGCAATGGGAGCTCACCCCATTGCGTGGTACTCGGGTCAAGGGGAATACTTGCCTTGGAAATAGTACTTGTGGAAAAATGTAATAATTCAGTGTGCTGCTTGCAAATTGAATAGGAACCAGGAGTGTTGTTTGACTGGGGAAAAAAGGCAACTATACTGTATATATAAAAAACTTGATTTCTAAATTATAGGATACAATAATTCTACCGTATTCTAAATTGAAGTGCTATCTTGATTGATGTGTGCAGTTTATTTATTTATTTATTGGTTGTATATATGCTGAAGGATTTTCAGTAGTTTATTGAACACCACAAAACAAAAAATACTCTCAAATGGTAATAATACCATAATAACTAGAAACAATAATTCCAGCTGCATCCCCAAACTGACGGGGTTACTTCAGTCTCCAAATACTCTCCAAAATATTTCAGTTTTTAATAACTCTGAAAAACCTGTGGCAAGCTCAGGATGATGGTGGTGCGTTCATCCTGGCATCCCTGGATTTTTATCATGGTACAGTAGAATCCCTGGTCACGACCATAGTTCGTTCCATAACTTTGGTCGCAACCCAATTTGGTCGTGACCTGAACCTAGTTTTGGAAATTTGGCGCTTACAAAAAAAAAATGCCATGGAAGGGGAAATCGGCCGCGGAAAAAAAATTGTGAATTTTTTGGTCGGAACCCGATTTGGTCGTGGTCAGAAGCGTTCGTGACCAGAGGTTCTACTGTATCTTGCTGGACCAGCTCTGGAGATTTGGAGTGAGAAACACCATTTTGTGATGGTGCTCTTTTTTCTGTGGCAAGTACCATTCAATTGTTGGGGGGAAGCAGGATCCAGGCCTAGGGGTGCCTGAGAGCTCAGGTCTCGCTGCCCTCCCTTCATGAAGCCATTGGGAGAGCTTATCTGGCAGCAGAAGGTTCAGTAATGCATCAGTTATGCATCTCTAACCCATGCCAGACAAGTAATGCTGTTCAGGTGCTTGCTCAATACCTGGAGTCTGTAGGGGCCTAGATGGGGAGAAACCAGTTGCAGTTCAGTCCTTGCAAGATGGATTGATTGTGTGTCTGGCCTCTCAGGGTGAGGTGTGTTGAGATTTCTGATTCTGGATGGGGTAACATTCCCCCAGACAAATCTGATGTATATTATCGAGTGTATAATCTTCCTGAACTTACAGCTCTTGCTGGAAGAGCTGGTGGTAGCTATGGCCAGCGAGATCTTTGCACAAATCCCTTCACCAATTGCACCCATTCCTAGACCAGAAAACCTTGCTCTCGGTCAGTCGTGCTTTAGTCGTCGTCTCATTTGGTTATTGCAATGTGCTTTACTTTGGGCTGCCCTGGAAAACTATCTGGGAGCTGCAACTTCTGCAATATGCAGCAAATACACAACATTGGGTGTCCATGGTTCACCTGAGTTTTACTAATGCTTTCTAAGGGCAATTCAAGGTGCTGGTTATCACCTTTTAAGCCCCACATGGTATACTTTATCTGTGGAATGGCCTCTTCCTGGTGGTATCTGGGATAGGGTGGGTTTGTTTCAGTTCTCTTAAATGTTGTCACCTAATGGGGTCTCAGAGGTGTGCCCCAGCCCAGTGGAATAGCCTCTCATATCTCAATAGCCTGAGATCTGAGGAGTCCTTACACTTTTGTCCTTGTGGAAGGCTGTGAAGACCTGGCTTTCCTCCCAAGCACTGGTTAGTTTGGAAGATTTTGATCTACTTTGCCCTTGTTTTTATGGATTGTTGTGAGCTGCCTAGAATCATTATGTGACTGGCCACATAGGTTCAGTAAATAAATAAATCAAGCAAGCAACTAGGGCCGTGGGGAGCAAATAAAGTTCCAGGTAGAGAGACAGTTTGTTAATGCAGGTTTAGCATCTGAAAAATACAGTCTACAATCCTCCACTCCTTCATCTTCCCCTGAAAATCTCCCAACAGTTTGGGAGACTTATAAATTCAATGGGTTGAAACCAGTTAGAGAAAACAGTCCAGAAAGTACCTCACTGGCAAACCATATACTGTATGGTTGTGTATGTTAAATCAGGATTTTGACTTGTATTCAGCTGCCTAGAGGAAGCCTCTCATCTCAGTGCATAGCCTGCTACAACATTGGAGTTGCTTTGCCTCAGTGAGATTTGCAAAATGTGTGTATGTTGCACCCATAATTTTATTTTCCCCTCAAAATGAAAGAGTAGCCTGTGAAAAAAGATTTTGCTAACCAGTTATCTGTAATAAACTCTGGGATTAGAACCCGGGCCCCTTGCCTAACAAGGCAAATGATTAAACCTCTGAGCCACAGGATTCTTCTCCCTATTTGCATAAAAAAACATATACATACATACATACATACATACATACATACATACATACATACATACATACATACATATATAAAACAATGACATTTTAAACATATAATTAATATAGTGGGTTTTAGTTGGCCATTGACATGCACCTGATTAGCCAAAATGGTCCCTGTTAAATGAAATGGTTTAAAGGGTTTTATAAAGTTATTAGGTAGTTATTTAACAACCTTTAAGAGGAGCAACAATATAGATGGTCATTACAACTTCATTGTTTTGTAATACATTCCTAGACTCTCTTGAGAAGTAGAGGGATTTATTTGGACTGTAACTTATATAGTGTGATCAATAAAAAGTCAACCCAGCTGAAATCTAGATTTAATTTGGGATAGTCCAAAATCTTTTGTTATTCTGGCAAAGGATAAGATGATGCCAATATTCTCCTTCAGCAATAGTATGTATTGACAGTTTAAACATCTTATTATTTGTTAGGTAAAGCACAAAGCCCAGTTTTCCATTCAGCATAATTGTACACCTATGAATTAAACCCATGTCTTAACATTAATTATAAAGATAACATGCTTCGATATGCCAGGAAAAGTGCCAACTCAATGTATTTTATGTTAATTTCTCCATTTGGATCCCCTAGCTTAACTAAAATTCATGAGGTATTGATTTCAGTAATAGTTATAGTAGGATTTTGGGGAATATATATCTACTTTTGTCTTAAATATTATAGTAATTCAGGCTAGATATTTATGTACCTTGGTCAAATACAGCACATCCAGAATAGCAAAGTTCCTCATTTGCCATAACTTCCTTGTCTTAAATAAGGCCTCCTCAATGTAATTCAGACAGTTACTGGCATGATCTTGAATGAAGTAGTCAACAAGATTTATCAGTTTCCAGGTAGGGAATCTAGACCTTAATCAACAAGTGTTTAGCTTCAACTGTTTGGCTATTTGGTAAATATATTTCCTAATAGTTCACAAGTTAGTTAGCACATACATAAATAAACCAGTGTTATGAGTTGTTTCACATTTTAGCTACCCATTTTCAAAATGGACCTTATAGGTGAATTGCTTCTCTTTTTCCCTGCAGTCCTAAACACAGGAAATTCTCTAAACCCTAATTAGAGAATTTGAAATTCTTCCAGGAAAATTTCAGGGGTATGCAAAGGAAGCATTGAACAGGGAATCTTCCATTTTTAAGAAGTAGTCCAATGTAACATTGTATGTTGCATTATGTCTTGCTGTGCCCTGACAAACAAAACAGCTTTGACTGGCTGCAGTTTACAAGGATGGAAGCCAACAGAAAGTCAGGATTGAAGAGTTTTACTCAGTAAGAATACCTTTGACATAATACACAATTTCAGAACTCTGATAATAGACTTTTTTGTCTCTCTAGACACACCAGAAATATCATCACAGGGTTCTCCTGGTTTTGGCAACAGATTCCTTACCTCAAGAATGGCCAGAGTGCTCCTTTATGTGTGTATGTTTTTAATCTGCCAATTCTAGGAAGAATGCTCAACAAGATCTCAGTGAAAGAAGTACAGGTAATTTTTTTAGCATATCACTGGCCTTTCAGGGTTCTCATTTAATATGCCTCTTGTCTTTGCTAGCAAGCCATATGCCTTGGTTTGTCTGGGATTTGAAAATTGCTTTTCACATGGAACAAGATCTTGGGCTTAAATTTGATTACTTTCATTACTAGTTGCTTTTTTATACTAGATTCGGAAGTAGTTTGTGAATATACACAGTGTTCAAGTTCTATGCCTCAAAATTGTTATTATATAGGTTGATTTCCATCATTACCCTGCCTTCCTCAAACTAATGAATTCCAGACTTCTGCATAATGTAAAATCAATAGTTATGCTTATCTTTTTCCAGGCAAGCTACCAAATGCTTTGAAAGGATTTTGAAAATGTGGTTGTATAAATACACGATAACAAGGTATTCTCAGTTGTGGCTCCTTGATTTGTAACATTCCTTTGATTTCTATCATTTTAACTGGCCTCCTCATTGATGATATTTTGTGTAAACCAACGTTTCTTGTGTTTATGGAGATTAGATAGCTGATGTTTCTGCTTCCTCTTATTATGTAGCATATACTCCTATTAATTACATGCTGCAATTGTCATGCTGTTTTAAAGTATCTTTTGACTGTGGTGTAAGTTACATGTTGGATAATCTGGTGAAGAGTGGAATATAAATACTTTAAATATTGAAGGTCTGTTGGGCTACAGCCTATGAATAGATACCACTTGTGCAGCATTGCTTCCCTTGCTGTCCACCATCCAATCTTCACCATTCTATATCACCCCACAAGGTGATTGAAGGTCAAATAATTTGGGGAAGGGTAAGACTGGAGAAGGAAATCTGTTCTACTAACTGATGGTTTTCTATAAGAAATGTACAAAATTGAATACAATTTATAAATGTTGTATATACATTTGATTCTATAGTCATTTTTATTTACCGAATTTAATCTTAATCTAGAAATTAATTTGGACTGAACAAAGAACAGTTATCGCTGGATTTGTTTTGTGTTCATATTTATTTATTAATCTTAAACAGATCCATTTCTACCTAGTTTAGTATGTGCTAATTTTAATCTGAATGAAGGTAAATATACATTGCCCAGGATAATGTAGCAGGATCCCATCTGGGTCGGTCATCTGGACCAGAGGTTTTGTCTTCTGAGCTTTTAGATTCATGCTGGAGCCCATCAGCAGTTCCCTGAGGACTCTGGTCCTGGCAACTGACCCAGATTGGATTCTAATTTTAATTCCCATAAATGCATGTATTTCTTAACCTTGTATAGTGGTTAAGAGGTTGGGCTATAACCAGTTACAGTTAAAACCCATTCTTAGCCATAAAAGCTCATTAGATGATTTTGGAACTTTCACTACTGACAGTCCAACCTGCAACATGTGGTTATTGTTGCAGGGAAATGTTTTCTGAGGAAATGGTGTGTATTCTGCACTTCCTTTTGGAGAAAAGGCAAAATAGAAATCTAATGAGTAAATTGATAAAATAGACATCTTCTATGAATGATTTGAAAAAGCTATTTCAGGTCATATTATGTACTATATTTAAAGTATGTAGATTGACAAGCAATACATAAGGGCTTTATCAATGTCAATGCACAATTTCTTCAGAGGAGGAAGGTTCTCAGTATTCTTCATATGGAGACGGATGTGGATGGATGGGTGGATGGGTGGATGGATGGATGGGTGGATGGGTGGATGGGTGGATGGATAAGGTTACCTGAGAATAGATCTCATATGACATTTCATCCTAAGCCAGTCTATAAAGCAAATTATAAGGTGATCATCTTATAAATCCTAGTTTTGTATTTCTTGTACTTTTGCAAACCTTCTTCTTGTGTTATATTTTCATAGTCTTTTGTGTGATTCTCTCCCAACCATAAACTTAGTAAAGATAAAGGAAAAATAAGGAAGGGACTCAGTTGAGAAAAGTTTTCAATTTATACTTTATGAATTTGATCTGTTTGGCAAGTGCAGTATTTTAAATCAACTTTTATACACACACACACACATTATATATCATGCACACACACTATATACCAGTGATGGTGAACCTATGGCACGCATGCCACAGGTGGCACGCGGAGCCATATCAGAGGGCACGTGAGGCGTTGCCCTATGTCAGCTCCATGTGTGCGCTGGCCAGCTGATTTTCGGCCTTGGGGAAGGCTGTTTTGCCCTCCGGAGGCTTCAGGGAAGCTTCCTGAAGCCCCGGAGTGCGAAAAACGGCCCAATGGGCAAACCGGAAGTTCGGAAAAACGCACTTCTGGTTCTTCCAGTTTTGCCGTTGGGCTGTTTTTTGCACTCCGGAGGCTTCAGGGAAGCTTCCTGAAGCCCCGGAGTGCGAACAACGGCACAACGGCAAACCGGAAGTTCGGAACAACGCACTTCCGGTTTGCCGGTGGGCGGTTTTTTGCACTCCGGAGGCTTCAGGGAAGCTTCCTGAAGCCCCAGAGAGCAAAAAACAGCCCAACGGGCAAACCAGAAGTCTGTTTTTCCAAAATTCCGGTTTACCCGTTTGCCCGTTTTTCACCGTCCCAGGCTTCAGTGAGGCCTTTGCGCATGCGCGGGGGACGGGGGGGGTTGTGCGCATGCACAGGGGGCAGCGCGGGGGGTTGTGCGCATGCGTGGGGGAGGGAATGGGTGTGGGCATGTGCGCGCGCGCTAGCGCGTGCACACACACCCTTTTGGCACGCGAACCAAAAAAGGTTCGGCATCACTGCTATATACTATACTGTACTGTAATGTACTGTATTGTACCGTACCGTGCTGTATCATAACATATATATAGTATGATATACGGTATATTTTTAAAGTGATCATAAGAACCAACACAACCTAATACAAAATAAAGAAAATAATGAAAGAAAAAGAGAGAGAAAAGAACAAAAAACATAAAAAGTAGAAGGAAGAACTGATTTTCTTTGTGTCAAATATAAGTATGATTACAAAGATTTTTCTTGCTCTATGACTACAAATAAAGATCACATTTTTCTGTTATCCAGTTTTTTTCTAATCAAAACCATGTGTGCATTTTGTTCTGCTTCATGCAAAGAATCTATAAAGGGTGTCCAGTCAGCCATAAATGTATATATTGTCTTTTCTCTAATCAGGAAATCAATTTAACCATCTCTGCAAGTTCCTTCATTCTTCACCAACCATTCCGCTATTGTGGGTAGTGTTGAACTTTTCCACTTTTGAGGGTATGGTAAACTTGCTGCAGTACACACACACACAGACACACACACACACACGTCAACTGTAGCAAGTTTACCATACGCTCAAAAGTGGAAAAGTTTAGCTGATGGTTCATTAATCCAAAAAGAAATTTGTTTTCTGGTTTCAATTACACATCAGTCTTTAAAATCTTCTGAATTAGCGTGTTTGTTTGCATTCACATGTTTTGGCTTTTTTACACATCCACCGCACATGATAAAATATCTTTTGTGTTGTTAACATTTCCAGCAAAGATTACCTTTATGCATACTAAACAATTTCTCTGCTGACAGATATCAATGATAACATCATTTGATAAAAGATCTCTTTTAAGGCTAAAACATAATGTAAATGTTGATGCTTTCAACCACACATTTCCCATTGATTCATTTGTATATTTTGTCCAAAAGTTTTAGCCTATTTTAGCATGCATACTTTCACTTGTTCTTCAGTCTCATATTTCAAAAATAGTTTATACATTTTACCAATAACATGTTTATCATTTGTACAGAATTCTATTTCAAACTTAGTCTTGCATTGTTCAAATCCATAAAATGGTTTTTATCCACTTTAAAGCTTTCTGATAAGTATATATAAGAAAACAGTTGACACATATATCCTTCTATTGTCAAATCTTCTCTAGATTTTATTTTACAATCCCCTTGTGAAAACTCTAGTATATCACAATAAGATAAGCATTTATATTTACTTATCCTTTTCTGTATATAAAATGTTTTGTGCTGAAAGTCACAAAATTGTTTTTGTGTACAACCTAGATTTACATTTATTCATTACTCTAAAAATGGCCTGCTTTACATGATTTTTGAAATCTACATTAAATTTAGTTCTGTCATACCATAAGTATCCATGCCACCCAAATCTCAGATCATGTCCTTCTAATTCCAGTAGTCTTGTATTTCTTAGCAACACCCACTCAAAACAGGTATTGTCCAAAAAAAGAATAACATTCAAGGTAAAACATTTTTCTTAATCACAAAAATTCTCCCCAACAGTGCCAATTGTGCTTTATCCTGTCTTAACGTATTTTTTAACTTCATTCCACGTTTTAACATAGTTATTTTCAGATAACTTTGTCACAATAATAATGAAGTATTTTACCTACTTCTCAATCTTAACCCTAACCCTTTTTATTCAGTAGTTCTGTTTGATTTTGTATCTTTGTTTTTTGTTGTTGTTGTTAACATCTTTGTTTTCTGTTTGTTAATCTTGAAACCAGGTAACACCCCAAATTGTTTTAATTTACTCATTAAAAGTTTGACTAAGAGCTAGTTTGGTCTAGTGGTTAAGGTATCAGGCTGGAAACTGGGATACTGTGATTTCTAGTGCTGCTTTATGCAGGAAAGCCAGCTGGGTGACTTTGGGCCAGTCACTCACTTTCAGCCTAACCCAGTGATGGCGAACCTATGGCACACGTGCCACAGGTGGCACGTGGAGCCATATCAGAGGGCACGCAAGGCGTTGCCCTATGTCAGCTCCAGCGCGCATGCGCGCGCTGGCCAGCTGATTTTCGGCCTTGGGGAAGGCCGTTTTGCCCTCTGAAGGCTTCAGGGAAGCTTCCTGAAGCCCTGGAGTGCTAAAAACCGCCCAACGGGCAAACCGGAAGTTTGGAAAAACGCACTTCCGGTTTGCCGTTCGGCCGTTTTTCACACTCCGGAGGCTTCAGGGAAGCTTCCTGAAGCCCCGGAGTGCGAAAAACAGCCCAACGGGCAAACCGGAAGTGCGTTTTTCCAAACTTCCGGTTTGCCCGTTTGCCCGTTTTTCACCGTCCCAGGCTTGGGGGGGGGAGGGAATGGGTGTGGGCACATGCTAGCGCACGCACCCCCCCCTTTTGGCACGCAAACCAAAAAAGGTTCACCATCACTGGCCTAACCCATCTCATATGATTGATGTGTGGGAAAAAGGAGGAGGAGAAAGAAATATTAGATATTTTTGCTGCCATGAGTTATTTCTAAAAATAATAAAGTATATAATAAAGCAGAACTATATATAAATAAACAAATTTCCTTTTAAAGAGTTTGCCCAAAACCAAGTCCAAGTCATCCACAAAAGATCTTATCTTATATGATACTTTTTAATTTTTATGCTCACAATCCTCTCATCTTTTGTCTGTTCGTTATTTCAAGAACTAAAATAAAGAGAAGAATGGGCAACCTTTTCTTGTTCCATTTTGCATTTCAATATATCTCCAGTGGTGGGTTTCAATTTTTTTTTACTACTGGTTCTGTGGGTGTGGCTTGGTGGAGGTGGCGTGGCTTGGTGGGCGTGGCAGGGGAAGGATACTGTAAAATCTCCATTCCCACCCCACTCCAGGTGAAGGATATTGCAAAATCTCCATTCCCTCCCCACTCCAGGGGAAGGTTACTGCAAAATCTCCATTTCCTCCCGATCAGCTGGGACTCCGGAGGCAGAAAATAGATGAGGGCGGGGCCAGTCAGAGGTGGTATTTACCGGTTCTCCGAACTACTCAAAATTTCTGCTACCGGTTCTCCGAACTACTCAAAATTCCTGCTACCGGTTCTCCAGAACTGGTCAGAACCTGCTGAAACCCACCTCTGTATCTCATATGGCTTGATTAAATCTCCATTAACAATTATTCGTGCTGTCTGTGAAATATAAATACATTTCACCTACTTTATAAAATTCTCTGCAAAATTCATATATTCCATAATTTTAAAAAATTAATTCAAATTTATTTCCATTTGTCTTATCATTAACATGAATTGGTGCTGTAAAATCTTAATTTGCTAAGAAATGACTGTGTTCCCTGAGGAAATCTTTAATTCTTCTTTTCTTTTGGTCTTGTCCAAAATGTTTTGTGTTTCTCTTGACTCTTTTTCTTAAGTTCAGAATTACGTTGTATCAAGTAACCTCTAATATAAGGCTTTACTTTCATCCTAAACCATTCTCAAATCAGTACCTTTAAGTATTTTTTTTCCAGAAAACCCTTTAATTTCTTTTCACAATCCTCAACATTTTCTTCTTTCTGAAGCAGTCCTTCATTCAGTCTCCATTTGAAAGAACAAGATTCCAATTATAAACCAGAGTCACAAGATTAAGAGGTGAAATCAACTTTTTGTCAATTCCATTACTTTGTTAATTCAGTTTTAAAAAATAATTAGGAAATGGTTGGAATGATTGGAAATGAACAATTAAGGATCAATGGAAATAAAGAAAGGAAACTTATTTCAGGAAAGATTTGATGAAATGACCAGTCTCAGTACTACTACCCTGTTTCCCCCAAAATAAGACATCCCCTGATAATAAGCCCAATCGGGCTTTTGAGTGCATGGCAATAAGGCCAAGCGCTTATTTCAGGGTTCAAAAAATATAACACAGGGTCTTATTTTCGGGGAAACACCGTACCTGAGACAATACTAAAGGGCAATTTTTTTCAGCTGAATTTCTAAGACTATTTACTGGCGAGATCATTTAAAGACTTATTTTGAGTAAACACATTGTGGCTCTCAATTTAATACTCCTCTGATTCAGCAGTGCATTAGCTTTCTTTTGGGTTTTTTTGGAGGCAAGTGTTAAGGAATTGTAATTAGATGTGACATTTTATTATGTACCATTTGGTCTCATAGTAACAATTCTGTTTTGGGCTTATTGCAGAAAAGCAACAATTTCATAATACTAAGCAGTTGTAATGTAGAAAGTACCACAGTAGCCTGTTATTAACTCAAAAGATAATTATCTGCTTAGCAGAGGGCAGGGGGAAGAGATTTGCACGGGTGCTCTTGTTGACATCTGGGGTGAGGTGATTTTTATAATACAGAATTTTAGTTTGGGAATTATTACTTTTCATAGTACATAAATTAGTAGAGCAATCCTACATTATGACAAGGAATGATCCAGTGACAGCACAACTATCAGATGCATTGCTATGGCTAAATCAGGAGGTAAGGTGGGTAGAATCATTGTTTACTACAGCAGTTGTGAGATATGGCAGGAGAATAAGCTGTTCCATGTCTTAACATGCCTGAATACTATCAGGGTAATATTTTTAATGGCAGGCCTTTCCACAAGCATACAGTTGGACTATAACAACATATGAAGATAGGTTGTGCACTACTGCACCAACAACATACTTTTTTTTTTTCTTCAGTGGAAATCAGACTGCTATAAAGTGAGCATTTTTAGATGTGATAGGAACAGCATGAAACACCGCTACATCTAAGTCTCATTTCAATTTTTTTTCTGCCTTGAGCTGCTCTGCATATATATTCTAGAAGTAAATTAATTTTCCCAGTGCATTGAAATTTCATTGAAATCCCCAACAGTCATGGGTCTATCAGAGTTGCTCACAGGGACAAAATGTTATATGTTTAACATGTTAATTTCATCTCTTCTTTTGATCAGGGAGGTACCCTATGAACTGTGATTTCAGAGACTTCCTGTTGTCATTGATGGACTACAAGATGATTTAGGTTTACCCTTTGAGATGATGATTTACAAAATGATTTAGACCCTTTGAGAGCTGTATGCAACAAAATTTCATTTTAACCTATGCCGATTTGTGTACATTCAAAGTGACAATAAAGTTATTCTAAGTCTAAAAAAAAAGGTCTAAGCTGCCACTTACCTCTACTGAGAGAAAGGGCTTATTTCAATAAATAAAATAACTACTGGATCCAGTGGATTCAAAAGGTCTTTAGAAATATGATTGCTTGATCCCAGCTTATTCTAATGATTTCACTTTTTAAAAAATAAATAAATCACAATTTGTGTTTTTGGACCAGTCTTGATTCTTCTACTAATGTAGGGGTTTCTATTTTAATTTGTTGGATCAGCTTATAGTAATTATCTTCTTTAATGGTTGCACATCTTGCCGTTAGTTGAATTCCTGAGTTTTTTACTTTCTTAACTATCTGAATATCTGTCCTCTTCATTAACTCTTTTTTCTGTGTATCTGTAAGGTTTTTGACTAAAATTTTAGTTTTTTTCTTATTTATTTTCAGTCCTGCGACTTCACCATAATCTTCTATTTTTTTAATTAATTTGGGTCCAGTTTCTTGTGGGTCTTCCAGGATGAAAACCAAATCATCTGCAAACACCTGTAGCTTGTATTTTTCTTTTTTTAATGTCCTTTTATTTCTATGTCTTGTCTAATATTTCTATTTAACACTTCCAATGTCAATATAAATAGTAAAGGAGATAGTGGACATCCTTGTCTTGTGCCTTTTTTTATGTTAAAGTACTCTGGGGTTTCTGTAAATCTTATGATCCTATTGAATCAATTTCAATTTATGATGGTCAATGAAGTTGGGAGCTTTGTGTCCAATAACATGACCTCTCAATGGCTTGTAAATTCCTATGCCCTAGCGATCCTTAATTCTTTTCTTAAAAGCATACATTGGATCAGAATTGGGCAGTTATTATCTGGTCTCTCACCTCCTGTGGATGGGTAAGGCAATTTCTATTGTCTTCTCAGCTGTAGACAATGTGGTAGAAGGTTATTAACTTGAAGCATTGGAACTGGCTCTAAGACTGACTAGTACATTTTAGATAGTGCCAGTTACAAATACCTGCTCCTCAAAACAAAGCTATTATCTCCCCCAGAACTATTATCTCCATTCTGTCCTCAGTGCTTTTCAATAACTATGAAAACTTTCTGGAAGAAATCTATCTCTGGAATATCTTCAAGTAATGATGTGGTTCAATATCTGCTTGCAACTGCAAATGGGTATGGTGAGGATGAATAAATTGAAGCTAAAGGAAAAAGGTCAAAGGTGGGTTCCTCCCGGTTCGGACCGGTTCGCCCGAACCGGTAGCGACCCGCTGGTGACATCATGGTGACATCACGGATCCGGTTCGGTCGGTGCCGGTCCGTGGGCGCCACCATCTTTTTGTTTGTTTGTTTTTTTGAAAAAAAAAATTTTTTTTGAATTTCTTTAATTTTTTTTTCTTTTGTGGATGCGCAGAAGCCGAGTTTCTGGCACTGTGCTTGTGTCGCCATCTTGTTTTCGGCTTTTTTGGGGGGGGATTTTTTTATTTTTCGGCACTGCGCATGCGCGCGCGCAAAGCGCGTGCCCACGCAGCCCGCCCACGCGGCGCAGGAGGAAGCGAACCGGCAGCGAGGTAAGTTAGAACCCACCCTGAAAAAGGTGAATAACCTGCTTATTTTACAGAGTCCAGTAAACCTGTGATTTAACAGATTAACAAGCGTAAAGGGGATCCATTAAAGCAGAATGTCTACTAAATCCAAATAGAATTTTTCAAGACCAAAAATATTTGTACATGTTAGGACTCTGTCCAAACGGTTGGGCTGGTTAATATAAACAAGCCACAAATCACTGTTTAAATGTATATATGTAATATTGCTTTAAATGCATTGTTGCATTCTGACTGGCAGTCACGGCCATAAGAGGGAGCTAGAGAACATGGTTAGTTCTCTCTCTTTTTCTGATTCATTGCTGAAGTGACTTCGTGTCTAAGAGTAAGCTCTGTGTGTAGCTAACTATCTGTGATAGTTGAAATCTTTGTTTGCTGATTAAGACAAAGAAAGGCTGGTAAGAAGACTGCTGTACTTCTGAACTACTGACTGACTAAACCTGTATGATTGGGACTGTTATTTGGACTGTGCTATCTCTTTAAGTAAACTACTTTTATACAATTTAACTTATCTGTTTAGTGACTGAATCATTACTCATATCAACTGCAACATTACGGTGAACTGTGCAAACCTTCAGGGCCCAGAGGTTACTCTGCACAATTCCTTAACAGTACATAAGATTATGACATAAAATAAAACTGTTGTGATTTCAAGGAAATTGTAGTTTGGAATGGGGTTGCACTTCCTAAATTGTAATATTGTTGGAGGAATGTTTTTAGATCCAAATCTCTTTCTGGTCTTCCCGTAGCTTCAGTTGTGCACTTTCATGTTACAAGGTTTGATTACTGCAGTGTACTCTGGGGCTACCTATCTTTATTACTCAGAATCTTCAATTTGTAGAAAATTAAACCTGAGGGATGTTATCCATATATTGATGAGAGCCAAATCTGTAGCATCTTTAGGAAATGCACAACTTTTCTGACTTCTTGTCTCAGTTGGTAACAAGGTGAACGAGGAATAAATATACTGAGGTATTCATTGTAGGTGCAGGATTGCAATGGTCTTCCAATTCTCTGCAGGGTTTTCGCCTCTAGAAGAAATAAGCAACTCATTTGGGGATGATACTGATCAGGACAACCTTTATTAGCTGTGGCTGATACACCAACTGTGTTTATTTTAAGCACATTCTCTGAAAATTGCTGTGCAAGTATTAATGATTCAGGTTTGAATGTTTTAGTAAGCTGTTTTTGTGGATCTAGTTCAGAAGTTAATATTTCTACAAAAGGCAAAAAAGACTTGCATTAGAAAGTTTCAAAGAACTATATTGGGAGATCATTTCTGAGCAGAGTAGTTACTTATAAAGGTCTATTTGGCCTCACTGTTATCCTAGATCAGTCGCCTTTGGGTTCTTTTACCCTCTGCGCATGTGCAAAGCATTCTGCACATGCGCAGAGGGTAGAAGAACCCAAATGGCGGCGTCCGGGCTACCAGCTGTCCGGCGACCCGCAGGCACGGCCGAACCGGGACCTTTTCACTCCTGCAGTGACGGTGGCACCAAAATGGCGGGCTAACGCGCGCGGCGACCCCTGTGAAATGGTCGTTCGACCCCCAAAGGGGTCGCGACCCACAGGTTGAGAACCGCTGTCCTAGATAATGCTCCCTTCTCTATGATCTCTACTACTTGAGGTCATCTGGGAAGTTTGCCTATAGTAACTGCTGGATTGTCTAGCAATGATTTGGAGTTGAGCCTTCTTTGTAGCTCATCTGATCTCTGAAAATGCTCCCCGATGAACTGAAGTAGCTGATCCTCTACTTCGCATTTAAAGAAGCACATGTGTGTGTATATGTGTGTGTGTATGTATGAATATAAATGAAGATTGAGACTTCTAATTGTTGATTAAACTTTATTTCTAATGCTTTATTTCAATTACCATTACAATGTTTTATAATATAAAAGAATAATTTTATAATTGCAAGTATAAAATTAAATTAATTATAAAATTAATTTATAAAATGTGTATGTCAGTTTTATGTTTTATGTTTGTAATCGGACAGGGGAGTTTAGTTGGTGGTATAAAAATGTTCTATTTTTATTTTTGTAAAAAATGATGTTTATTAGAAGAATGCTTAGTTTTTGCTGAATTGTGCTCATTATTTTTTATGGGAAATAAAATACAGTAGGTTTTGCAGTTAATATATGCCAGTTTTGTTTTGAAACAAAATAAGAATATTCAGTAAAAAGAAAGTAGCCTATATCATTTTTGGAAATATTTTAATGTTCAGTTTATATAAAAAAGTGTTATAATGTTGTGCTATACTGTTGTGACAGATAAAGAAAAATGGATAGGGTCAGAATTGTCGAACAACTGAATCAAATTCTCAGTTCTATAAAGGAACCAACAAATCAAAAGTCCCAATATAACTTTTGCTAATCAGTGTGACATAAAGGAGGCTTGTGATTTTCTATCTTGTCTGTATCTAGAGGTTTCACCATTCAAATGAATCAAGTATCTCTCATTGTGTACCAAACTTGAGAAGCTCAGAGCAGCAGATCCTGAGGAAATTCCTTTCACAATGCACTGTAGAAATAATTGTGCACAGAATATAAAAGACTTGGTAACACAACTTTTTATGATCTCAAATTAAGTTTATATATGAGAATTGTGTTTATATACTGGGTGCAGAATCAATATATTTACCACATGTTAATATTCCTTTGTTATGTTATGAATAAATTCAATTAGTCCACAAGGCTGCCATTTTAAATTGGTTGATTTATCAATGAAGCCTTTATTTGATTAATTGGTGAGGTCAAATTTAATCAATGACACTGTTTTAAGGTGCTACATGATTATTTTTTGATGCTACTATGGTTCTGGTATGTTCTTTAATAGAAAAGAAAAAGAAATATCATATATATCTTTGATAGATGAGTTGCATTTTAATAAAAAAATTTTCTTTTATTTGTTCAAAAAAGCATATGTACTATGCTCATAACTGTTTACAGGTAGTCCTCAATCTGTGATGGCAATTGGGACTGGAATTTCCATTGCTGATGAGATAATAAAGCTTGACATGACGTGACCATATCACTTAATGATGGCAGTCATGGCACTCCCAATTGCTGTTGTTAACTGAATCCAATCAGTTGTTAGCCAAGGTCCATCCCAATCCAAAACATTTATGACTTGATCTCTTCCAGCCTTGAGCCTTGGTAGAAGGTAAGGGATTGTCTTCTATTCAATTCTCTTCAACCTCCTATTGCTTCCCAACCCTTTTGGTTGCCCTGCATCCCAGCTTGCCCCAGAACTGTATGGTTCTGGGGCTGCTTGACACACTGCGGATCAGGGGCTTCTTGGCATGTTGCAGCTCTGCAGTTGCAAAAAAGCATCTCCCCTGTAGCCCTGCACTCTGCTGCACTCTGCTGCTCTCAGCTCCCCTTTATCTTGCTCCCACTGCTGATGGGACATGTCACGGTGGCACAGTGATTAGAATGCAGTACTGCAGGCTACTTCTGCTGCCTGTCGGCTGCCTGCAATTTGGCAGATCAAATCTCACCAAACTCAAGGTTGACTCAGTCTTCTGAGGTCAGTAAAATGAGGACCCAGATTGTTGGGGACAATATGCTGACTCTGTAAACCATTTAGAGAGGGCTGTAAAAGCACTGTGAAGCGGTATATAAGTCTAAGTGCTATTGCTGTTGCTATGTCCAGCTTGGCCCTTCATGACCTGAGTTGGGCCTGTAACAATCTGGGATAGGCCCATGGCCACCAGTAATAAACTCCTGGTCTGCTTCTGAGGCCACACCCAGGGATGGCAGAACTAACCCTATTCATAACTCCTAGAACTATGATTTTGGGAAAATCCACTGCCAGCCCTGAGACGGCCTCCAGCAGCTCAGGCAGGGAAGTTGCTGCATAGCAGGGAGGCTGGTATACTAGCAACAATCCCAACTGATCCTGTGAGCCCAGCTTCAGAAATGGGGTCTCAGAAACTTGTTGAGCAAGGCCCCTGAAAGGCAAAAGAGACTCTCTGATAACTGCTGCATCCCATCTCCCCTACCCTAGGGTCTTGGCTGGTGAAACCCCGGAAACCTAGCTGGACACATTTCCACCTTCCCTTCGTAGTCAGCCAAGTCTCAGTGATGCATGCCAGGTCAGTTCACTCTTCCTCAATGAGATTTTGAATAAGGGGAGAGGTTGAGTGAAGGGCAGCAGAAACCATAGAGCATAGGAGGCCAAAAGAATAGAGATGAGGGGAAAATAGGTGGGTGGAGTGAGTTGAAGCACCTGTGAGCGCAGGTAAGGTGCCAAATACTCAAACTTTGATCAAATGTATGTGGGGGTGCTGCAATGGCCATGTTGGGGTATAAGTACCATTTGTTCAGTACCGCTGTAACTTCAAACACTTACGAATGAATGGTGGTAACTCTAGGACTATCTTATTTGCATGTATTTATGCAGTTTAAATCAGATTCAGAACATATGCAATCAATATTCAGCTCAGTTAAATTGAGTTGGTGAATTTTCTCTCATTATCACCTCTAACTGCAGATTTGTTGCCAAATCAGTTCAGAAACTTCAGTATAATGAAAAGTGCATTAAAGTTCTGGTTATGGTAAGCTGAAGTCCAGTGATCATAGGCTTTTAGAATATCAGTGAATATGTTTACCACAGAGGCAAGGATGAAGATCACCAGAAAGGATGTATTTGCTATTTTTGAGAGATTCTAGGAGTGTCAGTGGTCAGCTAGCTTCCTGTGAAACTCTATTTGTAATGTTGGGTCTTAATTGAGATTACAGGTAGTCCTCATTAGCTATTATAATTGGGAAAAAGAACTAAACAACATAATCATAAAACAAAGAATCATGTGACCAAGCCTACTTATGGCTGCAGTTGCATCCATACTGGTTGTGGTCATAAAGTGAATTGAACACACTTGACGTCATGTGTAACTCCCTGATGACTTTCCCTTTGACTTTGCTTGCCAAAAGCCAGCAGTGAAGGTTGCAATGATGATCACATGACTATGAGATGCTGCGACTGTTGGGACACTGCAATAGCCACAACTACAAAGACTTAAGTCTCCTTGTTCAGGGCTGTCATAACTTTGAATGTTTGCTCAGTGAGGGTTACTTGTACTGCTATTGCACCATCTCTGTGATGATTCTGCACTTAATACTGACAGATTACCTCTCCCAGTAACTTTAGGTAGGTGTTAAAGAAGAAAAGAAAGACATTAGAGTCCCAAATCACCCTGAAAGGCAGAGATCTATGAATAGATCGGTCCCCTCTTCCATGGCACCAGCTGGAATTGCCCCTGTAAGAAGGCAAAACAGAGCCCTCACTAGGCTTGTCCAGAAGGATATCATGGTCGATGGTATTGAAGGCTGCTGAGAAGTCAAGAAGAACAAGGATTGATGTACTATCACCCATGCAAGCCAACTATAGGTCATCATTGATCACTGGTCTTCAGAAAAATAAGCTCTTCCTCTTAAGAAAAGTTTTGCCTGAAGAAATTTACTATTAACAGCTATTTATTTAATGTGACATTTAAATTGAAAATATGCAGATACTTTACTGCAGTTCAGTGCTTTGTCCTCATTCTTACCGTAGGGAAAATATGGTAACAACTTTTTCAATCAATATGCTTGGCCATGTGCACTAGAAGGAAAAATCATTGAGGCATATAGAACTTCAGTGTCCATTTCATAGAATATGTTTCTCAATTTATATAGTTTTTATAGGGAATATGGGTTAAAGAATGAGTGGAATCTTGTTATTTCTTATATATCAGATGAATGTGTGGAAATGACCAAAAGTGTTACTGCTGTTTTGGCTGCTGCTGATGCACATAAAATGAATTAGAGCTACAGTATAACATTGTATTTTAAGTAAAATATTCCATTGTGGCTATTTTGTATAATTTTCTGTCTCTTCTTTATTTTCTTTTTAGTACTTACGTCTGGTCATGGATTGTAATAAATTTTATCTGTTCTATCTAGTTCAGCATGCTTGTTCTTATTAGATTTTCCAGAAAGTAATGCTAGAAATTATACTGTTTCTGACACTGGAGTAATATATTGTCAATGTAACTTGTGTGTCACTCTGTGAGGGAGATAGGCAGTTTCTAAAGGTGATAAATAAAAACAAATAACTGTAATGAGCTAGCAGTAACTTGGAGCCATTAATAATTTTATCCTTTAAAAAATTATCTAATTCCTTTTTAAAGTCATCCAAATTTTTTGCCATTACTATTTCTGGGTTTAGGTTCATTAGATGATTACAGCTCCTAATATTAGGAGAAGGGCAGAACCTGTCTCTGCCCACCGTCTGTGTAACATATGATTTTATATAATCTCTTGCCATCTTACTCTCCCCTTTTCTGTTAAAAAGTCTCAAGCATGACTTAATTTATTTCATAAAGGAATTGCTGTAGCCCCTGGTCACTTTGGTAACGCTCTGCATATATTATCATTATCCTTTATTGTATCTTTTTAGAATTTTTCAACATGGTTCATAGATTCTATATAAAGTGAATAATATCAGTTACATAGGTTCATCAGTTGGTAACAGTATCTTATGATAAGTCGTTTACTAAAGATAGCTCAGAAGTTTACATTTTTTAGCGTTTAGTAATGAATAGAGTTGGAAAAAAATTGAATTTGAAGTTTAAAAGCCAAATAATGGGATTGAAATACACTTTATAGTACGAAACCTCCTGGGTTAAATTTTATATTATGGTTGCTCACATTGCTGTACAGATTTGAAGTAATTAGAAGCTGGACTTTCATCTCTTTATCCTATGCCACTAGTAGATTAAAAAACACAACATGAACTGAAGCCCCGTTGAGAATTGCCTGGGTCTATGTCAAGTTGGTTACAATCAGAAAGTAATTCAGAATGCTGGCAATGAAGATGATTGATTCCAGCAAAATGACGAGTAGGAACCAAAACAAATTTTAAACCCAAAGCCTAGCTTTGCATTTTAGACTTTTCTGTTCAAATTAGACATTTTGATTCACCCTGATTATCGCTTGCTAAGCTTCAAAATAGCACTTTTCTGCTGTCGTAAATAATTTCACATTCCACATTTATTCAAAATGAAGACAACCCTGAATTTACGATATCCCCTTAAAAAAAGGGAAGAGTAGAGACAGACAAAATATATATCTAAACATAGTCAAAAACCCTATACAGTGACCAGCTTGTTTATCTTATTACTCTAGGGTTGCCAACTCCAGGTAAAATCATTTCTGGGCATTCCTTTCTCTCTTAGAACCTGATAAATATCTGTATACGTGTCCATATTTGTATGTGTGAATAGCAATAGCAATAGCAATAGCACTTAGACGTATATACCGCTTCACAGTGCTTTACAGCCCTCTCTAAGCGGTTTACAGAGTTAGCATATTGCCCCCAACAATCTGGGTCCTCATTTTACCCACCTCAGAAGGATGGAAGGCTGAGTCAACCTTGAGCTGGTGAGATTTGAACCGCTGAACTGCAGCTAGCAGTCAGCTGAAGTAGCCTGCAGTGCTGCACTCTAACCACTGCGCCACCTCGGCTCCTTATAAATATAAATCTGCTAGAAGCTACTCTCCCAAAAAAAGATAGGGACAAAACCAAACAATTTTATTCTTATCAGAGACTTAAGATGATGCCACTCCTTCCATAAATACAATTAAATAAAATTGATTATATTACTTTTTACATATTATCGATTTAAAAATTTATTGTATCGAGAATTTGTGCTCGAAGTAAGCAAATCTATAGAGGAGAATATAAACAGACCTCCTCACTTTAAAAAGGAAGAAATTCCATTGCATATTACTAAGCATTGAAAACTCTTGTTTCTTTTTATTAGCATATTCAAGTATTCCATGCCCTTTTCAAAATACTTATTTATCCTTCATATCTTGTCTTTGAAGACTCTTATCTGGGAATTGAATTTGATTTATCTGCATGGCCAGAAAAAAATAATCACGTGAATTTCCCCAATGTGATCTCCTGAGTCATGGATTCTTTGGTCCTATATAAAAGCTAGGATTTCTATTCATTCAGATGAGTGGCATTTCATTCTTCCATCCCTAAAATAATGGATATACTAGTTGCCTTTTTAAGGACTGTGCCAATATCGATTTGCTCATGCCAAGTCAAAACTCTTATCTAGGATTAAATACTGGATAATACTGTAAATGTTTTAACAGTAACTGAGATGACTTTGAAGAATGGGATCTTTAGACTGAATTTCCTACCTACTCTCTACTGTAACTTGACTTCTTTGATTAGACTTCACCCTGAAAAGCCCACAGACCTAGTAGCTTCTAGCAATGGAATGTCCATTGTCAATGAAATGGGGAATTTCTACCTTTCTATGAAGTTCCAGATAGCCCTGATTATTGAGTAAGTAGAGAGATTCCTCATTGCACAATTATTTTGCACATACATACATGTTTTTCATTGTTTTACCCCTGAATCAGAAAAAGTAATTCATTCAAATCCAAGCAAGAAATATACGGTATGAAATAGAAATAATTCTTAGTTTAGAATAATGATCTTAAATGTGGATTTTTATGTAACTGCCAGAGGAAAGCTTTGAAGGACATGCTTAAGGTATTTCCTTTTAAACAGGCTTTTGATATCTAGCTGTGTTGCAAATTGTTTGGGTGAAAAGGAATGAAGTAGAGTATCCGGTAAATATCATGGCAAGCTGTGAGTAATGTGAATGAAAATACTCCATTTTGCATTGTCATATTTACCTGGAAGTGTTTTTCCAAACAATTGCTTTGTAGTGTTTTTTTTAAAGG
The DNA here is from genome assembly GCA_003457575.1 of Thermophis baileyi. NCBI lineage: Eukaryota > Metazoa > Chordata > Lepidosauria > Squamata > Dipsadidae > Thermophis > Thermophis baileyi. Next base: position 670,188 of record QLTV01004083.1, on the reverse strand, counting down.
GAAAATATGGTAATAGAGGATAGTGTTGAAAGTATGTAAAGTATGAAGTACCCTGGTATTACTGTAAGAGGATGAGGAACGCTGTATTAGCCCCATTGCTTCCTTCTCCTTTACAATTTGCACTGGAAAATCTCTGCTATCCATGTAGGCTGTTCACACAGTGAGGATTTTGAAATTCAGGATCCTGAGATGGTAGAAAATCTCCATTGACAGATCTAAACAATGTAAACTGTGTACTATGTAGAACTAATAGTCCACTGAACTCAATGAGATTTATTGCAAGGTGTTACCTTATATTTGCTGGGCCCAGATTTTTTACAGTCTCTCTCTCTAAGTGCACATGTACTTCTATGTTATATATAAAAGAATGGTTTGCATGTATGTATATATGTGAAGATTAAGGATTGCTTAATTTTTCAAATGTAATACGTTATTTCATTTTAATCCAGAATCATTAAAATTGTTGTTGTTGTTTTGCTGTGGCTTCTTTACTGGGGAAGGTTTGAGAGAAATTAATAGAGTTTAGTCAACATTAGGGAAGGCAGACTGTGTACATGTATTGTTTCCATTTAAAAACTTTGCCTGTCTTTGGGATGAATCTTCTGAAATGCAACATAGTATTGGCTTTTCATATTTTCTTGCAAATGTCATTTTTGTTACTGTAACATTTGGCTCTGCTACTTAAAAATTCACTTAGAAATGGATATGAATTGTAAAAATATTTATATGCTTCCTCTTAACATAATATAATTAGAATTAGATATAAAATGTGTGAAGTTTAAGACATGTAAATACAATTATGATGAGTCTTTTGTAATTATGTAAAACTTCCATATGAAACATAACAGGCTTGCTTAACATTAAAAAAAAAAAGCATGAACATCTGAATGAAGTCTCAGCTTGCAACTCTTTATGATATAAAATCCCCTTTAAATCCATCTGAGCAAGTAGGCAAAAACTTATTATAAGAATAATTCACAAACGATGCCATACTATTTAAAATTACATTTATTAATCAAGATCTTTCTAGTTAATGTTGGAAGGCTCATAATCAAATTAGCACATATTACAATTGCTGTTGACAGTGCACATGAAGTTGCTCATTTTGGTTGAACATTTTGAGGACATGGGAAAAATTATTCAAGAAACCTTGATAATTAATGATTGTGTGGTTTTATTGTCCATATTTCACAAGACTTAAAATGTTATTATTCAAGACATTAATGTAATCTTTTGTTATTACTCGAAACATTAATGCAATCTTTTTTCTTTTACAAGTTTCTTGTAACTATACTTGAAAATTAATATGTATCAGATCAACAATACTTCCAAGTGTTAGAAACAACAACAGATGGAAAGTTATACATGACCCACTTTATCTGATAAATGTGAGGAGGGGGAGAAGGATTGTTGTATTGCTAAAAATTAATATAACTAAGAAGCTTGAAGTATCTTTAAAAATAAAATATTATTTATTCTAATATTCATTGCTTTAGCTTATCAGTGATATTGTCTACAGATCAGTGGTGGGATTAATTTTTTTTACTACAGGTTCAGTGGCCATGGCTTGGTGGCCGTGGCTTGGTGGCCGTGGCAGGGGAAGAATACTGTAAAATCTCCATTCCCTCCCCACTCAAGGGGAAGGTTATTGCAAAATCCCCATTTCCTCCCGATCAGCTGGGACTCGGGAGGCAGAGAATAGATGGGGCGGGGCCAGTCAGAGGTAGTATTTACGGGTTCTCCAAACTACTCAAAATTTCCACTACCGGTTCTCCGAACTACTCAAAATTTCCGCTACCGGTTCTCCAGAACTGGTCAGAACCTGCTGAAACCCATCTCTGCTACAGATAAGTATCAAATAATGAAATGTCTTTTTAGACAAAAATAATCAATATAGATATTCAAAACTTTATCCTTCAGATTTCAAATACAGTTATATATGTTTCTGATTGCCATTTCTCCCATATTATTTATTATGCCAATCTTTTCATCTTGAATATTCTTTAATAATTTTTAAAGAAAAGAAATAGGTTTCATAATGTTATCCCAATTATCTGAAAACAAGCATATTTCATTTTTATAATACCTAAAATTTATAGGGAATGCCTGTCTGAAATGATAGACAAGAAATAATATATTTCATAAAGGAATTTATGAAATGTGTTTCACACATCATTGTACAGCATAGTTTCTTTATATATAGTTTGCTGAATAAATTACAATTGACATAACAATCTAAGCCAGCCTTTCTGATACAGAGGTTCTGTGAGAGATAGTGATTCAAAAAATTTCATGTACTGTGATATGCTAGCACTTGCAGTGGTGGAAATTTGTACGTGCCATGACTCAGCTACTGGCCTGCTGTTTTGCTGTTGCTGTAAAACATGTTTTCTGTACATCAGAAGTAAATTCTATTGTGAAGTTTTAGTATTTTTTCCAATTTTTATGCAGGGGTTGAGACATGAAAGTTATTTCAAGGATTCCTTCAGGATGAAAAGGTTGAAAAAGGCGATGCTAAGCAGTAAAATAAGAGCTTAAGCCTTATCTAAAAAAGAATATGGATTACCTGATATTCTTTATCATGGTCCTTATGAGTCTGTATAGTTCACCATTTTGGAAAGACCAAAGAACTTTGGCAAAGCTCTGCCAATCCTGATATGTCTTAGATGGGGGTGCCTCTACAGCAGTTACTTCTTTAGATTTCCTGAGATAATTATTTTCTCAATTTTGGTCTTTTTTTTTCTGTTTAGCTTCACTGCATGATAGTCAAAACTTTTTCAACATCACATCATCTCAGTCAGATAGTTATTCCTTTTTCAAAAGCAGCTAGGCCTCATTTAGCAACTACCTCAGTTAGTGTAAAGTCCTGTCTCGCCAGTCTTCTCAAGAAAGCAGAACTCTTGAAACAAAAGGCATTTCAAAAGGAACTTATATTGGAAGACAGTGATAGCAGAGAGAATGTAGGCAGAATCTAAATTTCCCGTGCTGAAGTGTTAGGTTAAACCATTTCTTTCGAGGCCCCTCCCAATGTCCAGTTCAACTTTGAGCCAATCCCAAGGTGCGAAGATATTGTGAGAACTTCGAGTTGGGAAGGTGATAACAGGCAGTTCCCAGGCGCCACGATCTCGCTCCTCCAGTGTGGAGGTAAAACAGATGGCTCAAGTCACATTCTTTCCCCTCTCCCAACTTCCCCAAGGCACATCAAAGCAGAGAAAGGAACAAAGGGAAATCCCATGCAAGCACAACCCCAAACCTCCCCCCTCCCATCAGAATGGCAGCGTCCCAATAGAGATCTATGGGACCTGACAGTTAGTGATCATTTGCAAATATGACCATAATAAATAGTAATATTTTTGTTATTATTTTTATTGTTAAATTTATTTGCTGTTCATCTCATGCTTTGAGGTGATTTTTTTTTTTTACCAATGTATGTTGTTATGGCCAAATTTCCATGCCTGACAATAATGCATGCTATGGTAAGACAGTCATAGCAGTACAAGTAGTCCTTGATTTACAACAGTTTGCTTAGTGACTGTTTGAAGTTACAGCAGCACTGAAAAAACTGACTTATGACCATTTTTCACACTTATGATCATTGCAACATCCTCATGGTCACATGATCAAAATTCGGACGCTTGACAACTGGCTCACATTTATGATGGTTGCAGTGTCCTGGGGTCATGTGATCCCCTTTTGCAACCATCTGACAAGCAAAGTCAATGGGGAAACCAGATTCACTTAACAACCGTGTTACTAACTTAACAATTGCAGTGATTCGCTTAACATATGTGGCAAGAAAAGTCATAAAATGGGGCAAAACTCACTTAACAAATTTCTCACTTAGCAACATAAATTTTGGGCTCAATTGTCATAAGTTGTGGACTACCTGTACAAGGAACTTTATCTGAATGAGATGGCAACAACCAATGTTCTTCCCAGCATGTCTCTTTCTATTTCTCCATCCCCCCCCCCTCTGTCATATGTTCACTTAGTGATCATTCCAAGTGGTTGGAATAGAATGCGGTAATTAAACAAGAAGTGTTTGTAGACTTCGGGGAATAGCACATGTGGACATGGGTCCCCATAGTGAGTCTTTTGTAATCTATAAGTTGAAGGTTCCTAAGTTGACCAGAAGCATTGTAATTGTTGACATATCAATGTTAAAACCCCCAGCATCCTTGAATCTACAATATTTGTTGGGTAATAAGTAAAGTTGTTCTCAATGCATGGTTTTCATGAACATTTTGTAGATCCAGAAAAATATTCATAAGAATAACAGAATTGGAAGGAAATGGATGAAAACTAACCAACCTAGAACTAAGGAGAAATTTCCTCACAGTTAGAACAATTAATCAGTGGAATGAGTTGTCTCCAAAAGTTGTGGATGCTCCAACACGGGAGATTTTTAAAGACGAGATTGGACAATCATTTGTCTGAAATGGTATAGGATCTCCTGCTTTAGTAGGGTTGGACTGGAAGACCTCCAAGGTCCCTTACAACTCTGTTACCACAGCCCCGTAACCTTATTCATATTGACTCAGGTAGTTGACTGAACAGGAAATTATTTCAGATCTAAAATGGTTTAACCTGCTTTACCATCTCTTCAACACTGACTTTGTGCTCATGATGCTTCTAATATATCTTTACCAAGGAGGTTTATTGAGGCCATTATATGCATCACAGAATATCTGATGCTAAATTAATTCAGCAATACAAAAGTTTTATCTGGACTAAAGACATAGAAGCCATACTTTTTGTACTCAATTTTTGTTGTTTTGGGGCATTGCTGCCCTCTCTCTGCTTATTTCTGAATTAGTAGTAGTCATTAAATTCCTGGTGAAATAATCTTCAATTAAGCCTTATTTTATTCAACCTATCTCATGCTGGATCAGATACTAGCACTTTTAAACCTAAGTATAGCAAAGACATACAGAAACTTCTGATTGTATGTAGTTGTCTAGTGGCATATTTTTGTATCCTATATATGGTAGCTCTATATCATTGAGTTATGGGAACAACTTCATCCTCCACCATCTTTACAATGGAGTCAACACAGTTACAATTCTGGGTGCAAGACTACACTGTTTTGACAAGGAAGGAAGAAAATTAGTCATATATGAAATTATATACCTCCAGAATGCTTAAGGGGAAGGTAAAGGTTTCCCTGTTCAGTCGTGTCCGACTCTAGGGCACGTTGCTCATCTCTGTTTCTTGGCTGAGGGAGCCAGCATTTGAGACATTTTCTGTGGTTATGTGGCCAGCATGGCTATACACCAAAGGTGCATGAAATACTGTTACCTTCTCACCGAAGTTGAACCTATTAATTACTCACATTTGCATGCTTTCGAATTGCTAGGTGGGCAGGAGCTGGGGAGCACGGCTGTCCGGTCTTGAACCTGAACTGTCAGCTTTCAGCTCAGTGTCTTTACTGAGCCGTTGTGCTCCCAGAATGCTTACCTTAAAAATGATCTAGAATGCCTACTCAAATACTAGCATCTCCTGATGAAAAGATGTCTAAATAGCAAAAAAAATATTCCTAATCTTTTCTTCCCCGTGGCTAAAAAATTGCTAATTTGCTAAAAAGCAAATCAAGCCAGGATGAGGGATCTGGAACTAAGACTATTGTATATTTATTATACAAAAAGTATATACTGGTAGCACTCCTAAGATTTCAATATGAAGTTACAGATAAATAATCTTCCCTTAGAAAGACACAAACTTTTAAATAGAAAATTCGTTGGATAGGCTGCAGAAATTCAAAAGGGACTATAAAATGTAATGCTTTTGAAATTTTAAGTGTGGCTTTTGGGTCAAACCTCAATTTAAGGTCAGGCTAAAAGATCCATCGCACTTTGCAAACTGCTATTATTATTTCTTTCCAATAAATTCTCTTTGTTTTTAATCGGAAAAAAAAAAGAAATTCAAAATTACAGCCAGATGTAGTAGCATGTACCTAGATGCATGGAGGTTGCTACACATCTTGTATCTCAGCAGTTCCCTTTTTTTAATCTCTGAGATTTTAGATGATCTATTTTACTGTCTCACAAGAATCAAACATTTTATCTACAGACCTCAAGTTTCTTGTTTTAACTTTACTACTGTGTTATTCTTTGTCACTAATAATTCTTCTACTTCTGTCTCTGTTCCATGGCCTTTAGGGGTGGTCTCTTTAGCTTTAGATAATGTCTAGGGTTTTTATCAAGATTATGAAGAATCTGATAATCACTATTTTTCGAAGGTTTTTTTTTTTAATTTTCCAACATCTAGATAACTGGCTTCTTGTTAAGTAGCAGATTATTGTTATTTTACTCCTTTGTCCTTTTTGTTAATCTCAAAAAGTCTTATCTACTACCTTCATAGTAGAGTTGTGTCCCGTCAGTGTCCAACTCGGATACAACTATAGCAACAGTTTGCTAACTATAGGAATCAGATTGCTATGATTGATAAAGCTTCTCCAGAACTGGGGATCTCTAACACTTTAATATCGAAGTTGTAGGATATATCACAGTTATCATAGTCATTCCATTTACCAGACTGTACAGATATAGCATCTGATTAGCATCAGTTCCAGCTATTCCATCATTGATAATGCTACAATTGAAAATTATTTCCATTACTTATCACAAATACTTTTGAAGACTCAGTATTGTAGGCTTTGCCCATTGGCCCTTAGCAACACGATGAATCTGTCTCTAAACCAGCTCTAGCACCTTGCATTACCGGACATTATAAGCCTTTCAGATCAGGAAAAGGAGAATTCAAATTATATTAGACAGCATGTCAGTTTTCTGATACTTAAACAAGTAAAGGGCTAGGAAATTTACCTCCTGCAGTTTACTTTTCAAAAATATGAATATTGCGTACAACAGGAAATTCTTCAGGAGCAGTATCATGGTCATATTCATATATACATGCACTGAAAATGCAGTAATTTATGGTTAACAGGTATTATTTTCCTTCACAGATATTGAGGCTTCAGAAATGTAGGCAAGAAAAATTTAATTGGAATCCTGAGCAGGTATTAGGTAGTGGTGTAAGAATATTAGATTGAAAAGAAATCTTGTAAATGGATGAAAAAAACAAAACAGGCATAGTTACTCACAGAAACCCTTCCTAAAAGATCAGACATATTGAACTCTTCATATAGTTACAGAGGATTTTATTCAGACTTTCCTATCTTCAAGGGCCAGGAGTAGAACACAATAAATTAAAGAGAAGTATGTAAAGAAAGAAGGAACAAAAAAAGGGGTGGTTTTACTAAACCATCAGGAATATTTATGAAATAGAAAGTATAGTGAACTTGTTTCCATTATTTTTGCCTCCAGGACCCTAATTCATCCTATTTTGTATCTCCTTAGTATAGCTATGTAACATGAGCTAAATATGTTTAAATCTCACCACCCAGTCTTTGAATGTTAGTATGAATTTCATTTTCTCTTGTTAGGCTCAATCTGCAGTAATGATGATATAAGCATTTATACAAATATTCACTTCAAAGAGTAAGAAAGTACAGTACTGAAACATGAAATGCTGAGCACTTTCTATATTATAAAGGTTATGTTTGGATATTGAGGACATTGGTAATAGTACAGTAAATATTTAAACCAATGTTCAATCCTTTTCTTAAACAGCAAAAATCATTTGGGGACAATTGCATATTTCAATCCCACAGTTAATATAAATTAATATAAACTTCTATTTCAGAAAAAAATAGTTAATTTGTTCCACTACAATGAGATTACAAAACTGCTGGTACTTTAAAAATAGTGTTATTTGATTTAGTTTTGCATTATATTTATTTTCTGTGAATCCCTGAGCATTTCTGTGATGCTTACTAAAAGAAGTGGAATTAATATATCTATTAAATTTGGTTCTGAGCTTCATAAAAATATCTTCTGTTTGCCATTTCCAAAAGCAGTTACTAGCATTAGTTCTAATATGAACACCCATGTTGAATATGTTGTCAGTTTGAGCATGAATTTGATTTCTTCATAATACAGGACAGCAGTTCCTTCCTTTCTTGAAGTAATGGAAATTGCCTTAACTGAAGCTATATTACATATTTATATCAAGGATCAGTCTGCAAATTCATTCTTCTCCAGAGAAGCAGAAAGATCATGTGAAAATGGTGACCACATGTTGTCAGACTGCATGATTTAACAAAACCAAAGGCAATCATTTCAAAGAAAAATGTTTTATTTTCTGCCAGCAAAATATAATGGAGAGAAATTGACTGGTATTATTTTTAAAAATTGCTCAAATCACTGTAGTTAGTGTAAAATTGTCTCTGGAACCATTTCCTGTAAGTTAACCAGACACAAGATTGTATCCTTTGTATTTTGAATACTGAAGCTTGTATTTCATCTGTCCTGTTTGAAGCCCATCAGGTGTAATAGCCTTTTTGATAGTTTCTTCATTTACCCTTTCCTTTTCCTACTCTAACTCTGATACAGAAGCTCAGTCAAACTTACACGGCTAGGATTTTTAGGTAATATTAGTTGCACCCAGATCTTTAGCAAATTTGAATTTTTATGGGCTTGTTTTGTCAACATTAAATTTAAGGTTAGGCTTAATATATGGTATTATTTTGATCAGATAGCCCTAGTTTCAATTTGGGAAGGTAAGTTCCTTTCTGTACTAAAATTGACAGCATATATTCCAAAGCATTCAGAAATATACCAGCCAAGATGGTGACAACGTTTTTAAAGAAAGCTGGGAACAGAGTATTTTCAAATGAATTTTTTTTTTCAATTATTACATTACCCTGTAGAAGATAATAAAATAAACTCTCTGTGGTTTTAACAATTAGTGAATATTTTAACTTTTTTGCTTAATCCTCTCCCTGACATTTCATGTTCCATTTATATCCATATTAATTGTACAGATGTTTTTACTGGTAAGATTTTCAGTACTCTACCATCTAAAAAACCCTTTTGTATTTCTTAATATGTTCTGGAATGAGGCTAGCAGTCACCTTCATATTGATTGTTGGAGAGTATATGTATGTATAGCATGTATGTCTGTGTGTGTACCCACAAACATATTCACCCACACTCACGTACACACATATATTAGGTAGAAAATAGCTAATACAATGACATCAGATATGGCTATATTTATATTGTGCTTATATATTAATGTCTGAAGCAGATGCCTATTTATAAATTATTCATCAGATTAATAATAATTTTAATAATTAATTATAGTAATTTTATATGGCATTTATGATTAGGAGATTTACAGTTAGAAAAGAAACTCAAGTCTCTGTTAAAATATTTGAAACTGGAAATGGTGTGATTGAATAATATCATTCTATTCTCTAATAAATATAGCATTATTCATTGAGTGGAAAGGGGATTAAAAAAAGTAAAACAAGGACTTTCAATATTATTAAGATTGAAGCTCTAACATAACTTTTCAGTAGTTTATTTTGCTGTATTTCCATTTTTGTCTTATCATAAATAAAATGATTGCTTGTACTATGATATAATTCTCTTTCTGAATGTAAGCAAGTTGAAGTGATAAAATGTGTATGAAATAAGTTAACAGAAAATGTTGACTCTGAAATATGGGTATTGTTATTAAGATTGCTCAAAGCATGTTTCTTAAATCATGTATCTATACATCTTCAATTGATTTTTCCATTGGCAAAGAATATGGATTCTGAAATATGGTTTATTTATTATTTCAATTTTAAGGCTGGCCAATTCCAGTGCAAATCCGGGCAGTTTACAATTAAAAAAATTAAAAAGAAAACAACACATATCAAGAAAAAAGAATACAGCTGACTAGAAAACAGAATCAAAACCAAAGATTTCAACTACCATCTTAACTGAAGGCCTGGGAGTCATCCAGCTGAGTTCAATCTAACAAGAACTGGAATCAAATTCCTGTGAGGTTCTCCATAATGGGTTGAGATAGCATCCATGAATGCGTTAACTCTTGCCTTCAGCTGATTGGACCGAGTCTTTCAGAGCTGAAAACCCTGCCTCTGTTGCTAGGGCTTCCAGCTTTCGACTCGGTTCTCAGCGTGGACGGACGTGCGAAAGAGTTCTCCATTCCTGAAAGCTATTTCAACCTTGATCCTTTAATTGCGATCTGTTGGAACTGAGTTTATCCAGCCGTCTCACTTTTCCATCTTAGTGAGTCGCTGGACTTCTTACTAGGACTGATTACTTGGACTGGTTACTTGGACTGTCTTTTGGACTGTGTTTTTTCAGATTGAAGCCAGCCACTTTGGTGGCTGGGATCCTCTCCTTACCTGTCGGTTCTCCTGGTCCTTTCATCGACTCAGGAGTCCGGGTTTCAACCCATCGGCTTTCAAGAGCTTAGGCTGAAAGAGCGAGGTAGCAAGTTACGCTGCGAGCGAAGCGGGTGGTTGTCGGTGGCCATTTTGGAAGCCGCACATTTTAAAAAGTTTTCCTTGCCGCTCCGGGCTTCGGCTTCAATTGCCTGCCGCTTGTTTAGCTTGGGGGTGCCTGCCTTACTCAGGAGCCTTGCGCTCCCCTGCTGTTTTGCCTTTTACAATTGCCTGACTGGAAAAGTAATCAGAATCGTGAGGTCGCACAGGAGTCTGCGCTCCGAGCCCTCAGACCAGTGATGGGTGGCAGGTCAGGACTCTAGCGCTCCACGCTACATTCCCCCAGCTTGCCGCCATTATACAGGAGTCTAGCACTCCAATTAGCAGCCGCTACGAGGAGCTTTGCGCCCCTCTTTATTCCAGGAGTCTAGCGCTCCATTTGAAAGCGGAGAGGCCGAGTTTTTGGGCCATTCCGACCTCCAGAGCTCTGGTCCAGGTGTGCCGATGCCTCTTACAAGCCACCATTTTGTGCTACTACCTGAAGTCACTCCGACGCCATTTTAAGCCAACGCCTTGGTGAGCCACAGTCCTGACTGCTCAGGGCATGCTCGATTATCAGGAGCTTTGCGCTCCATTTACCGATGGCCACACAGCAACCCTAAAAAGGGAAATTATCAGGAGCTTCTATGACCTGAAGACCAATGGACTGAGCAGGCGCTGCACAAAGCACATCTGTCTGCAGTGTGGGCAGTCAAGGCCGCAACCTCGGCTTCTTTCTTTACCCACACTTCCCTCTTCTGGCTGCGTCAGCTACAGGCTAGACTTCCATCGTCGGACGTCAGAGCTCAACAAGACGTTAACAAACTTATAGCGGTGGCTCAATTTGCAGCGGATGCTACGCTGAACTCAGCGCGCTTCGCGGCTAAGGCCATTGCCTTGTCTATTGTAGCCCACGGCATGCTCTGGCTGCGAAACTGGCACGCTGACGCACGCCACAAATGGTGCCTTGCCTCTGCCCCCTTTTCAGGACAACAGTTATTCGGGGTGGCTTTAGATCCCATTTTAGTGGAATCAAAAGACAAGCGCAAGGTGCTCCCCTCCTTGTCTAGGAAGGGTGGGTCTCAGCCCCAGCCTTATTTTCGCTGCCCCTCCTTTCATCCCTATGAGCAGGGTCCCAGCTTTCCACGACCTTCAGGTCAGTATGGGGGCAGGCAGAGGCAACAGAATGAGAGACCCCCCGGGGCAGGCAGTCCAGACGGCCCTTTCGGGGTGGGGGAGGTCGTTCCTTTCACCGCCCCAAGTGAGAGTGCGTCGTCTATCCCCATCGGTGGTGGCCTAGCTTACTTTGCTGACCGGTGGGACGAAGTCACCTCAGATGTGTGGGTCAGGGAGACGGTCAGGGTGGGCCTCTCCCTGGAATTTCTCCCCCCCCCCGAGGTTCTTCATACGCTGCCCGGTTTCCAACTGTGCTTCGAAGAGGGCTCTCATGGAGGCAGCCATCGGTCACCTGCTGGAAATAAAAGCTATCCAGCAGGTGCCGGAGTGCCAGCACGGGCTGGGATTTTACTCTATACTCTTCGTGGTTCCGAAGGCCTCGGGTGGGTGGAGAGCGATTCTCGACCTGAAACACCTAAACCGTCACATCACCTATCGATGGTTTAAGATGCACTCCTTGTCATCCATCCTTGGAGGCGTGTGAAAGGGCAACTTCCTATCTTCCATAGACCTTACGGAGGCGTACCTGCATATCCCGATACTGCTCCTCCACCGGCAGTATCTTAGATTTTGTTACGCAGGTACCCACTACCAGTATAGGGCCCTCCCGTTCGGTCTTTCTTCTGCCCCTCGCGTGTTCACAAGTGTCCAATATTACTTGGATGATATTTTAATCCAGTCTTCCTCACTTCAGCAGGCAAAGGAGGATCTCCAGGTAACGGTTCAGACCCTTGGGCACCACGGGTTCTCTATTAATAGAGACAAGAGCCATTTCTCTCCGTCAAACCGCATTGTACATCTAGGGGCAGTAATTGACTCCCTTGAGTGTAGGGTGTATTTGTCCCAGGAGCAACAGGTCAGTCTTAGGGAAATGTCTGACCTCATCCAGCAACAGTGCAGGGTTCCCCTAGCATTGCTCTCCACGCTCCTGGGCAAAATGATTTCCAGTATCAACATCATTCCTTGGGCACGCCTACACTCCAGAGACCTCCAATGGTTTCTTTTGCCATTCCAGAGAACGGGCCGCAGCAACTCATCGGCCAAGGTCCTAGTTCCCAGGGAGGTCCTTCGTTCTCTGAATTGGTGGAGGTCTTCCGCAATATCAAAGGGATGTCTGTTCCAGGAACCGCAGAGATTGGTGATTACGACGGATGCCAGCCTGCTCGGGTGGGGAACAGTGTCCCAGTCCTCCATGATTCAAGGCTACTGGTCATCAGCCGAACGCCGGTGCAGTATCAACTGGCTAGAACTGCATGCTGTGAACCTGGCCCTTCGCCACCTTCAACACCAGACGTCCGGCAGGCATGTCCTTGTGCTTACGGACAACGTAGCAGCAAAGGCGCACATCAACAGACAGGGGGCACTAGGTCTCAGACCCTCATGATGGAAGCCAAGAGACTGGGACTCTGGGCGGAGCGTCACCTCATGTCAATCTCGGCAGACCACATCTCCGGGATGTCCAATGTGCAGGCAGACTTTTTGAGTTGAACTACCATTGACTATGCCGAGTGGCGCCTGCACCTGGACATCTTTCAACAACTGATGTGCCACTTCAGTCGTCTGGAAGTCAATCTATTCGCCACCCTGGAGAACGCTCAACTGCCGAGATTCTATTCCAGGTTCTGGACTCCGCACACGGAGGGGGTGGATGCCTTGCGCTGTTATACGCCTTCCCCCCTCTGCCCTTGCTTCCGAAGGTCATCCGGAAGATTCTGGAACAAAAGGCAGAGGTCGTCCTGTTGGCTCCGCACTGGCTCAGGAGTGCCTGGTTTGCGGACCTGGTGGCCTTGTCTGTGGCCCAGCCTTGGAGGATCCCTCAGCACGAGGCCTCTCTCAGCCAGGGGGCATTGGTCCACCCGGACTGCCGGTGGTTCCGCCTGACCGCCTGGTGCTTGAGTGGAGTGCCCTGAGGTGGGACAACATCTCCTCCAGGGCCATCGCAGCCATCCTGGCCTCACGCAGGCCTTCCGCCCAATGAATTCATGCGGCCACATGGAAGGCGTACTGCACCTGATGTGCCAAGGCCGGCCTCTCTCCTCTACAGGTCTGCATTGGCCAAGTCCTGGATTTCCTCCAGGATGGCCTGGACAAGGGACTATTGCCCAACACTATCAGGAGGCAGGTGGCGGCCCTGTCCTCTGTACTTACCTGCTGCTCACTGGAGTCCTTGTCGCAACATCTGAACATCCGGCACTTCATTAGGGGTGCAGTCAATCTGCCCCCCCTGTGGTCCACCAGTATCCCACCTGGGACCTCACCAAGGTCCTCAACTCTTTGACCGGTAGCCCGTACGAACCGTTGGGCTTGGCCAGCCTGTGCCACCTGACATACAAAGTTGTGTTTTTGGTGGCGATCACATCAGCCAGGCGAATATCGGAACTGGCGGCCCTGTCGGTCAAACCTGACCTTTGCATCTTTCACCTGGACAGGGTGGTGCTGCGCCTGGACTCTTTGTTCATTCCCAAAATAAATACCTGGTTTCACCGGGTGCAGGAGCTAGTGCTGCCTAACTTCTGCCCCAGGTCGGTTCATCCTCTGGAAAAGCACTGGCATAAGCTGGACGTTCGAAGATCTCTCCGTATTTATGTCAAACGTACCGCTGACCTGCGGAGGATGGAGGCGCTCTTCATTTCCTTTCAACCTGGAACCTTGGGCCTCAAGGCTTCATCTTCGATGGTGGGTCGATGGCTACGAGCCACTATCTCTGCGGCATATGACCTACGGTCACTTCCCAGACCTGGGAGAGTGACGGCTTACTCCACCCGCAGCACAGTGATTACGGCAGCCTGGGCAACGCAAGTGTCACTGGAAGAGGTGTGCAGAGCCGCTACCTGGGCCACCCCATCGCCCTTCATACGCAACTATAAGTTGGATACATTTGCTTCGGCGGATGCCTCCTTTGGCTGCAGAGTACTTCAGAGGGTACATGCGGAGGACGTCTCCCAGGACCAGACCTAAACCCACCCAATGGACAGCTTTGGTATGTCCCATTCATGGATGCTATCTCAACCCACTATGGAGAAGGGGGCGTTGGTCTTACCTGATATGCTCCTTCTCATAGGGTTGAGATAGCATCCAGCCCCGCCCTAAGACTTGTCTGGTCATGCATTTTGTTCGGGGACACCGCTGGAGACTAGCACGTCAGGTCTGTACTTCGTTCTTCATCGAAAGCTGGAAGCCCTAGCAACAGAGGCAGGGTTTTCAGCTCTGAAAGACTCGGTCCAATCAGCTGAAGGCAAGAGTTAACCCATTCATGGATGCTATCTCAACCCTACGAGAAGGAGCGTATCAAGTAAGACCAACGCCCCTTCTCATCTCATCATATTTCAGGAATAAATTAGACTTGAGTTTTTGTAGGAAAGTACTCTTGAATCATGGGAAATATATGGAATCCCAAATTGGAAACAAACTAGTACTGTATAGTAGCCATTGAATTGTGATCCCGCTTCAACTAATACAGTAAACAAATAACACCATCAGTGACTTCAATTATTCTTAACAATCTATACATACTCTGTTTTGTGCAAGATTAGCAACATTAAATAGTGTATACACATAATTCACAAGTATAAAACATGTTTTATCAGGTTTAATGGCCTATGGTGCTGACTTTTTGAATATATTGAATTTGGTATATGTTTCAGAGCGTATAAAATCCCAGCTTCCAAGCATTATATGATATTGCTGGTAACATACTGTATAATGGTGAGGTACATCCAGCTCACCTGACAAATATATACTTTATAGATTTTTAGTTATAGTTATCAAAAGGACAAATATAATTCTTGAATAATTGCTCAAAGTCAGTGCTGGTCATAACTCTTACTATGCACTCATCTTTAGTGCTTCTTCCATGATTAGATTTTAGGCTTTTCAGGATGTTACGATTTTCCAAGTATGTATGACATCTTTTAATTTTTTTAAAAATGATTTAGGAACTTAAGCATTTTGAAGAAGTGCAAAAAGAGAACATATCTAATCAGATATATGTAGTCCTTGCTTAACGAGCATTCATTCTGTGAGTTTTCAAAGTTGCAATGGTACTGAACAACACGATTACAACCACTCCTTGTGGTTGCATTTGTTGCAGCTTCCCTACGATCCTGTGATCACCATTTGTGACCTTTGTGACAAAGTAAAGCTGAAGCTAGCAGGAGGTTGTAAACAATTATCTTGTGATATTTGCTTAATAATCTTGCGAGAACTGCCTAATGATGTCAGCTAGGACTGCTGTTGTAAGTTGCTACAATCATGTGAGGTTATGCTTTACGACCACGTTGCAACTCTCAATTACTGTCATTAAGCAAGGACTGGAAGAAACTGAAGTACTGATAAATTTGGAGAATTATGGATTGGTTTCAATTAAGAAAGCTTAGGATTTGTATTATTTATACACTTGGAGAAAATATAAATAATATGCTTAGGAGCCCTGATGGCACAGTGGTTAGAATGCAGTATTGCAGGCAAACTCTGCCAGAGCCTGGAGTTCAATCCTGATGGGGCTCAAGGTTGACAAAGACTTACCTTTTTCCAAGGTCGGTAAAATGAGAATCCAGATTGTTGGGGGCAATATGTAAATCTACTATAGGCACTATGGGGCGGTATATAAGTCTAAGTGCTGTTGCTATTGTTTTTCTACAGTATTATGTATTATTTATTTATTTAGCATATGGCAAATACATGGACTTATAGTGGTTCAAATGTTAATGTCCAGTCCACCCAGCCATTCAAGGACAGGGTGGTCTATGTTGAAAAAAATCAGACATTGGGCCGGTGTAAGCTCTTGATGGACATTTGGACACAATGTGATGGATATTTTGTCGAGGAGCACCACAGTCACACTGTGGGGTAGAGACAAGACCCCACTTAAACAATGAGTCCTGGCAGAGACCATGGCAGACACCATGTTGGGTACGGAATCCTGTTCAGAGTTGACCAGTGCTGGCGAGGAAGGTCAAAACCTGGCACCTTTTGTGTAGGGTCATCTATGTAACTGCCTATATCTGGGCGTTCAGCAGCCCATTTGGCTTTCCACTGTGTGTTGATGTCAAAGTTGTTAGGCAGCTGTTGAGCGAGTGCCAGAGAGGGCTTCCTGGATTTAAGCCTGCCAATTGATAGATGAGGAAGATCAGCGTGCACAGGAAGAAGTGGGTTTCTCATAATTTTGTTGTACTCCTTCACTAAGGTTTCCTGCCTTCGTAGAGGTGGTGGTGCAATGTGACTCAAAACGGGGAGCCAGCAAGTAGGAGTAGATTTTATGCAGCTACTTATGATCCTCATTGTATCATTCAGTCTAGCATCGATCTTGCTAGTGTGGCAAACAGGGGCGCAGTATTCAGCTGTGGACCAGACCAACTCTAGTGCTGATATTCTGAGAGTAGAGGCTGAGGCTCCCCATCTTGATCCTCTTAGTTTCTGGAGTAAGTTGTTCCTGGTATTGATTTTAGCAGACATGTTCTCTAGGTGTTTCTTATAGGAGAGAGTCTGGTCCAAAGTTACTCCGAGGTATTTGGGGTGAGGATCATAAGGGAGTAGGTTATTATTCAGGTAGGCCTTCAGGGTGGCATTGGCGAGTTTGTTGTTGAGATGGAAACAGGTGGTCACCGTTTTGCTGACACTGGGTATGAGTCTCCAGTCAGCAAAGAATTTTCCCAGGGACTTCAGGTCTTCGGAGAGGAGGCAGTCCAAAACTTCCAAGTTTTTATCTTGCGCTGCTAGGGCCAGGTCATCTGCATATCCAAATTTACGTCCCCTTGTAGCTGGCATATCTGAGATATAAAAATTGAATAGTGGGGGTGCCAGTACAGAACCTTGTGGAAGGCCGTTGTTGAGTCTTATGTATTATAATTATGTATTATGTTTACAGTAAATAGAAAGCCATCATATTCCTGCATATGTTAATATTTTTAAAACTCAGGAGAGAGGCTGAGTTTTATCATTTATAGTTTTCCAGTGTTTTAACACTATTAGGCTGGTGCTTTGACAGCAAGAAAAAGTCAAAACATTAATAAAATGCGTGCATGTACTTCAAACATTTAAACTTTGTCAACTAATATTTTTTTCCTGCATAGCTCAGAGATCAGAGATTGGCTCCCCTTTCATGCTTGGTTTCCTGATGAAATACTATAGTAGTTTTATTTAGCTTGGGGAAGAGAAAATCAAGGATAAGAAATTAATTCTAGACTTAGGGTATCAATTAATGTGAAAAGATGCTTAAATTTTAAAGATAAATCAATTCTTATATAACTATGTCATATTCCCTTAAACATCGTATCTATAAATCTTTTTTTAAAAAACTATAATTATCACAAGTAGAACTTTACATACTTGTTTTAAACACATATAACTACAAAATGCCATCCAGATAAATTAGGAAAGAAATATAGAAGAATGATAGATAACATGCTAGATAGTTGGCTTGTTATGTTATAGTAATTATATAGTTTTTGAAGATAATTTCTATGTAGTAAGAATCCAGGGGAATACTGTGATTTTTAACTCTTTTCCCACAAGGTATTTACTGTATATGAGAAGCCACTTATTCAGGGTCACCCTCTTTTGTGGTTGGTATGTAGAGTAGGAAGTTTTGAGAACAAATGCCTTTCCAAAATAAAAACTGCCTTTCTGCCATGGATTTTGCTCACCCAGTAAGGTTAGGCATAATTGGTATGTTTTGATCAGTTTAATCAAACATTGCATCATTGGGAGTCAGAAAGCATGGGTCCTTTTCCTTCTCTGAAGTGATATCCTCCAGAGATTTGTGTCCCCCTCACCTGGATAATGTTTCAGAAGGCCTTAAAAATCTGTCTCATCTCACATATGTAGAGTGTTTGTGGAGTCCTGTAGTTGATCTTTTGTTAGAGAGAGTGAGTTTGGATGCACAGGATTTTCTTGTAACTTTTCTTGATATTTTTTTTTTAAATATTCTTACTTGATGTAAGCCACCCAGACTAATTTTAGAGTTAGGTACTTACAAATTTCAGGATAAATAAATACATAAACAACAAACTGCTAAAGGCATGTAGTAGAAATTTTTGGCATGTGGACTGAGCCTACTTACTAAGGGAGTATACATCTAACAGAATGCTACAGTATTCTTTTTCATAACTGACTTGGGCTTTCATACACTGACTTAGATTTTTCTAAGGAGATATAAAATCAATAATTATGGGTGTGTGTCTTACAAAAATTGTGGGACCAGAGTCATTCTTGGAAATAATAGTATGAGAACCAGTACATTACTTTGCAACATGATCTCCCATCTCTTTTTAAATTAAGGCTTAAAAAAAAAAGTAAAAAGTCATATGGCTGGGTAATCTAGTGGGTGCCATGGAAATAGAGATAGTCCTCAACTTATTATCATAATGGCACCCGGAAAATGCATTAATTAATTCATTAATTTTCATGACTGTCATAAATCACGGCACCTATGTGACCAACTCGGGTTTTTTGCTCCAATCATTAAGCTAACACCATGGTCATAAAGCAAATCCATTCATTCCTGTTGGCTTTTGTGCTGGACAGAAACCAGCAAAAAAATGTCACAAATCATGGACACATGACTGGAATGAAGCAGTTGACTGTAAAAGTGAGCCAGTTGCCAAGCACCTGAAATGTGATCATATGACTTCAGGGACAGGGTGCTACCATTGGAACTCTGGAACTGGATTGTAGATAACTGTTGGGAAGGGTTCATTGTAACTTTCAACAGTCACTAAGCAACTAGTCATTAAACAATCCTTAATCCTTTGCACATAAATATCCCCAGGGAACATATTGGAGCACCTATACCTAACGTGACCTCTTGGAAGCAGCATTTTGGGATTGAACAGACAGTAATTGGTAGGCAATTACATTCTCAGTTGTGTTAACTGTTTTGGTAATAATAGTGTTATAATATAAAATGGTGTCTTTTCTTAGATAGAATAAAAAGGCTTATTTTTATTTTTTTATTTTTACTCTGAAATAAAATCTGCTCTGGGATTTTGTTTTGTTCAAAAAATTTTGTTTTGTTTTGTTTTGCTCAAGGTTGACTCAGCCTTCCATCCTTCCGAGGTGGGTAAAATGAGGACCCAGATTGTTGGGGGCAATAGGCTGACTCTGTGAACCGCTTAGAGAGGGCTGTAAAGCACTGTAAAGCGGTATATAAGTCTAAGTGCTATTGCTATTGCTATTGTTTTTTGGAAACTCAGCCAAAATAGAAATCACATAAAAATTACTGCTGTTCCACCAAATTAGGTTTTTGGATATATTTTTAATTGGAGTCCATAAGTCAAATTCTTGGTATTTTTTTTTTTTAAGATGAACAATACAAATTGCAGATACTTTGTAGAGAGAGCTCAGTTCAAAAGAAGTGTTTATACACAGATGAGGTTGCTAACAAATAACATGTCATATGATAATGAGACTGGTTTTTTTTTCTTCAGTAATTTCACATTTGCAAACTACACTGCTGGGAAAGTAAGTGAAGTATTTATCTATTCTATTTTTACACTGACAAATCTATGTAAACGACCAGGGTGCCTAACAGAAACAAAGCAAGTATATGTAAAAAAGAAGTCTGCGCTCTAAATCAACTATACAGCACCTTCAAAGACAATATATTACCCTTGTTCAGAATGCTCATTTCCACATGAGTATTCTTTTTAATGGAGAAGACTTCAATTTATGTTTAAGAACAAATAAACTGTAGTACTTTGACAGCAGTTCACACTTAATTCTTTGCGTTAAACCAACAGCATTCTTTTTAACAAACATCCATTGTTATGACAATGTCTCAGGCAGAATTTATGAGAAATGAAATTATGTTACCAAGGAGATAGCATTTACTATAATGGAGAGTAGATCCTAGAAAATGGCCCCTTTTACAGCAGCTCAGAACAGAGCCACAAAAGCAATTGATTGGTCTTGGCATTTAGTCTTATATCAGCTGTGTCATCCATTGCTTCAGGAGTGAGAACACTAATCTAAAGTGACATTTCTGTTCTGGCGGGCATTTCTGCCCTGATGAAAGCAATTACTTCATTCTTAAATGATAATTTGCAGGAGTTTCAATCACTTTAATTGATAACTTTTTTGTTCTGAGAAGTTCAATTGTGAAGTGATTAGCTGATTTTGTAAATAGGAATTTAAGGTGTGAAATGTACAATTTGCCCCGAGATAAAAGTTCTACTTAACTAGGTAGTTTTACTAGGGAGAGCAGACAGTTCTCTGCTGTTTTTAAGCTGCCAATTGAATGGTTGAGAGAGTAGGGAAATAGATATAGTACTATTTGTATTCTAGATGAACAATTATTATTTGTGATACGGTTGATAACAATTTATTTAAGTGATGCTTGGACCAAGAATACAGTAATGCAAAAAAAGTCTGTATACAAATAAGAATATAATGTATTGCTAAGATCTGTCATGTTTCTTTTTTCTCCAGAAAGAACTCGACATTCCTTTGAGTATTAACATCTCAAATATAAACTTTAAAGATTTGCAAAATCTTCTTGCTATGTGCGCATATTTGACACAGTTTTTTTTTCTTTATAGATGTAATGGTATCCTGTTTTGTATTTAATGTGTCAAATAGGAAATATAAAGTAAAAAATGAAGGTCAAACTGATTTAGCACATCAAACAGTTTTTGTCAGCCAAGCTTAATATATCCTGAGTTTGTGGAACAAATGAAATTTTGCTGCTGTGTTACACTTTGCTTCCAAACAACCATTACAACTGGTTTTATATATTGTGTGATCATCAGAGCATCAAACAGTGCATCTCTACTGACGTGTTGCAGTGATGATCTACAGCAGCAATCTGCCATTTATATAAGGACAAAATGTGCATCTATATTTAGTTGTGAAATTGGCCTATTATACTCTTGATGTTTACAGAGGCTAACATAAATTAATGATGACAGCTATGAGTAGTGCATTAGTTAAGCAGCAGAGTTTTTACCTTGAACTTGAAGGTTCCAAGTTTAACTTCCAGCATATATTCTAGACAGCTTTATTTGCACATTAAGGCATTTTTCTTGGACAGGTTTAAAGAAATTATGCTCTGCTATAAATAATAGCATTTATTGTTTATTTACACATTTGCCTAAATTTTGCATTTTGTCAAAAGTGATATAGTATGGGGAAAAATATTCATTCATACCCATTCAAAACATTTACTGAGGCATAGGACACATTCTGGTTCGTCCAATAACTACCCTGAAAAGTTTGGTAGAGCAACATAGTTTGTCAGATTTTATTTTATTTCTTGTTGTTTTAAACTGCTAACCCGCAAATGTTGTCATGCAGTTCATGTCAAAAGTGGTACAGATTCTGTAGCAACCATAGATTCCACTGTTAACTCTGACTGGAGATCTGACAAGTAAGCAGGTGTTCAAAGGAATGCAAGTTAAAATGATGAAATCTTTGATGAATTTTTAATGGCTGAATTTTTAATATAGACCTTCTTTCAGTCTGCATTGCACATTAATTGATAACTAGTACAGCTCTGCAGTGCTAGATTCTTCTAAGCAAACAAATATATTATCTATCTATCTATCTATCTATCTATCTATCTATCTATCTATCTATCATCTATCTATCTATCTATCTATCTATCTATCTATCTATCTATCTATCTATCATCAGTTTCTCCTCAGATCTTAGTTGTTCCTTCTTTGTAGAAGTATTATGAAAGGTTTTGACTTCCTTCTTTTCAAGAAACAGGATTTAATTTCTTATGACTCATTTTTATTAAAGAGAAATATTGCATCAACATTTGAGCACTTGTATCCAAATCTTTTTCCCAGTCAGAAATCTAGAGGAATGTCAATATTAGTAAGTGGTAGGAAAACTAACAATAGTCTTATAAACTCTGGATAGATGATAGATAGATAGATAGATAGATAGATAGATA
>QLTV01004083.1:624049-647728 GCA_003457575.1 Thermophis baileyi | reverse complement strand
AAAAATCTAAAAATAAACAGAAAAGGAAGAAAAAGGGAGGGAGGAAAGGAAGAAAGGGAGGGAGGGAGGAAGGGAGGAAGGGAGAGAGAAGAGAGAGAGAGAGAGAGAGAGAACATGGCGTTAGATTTCTTTATAACTTTGAAGAGCCAGCAGTTTCAGAAAGTGTCAGGCATCACTCCTGTCAGTTGTGGTTTTTTTTTTTTTTTAAGTGGAAGACAGATGCAGAATCTTCATACAGACCTGTGATGGTGGTAGTATATGGTTCATGTTTCCTGTTCTCTCAGTAAGATAGACATCTGTTTTTTAATGCTACATTACCAATATAGAAACTCAGATGCTGTGCTTGTAGGAATAACTTTAATGACAAACAATAGCTTTGTGCAAAGCTTTGAATGTATGTTTTGCTTTGATGAAGATTAATGCAAAGTACCCTCTAAAGCTGGTTTGCAGTTCAGGATGCCCCCCCCCCCTTTTTTAAAGCAGTATTTCCTTCTTATGCCTTACCTGGGAATTTTACTTAGCAAAAGAGGATACCGTGCATGTGTGAAAGCCACTTATGTCTCGCAAACCCTTTGGACAAGTTTTCAGAGTAATGTGAAACACTTTGATAAAGAAAATTCTGTGGTCTTTGGATGTGTCACATTCCATAAACTCTCTGACACTAAACATTTATTTGAGCCAAGTCCCACTACTTTGGAAATAACCAGAGAGAAGTGAGCAACCCACATATCCCTTTCCTGATTTTTCTCTTCATTCCTTTTTTTTTAAAATTCAATTTCTCTGTTTCTGTGTGTTCCTCTATAGAAAAGATTGGGAAGCAGCCAAGGCCAAGATGTAAAAGAAAACACACACCGTGGGGGCTACTCTTGCAATTCTCTTACCTGAAAGTTAGAGGACAAGGAGAAGTAGTGGGTCTGGCTGCTGTCATCAGCTTTCTATGCCTGCTAATAGTAGCTAATGCAAATGGATACCAGATTAATGTACAAGCTGTGTCATTCCCCCTGCCTTATGCCATTATATCATAGTCTGAACAACCTTTCAGCCTCTAGGGCCTTATTTTATGGTTATAGTCCTCCAAGCCAATCACTATTTATTACAAGTACAGTGCTGCTACTACAAAAGACTTTTAGTAAGATGTGTGTAATGAGGTAGGGTGATACTTCTCATTTCAAGAATAAAAGTAAAGAAATGTTGAATGTTTTCTGAAGTGAAGAAGAAGCAGTCTGAAATAAAACATTAAACAGAATATTAAAAAGGCAGTGTTAGCACGATTGTTGTAATGCAAAAATTGTAGCATAACAATTGTAATGAGCATAGCAGCCGTAATGATATGCAAGAGTCTGCTTTTAAAAAATGAGTTTCCTAAAGGGTGAAATTGAGTTAAAATTGGTTTGCTTATATATGGGAACCATAATCATTTGCAGGGGGGCAAATGTCATGACATACTCGTTTGCATCAGATGTTAGGATGCAGGCAGGTAAGCATGGCACATATGCAATGACGTTGCCATTGTCATTTTGGCATAACTGCAACTTGCTGAAGACTGGACTGGGAAAATGTAAAGGCTATGGAACACTTGGGAATAAAGCCTGTTAAATTCAATGGCTCTTGCTTCAGACATGGTTAAAACTGAACCACCTATAAAATGAGAGTCCAGTCTAGCATGCACCAAGTAAGCTATAGATATTTCCTACTTAAGAGTAGTGCAGATGACTGTTTTATAGGAAATATTAAAAGAGACGATGATATTATCTGTTTAAACTTGTCCAGTTCTCGCAATTGTATAGACAAAAGATGATTTCATCTATTAGGACTGGTACTGTATTGGTGGTTATTTTTAATTTGTTCATAAGTAAGAGTTTGAATTAATTAGTGAGTTGACCAACTCTGAAGATGATATCAAATTATTATGAATTCAAACAAAAAAAGGATAATGAAGATTTCTCGCAGCTATAGAAATGGACTTAAAACGATAACATAGTTCAGTGATAACAAATTTAAAATGTCACAAAGTGACAGACATAAGACAGGAAATTTCTGAATTCAAATATACTAATATGGGATCTGGGCTAGTTATGATTAATCAGAAAGGGGTCTTCCCAGAAAATCAGAAAAAATCTTGTTGTACCTTTTCTGATTAGCAAATTTTATTAAAAGACATAAAGTAAAGGTTATGATTCTTTGCCACCATGTCACTAATATGATTATTCTCCTAAAATGGGATTTGGGCAGGATGATGAGAGAGCTCAATGAACATCTCTTGTGCAACCACATTAAGAATATTGCATATAGTTCAGGTTGCCACACCTCAAAAATGATACTGTAAAATTGGGAAATACAGAAAGGAAAAAGTATTAAGAGAAAGCAGGTAGAACATGGTAAGGATATATAAACCTATGTATGATGTAGTACAGATAAAAGAAAACCTTTCTTCTTAGAAAGTATATTTAGCATTTGTAATTTGTTATTTTATTATTTGGAAGAATTTTTAAATGTGATGACATTAATTCATGGACTATGGAATTATTAGTTATAATGATTACATATTACTTCCAGTAATGGAGGCAATAGGTTTCTTACACCAGTTGCTGGAGTTAATAAATGTTGCTTAGAGTCTTCCTTGTGGGTCTTCCATTGGCTACTGTGAGAAACATAGAACAACATCACTGAAAAAAGTGACTTATGACTGTTTTTCACACTTATGACTGTTATAGCATCCCCATGATCACGTGATTTATATTCCGATGCTTGACAATTGACTCACATTTATGATGGTTGCAGTGTCCTGGAGTCACGTGATCGCCTTTTGTGACATTCTGACAAGCAAAGTCAGCGGGGAAACCAGATTCAGTTCATAACCGTGTTATAAATTAAACAACTGCAGTGATTCATTTACAAATGCAGCAAGAAAAGTCGTAAAATGGGACAAAACTCACTTAACAAATTCCTCACTTAACAACACACATTTTGGGCTCAATTGTGATTGTAAGTTGACTGAAAATCCAGTTTCCCACTTCAACATAAAGCCAGTATTGACTCTAGCACAGCCTTTTGGTAGACAGCCTTACATAACAAGGACCTGATATCAAGAAGGTTGCTCCTCTCATATCCCTACACCATTTCAGTTTCCAGTCATAGAACACATGTTTTGGAATAGAAATATGTTTTCAACCATTTTAACCCCAGTGAGGTGCTATTCGTAATTGGTGTTCATGACATAGTCTGGCTGCTCTAGTCTTAGACTGTATAAACCACTCGGGCCAGATTGTAATTCTTTGCAGGCCAGCCAAAACTGCTAAAAGTGATCTCAGCTACTGATACTGTAATGATAGTCTAGCAATATTTCCAAGCTTTGCATTTGTTGTTTCAGTGAAACTCCAGCCCATTCAGGGCAAAATATTTAGTCCCGTCATGGATCTGGGATACCACATTAATTGAAATTTCTTCTGGATGGGTTACAGATCCAATTGGTAAAGCCCTGGTCCAATCCTGCACACTTGTATTGCTACCTGAATCTTTTTATGTAGACAGTTCAGAAAATTGCTCTCTGGGATTTAGTCTGGCATGGCTCATATAAGAATACATGGATTACTAATGATGCTCGTGTCAGGTTCCAAGTAATGCATCCATCACAAATCAAACTCCAAGGCATTTCCTTTCCTTAAAGAACAAATTTATTTAGATACACCATCTTGGCACGAACTGGTGAAAAGCCAGTACTGAAGTTCCCGGGCTTTTCACCCCACTATAAATAAAGATTTCTTATTTTTCCAAAACAATATGTCGCACTGTCCAACCGGGATGAGAGCTGGTTGCTTGGCGACTTCACTCCTCCTTCGGTCAGCCAGCCGTTGGAATGTAGCTGATTGATCGACCAACTATGTTGTTTTGCCTGAAGACTACATCCACTTCAGCTCTCCTCCTCCCTCCGTTTCCAACTGTGTCAAACTGAATTCATGTTAGTATAACCCAGAGTACAAACAATTCCACAACCCGATCAAATTCAGGCTTGACAGCTCGTTATACATGAAACTTTCATAGATATATATATATGAAGGCTGAAGGCTGAAGACACAAGCCTGATAATCAGCCTGAAGATGACGAATGAGACTTCAATGACATCTCCAACTTCACGATGTCATTGCAACGTTTCGACGAAGTCTCATTCGTCATCTTCAGGCTGATTATCAGGCTTGTGTCTTCAGCCTCCTGCTTCTAGGAGCAATGTGAGAAAACCCGAATAACCACAGACCTACATACAAATACCCGCGAAAACCTCAAAAAACATATATATATATATATATATATATACACACACACACACACACACACACACACACACACACACATCTATGGAGATTCTCAGTCATCCAGGTCATGGTTGCCCCAAAGGTGCTTTCTCAAAAGGAAACTGGATTTCCTTTGTTTTTCCTTGAAGACGTTTCGCTTCTCATCCAGAAAGCTTCTTCAGTTCTGACTGAATGGTGGAGAATGGGAGGGTTTATCTTCCTTGCAATCATCTGGTCATTAGCACTCTTTCTGAGAGTCGTTGAAACCACTTGGAGTTTTATCTGTGTCCTCAGGGTCACCTAAATAGTGCAAATGGGTGTTCTTGGAACTGCTGAAAGGACTGTGTTGTAAACAGGAAATAGGTGGTGTCTAGTTGCCTTTTGAAAAAGCACCTTTGGTACATATATGCCTATAGCTTATGTATCTATATTTAAATAGTGCTTGTGGGGTATATTTGTACAGTGACAAGGAATTCTGAAGAACAGTGGCTCTGTCAGAAAATACAGTACTAATGAATATCTTGCTCTCTTTTCCCCCCAGTTTACAAGCCTTGAGAAAGGAAAAATCACGAGATGCTGCTCGTTCTCGAAGAGGAAAAGAAAATTTTGAATTCTATGAGTTGGCCAAATTGTTGCCACTCCCTGCTGCCATTACCAGCCAGCTTGACAAGGCATCTATCATCCGATTAACAATTAGCTATTTGAAGATGAGGGACTTTGCTAATCAAGGGGATCCTCCATGGAACCTGCGTATGGAAGGACCACCTCCCAACACATCAGTGAAAGGTATGGGGTTTGCATAGTGATAATGCCCCTTGGAATGTGGCAGCCAAACTGATCTCTGAATTGAAATGTTTACCATCCTTTCTTTTTTCCCTGCATATCAAATCCTTTAAAGGGATACAAATTTGGAAATCTGAGGTCTGCATGAGAAAGACACCATGTGAAGGTGAAATAAACTCTTATTCTATTTATATTTTATTTTAACATGGACAACTAAGCACAACTAATGTTCTGGGAAAATGAGATGAGTTATGCATATTTATATAATTTAGGTCTTAGTCTAATTTTAAAACTGCTGAGACTGAGAAACGCTAATCCTGGTCTGATACAATATTATGCAGTACATAGTTACTCAGAATAAGTCCTATTGAGTTCAGTGGGGTTTACTCTGAGATAAGTTTGTAAAATTGGTTGGATCTTTAGTGTCTTTAAAACTTGAAACAATTAACTTAAGTATGCTTAATTCTGTGTTGAATTATAGCTGTGAAATGGATTGTTTTGCATGATTATGAGAAAGAAAATAGCCCTGTTATGTGTTTTTTTTTCCTGTTTATTAAATAGGCAGTACTTTTTTGAGTGAAAGAAATGTAACCTTTTTTGTTATAAGAGTAGTAGTTGGGTGATATATTTTTGTCTAGAGAATTAACTGGGGTTATTTATTTTTCTGCCTGGTTATTGTTTTATTGTGAAAGTAATTTCTTTAAAATTTAAGGCATTAACTTGAATATAAAATACCATTTCACTCAAATCTGGTATTAGAAAGAGCTAACTGAATATAGCTCTATCATGATGCTTACATTGAGTTACAAGAAGCCAAACATTCAAGCTGCAGTATTGAACCATTACTTCTATGTCATTGTGTTTTACACTTTTTAATGAAATTTTTATATGTATTACAACTGCTTAACTGTATATTAAAAAGTTCACTTGTTAACCGAAACAGGAATAAACATGTATTAAATGAGTTAAAAGTTCATTTCCTAGATTCAAAAGATGTTTGTATACAATAGTTACAAGCCAATTTTTACCTGATTGTCTTCTTAGACAAAAAAGGTTTTTGCTTGGTTCTCCACCTACATTCTGTTATCAAAATTGGAACTAAACTCTGCAGAGTTTTGTAAAATGTGATTTAAATGGATGTTGGGAGAATTTGGGAAATGTTTCTTACCTTGCTCTTTGAGTCATGTGAGATGATATTAAAATGGATGAGCTTACCTTTAAAACTGCATTTCTAAATATAGACAAAATTATTTAGTATTTTTATTTTATTTTAATGATAAGCTGTTAGGCAGGCATCTCCTACAGCAGGGGTGTCAAACTTGTGGCCCGCGGGCTAGATGCATCACGTGCTGGCCCCGCCCCCACCCAGTTTAGCGAAGGAGGAAAAAGTCCCAAAATGTCACGTGACGACCTGGGGTGGGTTCCGGTTTTTGTCGCTGCCGGTTTGCTCAGTGGCGTGGCGTGCGCGCATCACGCATGTGCAGTGCTAAAGCAAAGCTTCTGCGCATGCGCAGAAGCGAAAAACAAGATGGTTGCATCTATGGCGCCGCTGAAAGAACCGGCTTGGGGGCATGGCCAGGTTCGGAGAACCAGTCCCTGTTTTTACTACCGGTTCTATAGTACCGGTCCAAACTGGCAGGAACCCACCTCTGGTGACGACGCTGTGACGACGTGAGTTTGACACCCCTGTCCTAGAGTTGTATTCATTTTTGAATAATAATTTGGACCATGATATTATAAGGTGTGTCATAAATGATAGTTTTTCTTCAACTGTATATACATGTATATAGTTAATGGTGATTATATAGGTTAACATTTGAAAGCTGACTTCAGCATAATATTACTTTTCCCTACAGAGTGAGTTTAACTATATAGGATGAACTCCTAAGGACCATTGCTTTCCCTATTTTGTCTACAGTGGAAAATTGCAAGGAAGGAATCAATCACTTGTTTTTCTTTTCAATTAACTAGTATGTCATTAAGCTTGAATTAAGCATTCTGATAAGTCTTAATTATGATTTATCTGAAGAAACAAGGATAATGTATCAGCTAGTTTGGAAAACAGAACAAAAAAAATATATTTTTCTTTATCTCCACTTCTCTCTGAGTGTTTGTGGTATGCGTGTTTGTGTGTGTATATGTGTACTTGTATTTGCATGTGCATATTGATAAAGCAGAGTGGTTGAAACATATAATGCTAAATTTTAAGTGCAGCCATAATAGTCTAATAAGAAGAAATACTTTAATTTTATATAAAGAGGAAACATTTTATTGGTAATTTAGGAAACATAAAATTTATGTATGGTAGCATATCCACTGATGCCATGTTCAATATATTGGTGTGAGCATGGAAAGAGTCCAATAAAATTTGAGAACATGCTGTTTCGTTTGAAAAACCTGGTGCTAAAAAGAAATAATGAAATAATAATGTGAGTTATTTAACAAAAATATTTATTGGGATTTTGTGCCCCAATAGCTATATTACCTGTTTATTTCAATTTTATGTTTAGGCAAAAGCTAGAGTTATTCCCACTGAAGTGTAGGGTAAAATAAGATTATAGGTCTGCTTTTATTATTGGTGATTGGTTTTTTTTAAAAAAGAACATAGCTACAGTAGGTATAACAGAAACCTGATAGAGTGAGGAGAAGCAGCCAATATTGTTAGCATTTGATATAAAATGTATAGGAGACCTAACAATCTATAAATCTAAAAAGAATGCAGTTTCTACAGAACCCAATAATAATTTCAAAAAACTCTTTACTCCCTTTACAATGGAGTTTACCTAGTTTCATGTTCTTCACCTAGGCCATGGCAACTGGCATACTGAGACCATGCTGAGAGCTGAACAAGTGGCCAATACCTTATTTCAGCATAGCAACAGGTGGATGTCCAGGTCAGCAGCTTGAAAAGTGTCATCATTCAGATAATTTTGCAAATATGCCATGTGCTGAAACTAGCTGGACCCACCAAGGTTGTACAGGTAGTCCTCAACTTAGGACTTGCGACACAATTGAGGCCAAAATTTCTGTTGCTAAGTAAGACATTTGTTAAGTGAGTTTTGGCCCATTTTATGATCTTTCTGGCCACAGTTATTAAGTAATCACTGCAGTTGTTAAATTAGTAATATGGTTGTTAATTTGGTGAATTTGGCTTTCCCATTGACTTTTCTTGTCAGAAGATCTCAAAAGGCGATCACATGACCCCGGGACACTGGAACCGTCATATATATGAGTCAGTTGTCAAGCATCTGAATTTTGATCATGTGATCATGGGAATGGTACAACGGTCTTAAGTGTGACATAAGTCCCTTTTTTCAGTGCCATTGTAACTTCGAAGGATCACTAAATGAACAGCTGTAAGTCGAGGTCTACCTGTATCTACTGTTGTTTCTGGTCATCCACCCATATTGCTTCACTCTCCACAATCTTTATTGGGCAAATTTAATGGAACTCAAGATTAGTTCAAGCCAGTGCAAGTTCTGATTTTTGGGAGACCAGCTGAATTTCCCATGGAATGTCCTTTTGATAGAGGGAGCTGCCAAGTAGGCAGTTGCTGTCGTAACAATAGTGATTTCACAATGGATAACTATTGTGCAACAATTTTACATAGAGATTTAGAGTTGCCTTTGATGACTCTGCTGGAAAAGCTAGTGCCGGAGTAGGAGATTTGCTGAATGCACTAAGGTAAGAGCAGAGCATGGAAGAATATATACTGGAAATGTAATTGTATGCTAGGGATCATAGCTGGAATGACTTGGCCTTAGTAAATCAATTTTAGGAAGGTCTGACTAATTAATTGCAAGATAAACTAGTTTGCAAGGGACACTGGACAACTTAAAGGATCTGTTTCAATGCTGTATGGTTATACAGAGAAAGCTGAAAGAGTTGAGACACTCAGGGAAATCGAAAGAGAAGATGTTTAAATCTTTTCGACATCCATTTCCTCTACTACAGGGGTGTCAAACTGGTGGCCCACGGCCTGGTGGCCCACAGGCAGGCCACGCCCACCCCAGCTCCGTGCATGGGAAAAACGTCGCAAAATGTCACATGACGGCAATGTGACGTGGCGAGTTTGACACCCATTCTCTACTAGATGCATCTCACAATTGGGATCAATTAGAATCCCCATGTCATTCATAGTGAACTAGTACAGATGCCTTTATCCCTTTTGTTCTGACCTAGGCTTCCTGATCAAATGATACAGCACAAATGGCGTCCCAAAAACCTCTTTTATTTTAACAGCTGGTAATTATTTGCATTCCCAGCCGTAATGAGTCCCAAACAAATGATAATAAGTCTGACAACAGTCTTTCGGGGAAAGGCAGATAAGCACACGAACCTTGATCTTCCTTGACAAGCTGCCAAGGACCAATTAGCACCTGATCTTCCTTGACAAGCTGCCAAAGACCAATTAGCAAGAAACTTGACAAGGCCAAACAGAAACACAGAGTCCGGGCTAGATTGACACGAGTTGAACGAAGTTGCTTCCTGCGACGAGCCCTTCTGTGTGCTCCACTTATATAGCTTATGGGAGGGGCCAATTATCTCCAAGCCTTACTTCCGAGTAGTCCTTCTCCTCTGAAACTGTTCTTGACTTCTGGCAGCTCTGCGCATGTGCGCATTGAGAACAGGCTCCCCCTGTTCCTCTGCCTCGCTCATGTCAGCCTCTGGAGGCTCTGGAGTCGGGACAGACCTCCCAGATGGCCCATGTTCCTCCTCGCTGTCCGACTCTGCCGCCAGCTCCACAGGCTGCTGGCAGACCACAACACCTTTATGGAGCTACCTTAGGTCACTTAGCAATTGCCCACCCTCTGACTTAGCTGTGAAACCCTGCACCTCTGAAATTAACGGACATGTTGCCATTGGGATTGTTAATTTTTCCATGTTTGAAGATTTGGGAAATAAAAAAACAAGCTTCAGGAATTCAAAAAAAGCCATCCAGAACCCCAGATATCTAATACCAAGAAACAACGTGTATTTTGCATGTGTTTTTATATCTTCCAACCTGAGTGAAACATTTAGTTTTGCACTATTAGAATCAAGTGCAATCCGATTCTATTTTTTTTATTGATAATAGTTACTGGATAGCAATTACCTTATCCATTCAGACAATAGAATATATAATTCATGTTAAAACCATCGATTTAAGTCTTCTCTGATCTAGTTCCATCCCTGAATGTACTACTCCTCTTCAGCTCATCATAAATGACCATCTGGAAATCTTGAACTTGTTTTTAACTTCTCCCTTCATGTTCTCATTATCATGGAAGGAATGGCTACCTACGCATAATCCTCATATTCACTGAAATCAAGCAACTGCTGTTTATATCACCAACGTGTCAACTGTAGGCCCCATCACCATTCCTTTTAGGTCAGTCCTCCTATAGTACCAATGAAATATTATCATTTGTTGGTATATTTAGAAATGAGGACACTAACCTATTGCTACATTTCTATAATTGTACTACTACCTTCGTTCTAGGAGCTGAGATCCTTACCAAGCCCAAGAGTTGGCTTTTTAGAAAGTTTCTCGATTACAACCTACTTTCTTTGTCAAGAAAAAATAAAGGACCACTCCCATAAGAGTGGTCCCTGGTTTCTTCTGAAGTCTGTTGGGATTATTACCCAATTCTCTTTATGTTTGATGTTTTGGAAGCCTCCAAAAGACAAGTACTTTGTCTAAACCCGATAATTTGATCTATATAAAGGAGAACCCGATAATTTGATCTATATAAAGGAGAATCATGAGATTCATGAGCAAGATATTTTCTGACATCCTGCATTCTTGTGCTCAATTTAAAAATATTTCATTCCCCCCCCCTGAAAATCCAGCAGCCCATACTAAACATGCCAGAAATGTTCTGGCTTGCATGTTAACCTGGAAAACAATATGCTTTTAATCTCCCTGCTTTGGATTTATAGAATTTCTTCCAATGGCATTCAGTTGGATTTCATTGAAGTGGACTCTACTCTAGCCTGACAATTCCAAGGGTTTCCAGCAGGGGTGGGTTCTAACTTACCTCGCTGCTGGTTCGCTTCCTCCCACGCTGCGTGGCTGCGCATGCATTGCGTGCCGCGTGGCCGTGCCACGCAGGCACGCACACAATTTGTGCACGCGCATGCACAATGCTGAAAATTCGCAAAAAAAGCTGAAAACAAGATGGCGGCGCATGCGCAGTGCCGGGGACTCGGCTTCTGCGTATGCGCAGAAGAAAAAAATAATAGTAAGAAATTCAAAAAAAAAATCCCCCAAAAAGATGGCGGCGTCCACGGACTGGCACCGACAGAACCGGCTCCGTGACGTCACCAGCGGTTTGCTACTGGTTCTATAGAACCGGGAGGAACCCACCTCTGGTTTCCAGTTATGTGCAGCATTGGGCAGGTGAATGGGTGGGGTGGGGGGAGAGGTTAAAACATCTGCATTAGTTTTATAGCCCAATTTGATGAACACACCTGGCTTTTGATTTACCTTAAGTATTCCAGTATTTAAAACAAACCTTCCAGCCACATTTTCTATCTTCCCAAACCTGCTTTGGCTAAGCCAGTTAGGAACTTATGCTCCCTCCCCTTATTTGAACAGCCATTTATAATTTTATTACTGACTTAAGTGTTAAGTATTTGATCTGTGTTTTGGCTGCTGTGAAATTTTTTTATTAAGATGCCAAACTATTTATTGAGCAGAACTTCCAATACAAAAGTATGGGTAGATTTATTGTTTCAGATTCCTGTGTTAAATTTACATCATGTTTCTGGAAAGCTTTGTACCAATTACTTGAGTTGAGGGATTGATAGTATTGGGGTTTTTTATTGTTTATTCATTGTACTGTGTTTTAATTGTATTTGTAAGCTGCCAAGAATTGAATAGTT
This sequence comes from Thermophis baileyi, assembly GCA_003457575.1. Lineage (NCBI taxonomy): Eukaryota > Metazoa > Chordata > Lepidosauria > Squamata > Dipsadidae > Thermophis > Thermophis baileyi. The sequence continues at coordinate 635,789 of QLTV01004083.1, read as the reverse complement.
TAAGGCAAGACAGAAATCAAGCTAATTAATTAAATCCCATCATTCTTTAATTTTAGAAGGTATTAGAATATTGATAAGTGAACCCATATATTTAATTTTAATTTTTAAAAAGGTTTTTTTTTCTGAAGTAGTCCAAATAACTTTAGCACTCATTAATGTGAGGGGGAAGAGAAGGATGTTTTAACCACCTATGTGCACATCAAAGGGATTGAACGGAAACCTATTGACTAGTATGGCTGCTGCCAGACCAAAACTGTCCTTTCCTGTCCTCCTCAAAGAGCACAACCAACTTAGACCTGTGAGGAAATGCCATGAAGGACAGCCCAACGCTCCCAGCTGAGGCCCATCTTATGTCAGTGTGGGGACCGAAAAGAACAGAAAATTGTCAGTATGTAATATCCTTATATACTCTTGTGGTACACCCTTACTTGGGAGATTCTGCAGAGTTATGTTCCATATATTTCAAGAATGGAAGGGGGAAAGAAAATGCAAACAAAGCAACTTGGGAACTTTGAAGAAGTCCCAAAAGAAGAAGATGCTATTTTGCAAATATTTACTGTAAAACAAAAGTTGAGGTATGCATGGTGTGGAGACATGCATAATGTCCAGGTGAGGAAGATTTTATCTCTCCTGGATAAAACTTAATTATGGGAAATTCTGGATATAAAAAAGAAACCACGTACTACATATAATTGAATTGCAGAACTTGATACCTCAGGATGTCCTGGCGGCCAGCATAGTTCCAAGTTATTAAACAAAATCATGCAGGATAGTAGTTATCTCGAATAGTTAGTTGTACAGATAGACCTAGAGAGAAGAAGAGCATACAGAATAGACAGTGGAGGCAGAAGCAGATATTATCCAAAGATCACTAAAACATGGTGGAAATGCTGGATAGCATTTTAGTTGTGAGAAAGTGAGAGACTGACTGTTTTCTAGCATATGTTCTAATTTCTTCAGGGCATGTTTTGTGCTGGCAGTTACAGCAGGTAAATACTATTGCACTTTGCTCATGATCAACTATGTCAGCTGTTGTAGCTTTTGTTGATTTAGAGCAGTGAGGTTGGCTACATTATTGGATGTGACAGCCTTTCTGTCCATTTTGGCTCTGAGATGTTACAGTACAGGTTCTCTCTCTACATTTCTTGTTGCTGCTTGTTTTATAAAAACTTTAGTGTGGGATTTTGAATTCAAATGATACAGCTTAATCAGAATTAAATAGAAATTTTAATACATTATAGTAATTGTATTTTATTATATATGTTACATGTGACATCTGGGATCAACTAATCAGAGTCTGTACTCTGTACACACTCCCTCTCCCTCTCCCTCTCCCTCTCCCTCCCTCCCTTCCTCCCTCCCTGAACCAGCAATGGTATTAGTTATATGGGCTTCAGCAGCAATGGACATCTGATTAGCTTTCAGATACTCCCAGAAGCTGCTAAACATTCCCCAGCTACCATCTCAATTTTATGGGTCATGACAGATAGCAGGACAGGAATAATACCTGACCTGCTTAAGTTTAAAGAGATCGTTGTACTGCCATGAGTTGTTGCAGAAAATTAGCTTGGTGAAACATTGCTGTCCCTAGACTAGGTTGTCACAGTGTATGGTAGATTTTGATTGATAGAAAATACTGTCACTTTAGCAAATAACCATTCTGTTGAAGGTCTACTTGCTTGAGCAGTATAATATACAAATAATTCATTCAGGATCATATAACTTGTGAGTGTTCAGGTAATATGAATTGATTCCTTGCACATGCAGTTCTGGGTTGGAGAGATATTTGTGCAGGTGGAACTAGCTCTGTGTTTCATGGTCCACCGAAGAGAGGGAGGGAGGGAGGGAGGGAGAGGGAGAGACTAAGTGAGTGCAATAGCCATAGCATACTTCTCTGCATCTGTAGCTAGAAAAACAAAACTTGAATATTGTGGTTGTTACATTAAACGTCAGTGCCTGCCCATGTAGTCATCTAGAGACAAATTTTACTTGTCCTGTACAGCCGGGAAATGGCTAATTAGAAGCCTGAATATTCACATCTGAAAACTATTAGATGCCTATTTCAAACTGTACTAGTTAGATATTTATTTTGCCAGAGATTTATTCTTACAGACATTTCCCTACCTCAGTTTATACTGATTAGTTTAAATAATTTAAGTAATCAGAACAAAAATTAAAGTAATAGTATTTCAGTTTGTTGTAATACACTTAATTTTAATTCTTCCAACATCTTTACTGTACATTAAAAAAAGTCCATTAAGTAAATAGAAAAGTAAATTTTAAGTATTGTAGTCATTTGTGTAAAGCACAGTGGTTTCCATATTAGAAGGAATCTTGTAAACACATAATAACAGCTGTGCAACCAGCTATCAGTCAAGAGGAAATGAATTATTAATTTCCATTCAAAAGGAGAAGTGATTCCAATTCATCTTCAGATATTAGTACAATAGGTATTACAATGAGAATATAAGTTTCGGGGTTGCTGCAGGAGCGTAGTGGTTTACATTAACCACACCTTCTTTTACAATTACACAGTGTGAAATAGGCATTTTATTTGAGTTCATCTCTCATTCTCGTCATTGCAACTCGGATTCAGTTTTTGTTCCTGTTTGAACTTGCAAAGTTTTTCCTGCAAATTGGTCTTTGGCAGTTCGCCAAATAAGAAGCAGGGTTCATGTGTGTTATCTGCCTTTCCCTGAAAGACTTTAGTCAGACTTGTTTTACTTTGTTAGGACTTTTATCTGCCTTTCCCTGAAAGACTTTAGTCGGACTTGCTTTACGTTGTTTGGACTTATGATGACTGCTAATGAAAATAATTAGCAGCCGTTACAAATAAAAGAGGTTTGTGAGACGCGGTTTGTGCCGTGTTATTTAATCAGGAAGCCTAGGTCAGAACACTCTCTTCCTAACCTACTGCGGGCCAAAAATTTATAAAATGGCTCAGACTCTGGTGGCACCAACGGACATCGAGTCCATTTCGTGGACAACGCTTCAGACGACCCTGAAGGAACACTACGCTCCTGCAGCAACCCCGACTGTCAGCAGGAATTAATTTTACTATCGCTGCCAGTGCGATGGTGAATCCATAAATGACTTTGTTGCCAAACTCCGGGAGATCGCAACCAAGTGCGAATTTATAAACCCGGAAGAGATGATGAAGGATAGAATCATCCTAGGCATGCGACATGGAGATAGACAACGGCTCCATTTTCACGATTATGTCATGGGAAACCCTAAAGCAATTTCTACCAGCAATCACAAAGCATCAACTCAAGCTGCAACACATTAGACTCAACGATTTCCAAGGCAAGCCTATTCGAGTGCTGGGCCGAGCGGAGATACCCATCACCTTCAAGGATTTCAGAGGAAGCTACCCTTAACGGCCGTCGAAGGACACAGACCGACCCTGCTGGGAGTGGAATGGCTCAAGCCTCTCGGCATCGGCATCACCGGGCTGCATCAGATTAAGAGGGACAAACTGGACAAGCTGCTAGCAGACTTCCAAGGCGTGTTCGATGGGAGTCTAGGTAAATATAAGGGCAAGCCCATATCGTTTAACCTAGACCCCAATGCCACCCCCATTAGATTAAAGCCCCGGAGAGTTCCATTTGCACTTCGGCAAAAAGTGGATGAACAACTGGACAAACTAATAGCCCAAGGGATCTTAGAGCCAGTTGATCACGCCAAATGGGAGACCCCCATCGTCACCCCAATGAAGCCGGATGGCTTGATTCGCGTGTGCGTGGACTATAAGGGGACCATTAACAAAGCCCTGCAGCCCAACGCTTACCCTGTGCCCGTTGTGCAACACCTATTGCACTCTCTGGGGAACGGCAAAATTTTTGCTAAATTAGATCTGGCACAAGCATACCTGCAGTTGCCAGTGGACGTAGCCACCGCAGAAGCCCAGACGATAGTCACCCACAGGGGGGCTTTTAAGTGCACCTGCCTGCAATTTGGGGTAAGTGTGGCCCCGGGTCTGTTCCAGAGCATGATGGAACGATTGCTACATAGCATCCCCGGAGTGGTTCCCTACTTTGATGACGTCCTCATCTCGGCTGAATCAGGACCAACTCATGAACAGACTGTGCGAGGTGCTGGAGCGATTCCAGAAAAGGGGCCTCAAAGTCAAACGGGACAAATGTAAAATTGGGGTCGCCAAGGTAGAATTCCTGGGGTTCCTTATCGACGGGTCCGGAATTCGGCCCACAGATGCTAAAATTAGAGCAATCAAGGAAACACCAACCCCCACAAACAAGGCAGAGTTACAAGCATTTCTGGGCTTACTCAACTTTTATGCCATTTTTTTTTTGAAACAGAAGGCGACCGGTGCAGAGCCTCTTCATAGACTCCTGGGGAAGATGGCCACGTCCCTCCCAAAATAAGGCAGAATTGCAGGCATTCCTCGGACTACTCAATTTCTATGCCATTTTTTTTAAAACAGAAGGTGACCGTTGCTGAGCCTCTGCACAGACTCCTGGGGAAGATGGCCACGTGGACATGGGGACAAAGAGAGGCCAAAGCTTTTGAAGCCGTTAAAGATTTGCTCTCATCCAACAGCGTCCTCATGCAATACAGTGAGACCCTCCCCCTACTGCTAACGTGTGTCACCTTTTGGAGTGGGGGCTGTCCTCAGCCATCGCCTTCCCAACGGAGCGGAAGCTCCCATCGCATACTATTCTAAGACACTTTCACCAGCTGAGCGAAATTACAGCCAGCTGGACAAGGAAGCGCTCGCTGCAGTGGCCGGCATCAAGCGTTTCCATGAATACCTCTACGGCCGCAAATAAAAACTTGTGACAGACCATAAACCTCTAATGGGACCCACTGGGCAGGAAACCAACAAACGCTGCAGTACATGTCGCCCAGACTGACTTGCTGGTCCATTTTTCTGTCCGGCTACAGCTACACGCTGACCCATCGACCAGGGAAAAGCATCGGACATGCAGACGCCCTCAGCCGCTGCCCAACACCCGACCTCGTAGAGGACCCCGCACCTGTGGCCGAGATACTACCGGTCGACATTGAACAAACCAGCCCCGTCACATCTTGAGACATCGCAGAGCACACGGCGAAAGACAAGGTTTTGTCCAAAGTCACGAACTGGGTGTTAAGGGGGTGGCCACAGGAAGAGGAAGGGGAAGAATTTAAAACATTTAGAAATAAACAGATGGAACTATCAGTGCTGAAGGGATGTTTGCTGTGGGGGGAGCGAGATGTAATACCACAGAGCCTACAGAGACGGGTGATGGAAACTCTACACACAGGTCACCCCGGGATAGTTCGCGTGAAAGCATTGGCAAGGAGTTACCTATGGTGGCCGAAACTGGATCAGGACATTACAGAATGGGTGGCCACCTGCATGCCATGCCAAGAATCTCGACCGGCTCCCCCACGCACCATGCCTATAGAATGGGTGATACCCAAAGCCCCATGGTCAAGGATTCACATAGACTTTGCTGGACCTATGGTGGGGCAAACCTTCCTAATTGTTGTGGATACCTACTCTAAATGGCTGGAGGTAGTCCACATGCATACAGCGACAACGGAAGCCACTGTGCGAGCCTTGAGGAGGCTGTTCGTGATACATGGCCTGCCAGATGTCCTCGTGTCAGACAACGGACCTCAGCTGACAGCTAAGCACATGGAGTCGTTCCTGGCTGACATGGGAATAAGGCACATACTGATCTCGGCATATAGTCTGGCTAGTAAAGGCCGGGCTGAAAGAATGGTGAGAATGACCAAAGAGACTTTAACCAGAATGGGACGAGGGAACTGGCAGGAACGGGTCGACCAGTTTTTGTTGGCCCAACACATCACTCCATGCGCGGCCACCAACCGGAGCCCCACAGAAATGCTAATGGGATGGAAACTGAGGTCCCAACTGGACAGGCTGAATCCCACTTATCACCCGGAGACACCCCTAGAGTCCAGCAAGCTAACCAGAACACTAGCCTTAAATGAGTTGGTATTTGCGCAAAACTTCACAGGGGATCCCAAGTGGGTGAAAGCAACCGTAATCACAGTGACCGGTCCCAAGTCTTACCAGGTCAAGCTTGATGACGGCCGAGTGTGGCAAAGACACATCAACCAACTCAGAAGCAGGTTGGAGGACTCCTAGCTTCACCAGTCGGAGACCGCACAGTCGCAAGAAACCCCAGCGCAAAAGCCGGAGCAACACGAGCCTCTGCCCCGAAGGCCATACAATGCACGTCGCCAAGACGACAGTGAAGAGAACCAGGCCCTAGCTGACAGGAACCGGAGAGACCTATTCTCAAGCCTGCAAAGGGTTCGCGAGTGCCTACCTGCCGATGCCCAAGTCCAGCGAAGTCACCCGGGACTGGAGGACGAAGACGCCGAGACTTCAGCCGCCATGCCTGGCGGCCGGTTCCAGATTATTCCACAAGCCGGTGAAGGAACAGCAACAGGCATGTCCGCTCCAGTCGAAGGCGCCCGAGGAACTGATTTGCGCAGGCCCAGTAGGACTGTACGGCGTCCTGTGTACTTACGTGACTACGTGACCTACGTTGATTCCCGATTGGACTTTACACAGACTAAGAGGGGAGGGGTGTGCCGTACGGAGCCCAAAATTGCATAGCCACCGCTGATCGGCTAATCCAGCGGCGGGAGAAATAAACTACTGTCAGTGGCCGGCCAGCTACAGGGAAGCCCTTAAAAGCGGCTTCCCTGCAGCCTGCCGGCAGTTCGTATTACATTCAGCTAAGGAGAAATAAAGGTGCTGAACTGTTCCTACGTCTCGCCTCTTCTTTCCCGCGCAAATCTAACAATTTGAACATAGTTCAGATCACTAATTAGTTACTGAGCTAGGGGTTGCATGCCAGAGAACTATTAAAGGTAAAACTCCCTACATATATCAAACTATTATAAAAATAAAAGCTATCTAGCTTTCTCCTTCTATCATATAGTTTGTTAAACCGAAATTTCTCATATATGTTTACTTAAAAATAAGTCATATTGAACATAATAATATTTCTTTTTATATGACTTGCTGATGTGTAGTATAGGCTTTAAAATAGTCATGCTGCATTTAGAAAACAGGGTAAAAGCTCTCTTCCCCCAAAACAAGTATTAGGTGATTCTACCCATTCTACATTCTTCATCTTCTCCCAAACATTATGTTTTACCTAAATCTGGTATATAGAGTTATATAGGATGATATAGGGATCAGTATCACTCTACCTATGACACCATACCCATAGACAAATAATTATAGTGAATATTGGAAAAAACCAATTTCAAGAGTTCAGACACTGAAAGAACACTTTAAAAAGAGAAGGGGCCTGTCAATTCAAGTAATAGGGTGCTTTGGTGCTCTCTGAGCTTGGATATTTTCTTGCAGATGTTTGGTTATTTGGTTATTTCTTTGCAGATGTTTCATTACCCAACTAGGTAACATCAACAGCACTGATGATGTTACCTAGTTTGGTAATGAAACATCTGCAAGAAAATAACTAAGTTCAGAGAATACCAAGGACCCCACAATAAAAATGAAGTCTGTGAAGATCATACACTGAAAAATCAATCAGGAGAGTACTGTAATTTCCCTCAAAAATAGAAGACAGTCTCCAATTTACCATGGAAGACCAAAACTTCAGCTGGCCAGTATCAGGACTAGAGCTAATAGCATCAACCTAGAATCAGTGACTATAGTTTTAGTATAGCTTATATTTTGTTTATGGATTGAAATCAGAGCTTTGAAAATTGGTTCTCATGTGGGTTCTTCCATCAGATCCTCACTTGTTATAGCAGCTGAGTACAGACTTCAGAAAGCAATTGCTTTTTTTTGGGGGGGGGAGCTTCTTTTCAACTTTATTTTACATCTCTGACCTTGCGATATATAATAAAGATTTAGAATTAACCAGTGATGCTCACTTTGGAAAAGGGATTGAAGGAAAGGGATTACCATTTACCTTCTCCCTGGTAAACCAGTGGCAGAGATGACTTCTCTAGAGGAAAATAGCAGGTAACAATATAGCCAAGAGCTGTGGAGTTGGTGAGCAGGGTTGTGACAGATCGCTTGTGGAATCAGTAGATCCCAAGCCACCAAATTCTCTCTGTGTGTGTTTTTTAAATTATTCCCTTTTGTTAGACTAAGAAAAAAGCAGTGGGACAATCCAAATTTTACTTATCATGCAGGTTGTACTTGAAGCTAAATGTGCAAGCCCTTAGAATCCCAGGAGTTTTCAGACTGGATGTTACATTTATAGCTGCTCCATTTAAAAGCTCAGTTGACTGCAAATCAGTGCTAAAGTAATTGGGTATATGTGTGTGTATTCATATTTATTCTCCAGTGGCATCTCTATAGCAGCACAGCTGATTTTTATTATTGTTGGGATTGCAGTAGGACAGGGATGTATTAAATCTCCCAATTGTGGTCATTATTGAAATGGCCTTTTTATGCATAAGCCTAAAGAGAAAAAAATCATTATTATTGTCACAACTCAAATGACACATTTAATACATCATATAGTTAGTCTCTGACCAGAATCATTTGAGATTGTACTGTGGCAGTGGTGGGATTCAGCTGGTTTGGGCCGGTTCGGCTGAACCGGTAGTTAAATTGCTGACTGGCCCCGCCCCTTCCAGGAGTCCCCACATGCCCCATTTTGGCTCCTAGGTAAGTTCAGGGAGGCCTCCTAGGCCGGAAATGGGGCACGGGGAGCGGCGCCCCCCCGCGGCCCATTTTTTCTCCCAGGAGGTTTGAGGGAGGCCTACTAGGCCCAAAATGGGGTGCAGGGAGGCGTGTCCCCCCGTGGCTCGTTTTCGCTCCCAGGAGCTGCAGGGAGGCCTACTAGGCCCAAAACGGGGTGGGGGGGTACGGCGCGCCCCCCCAGCCTGTTTTTGCTCCCAGGAGGCTGCAGGGAGGCCTACTAGGCCCAAAACGGGGCATGGGGGGTGGCACGTCCTCCCGTGGCCCGTTTTTGCTCCCAGGGGGATGCAGGAGGCCGAGTGCTGCCTGTCACACCCCCTGGCCATGCCCACAATGGCCACGCCCATCCAACCAGTCATTAGGGCAGAGAACCGGTTGTTGAATTATTTGAATCCCACCACTGTGTGTGGGTGTACTTTTGAACAAATTCTAGGAGGGAATCTAAGCCTAATGAATGTTTTGAGACATTGTATTATGTTTTCACAGTTAAGGTACAACGGGAATAATATATCTGGCTATTCATGCTTGCTCTGACTATTAATATAAGCATTAGAAATGAAAAGTTGAATTTTGCTTTTATATTATTTTTATTTATTTATATCCCACCTTTATTATTTTAACAAATAACCCAAGGCAGCAAATATGTCCAATACTCCTTCCTCCTCCTCTTTTCCCCACAACAACAAACCTGTGAGGTGAGTTGGACTGAGAAAGAATGACTAGCTTGAGGTCACCCATCTGGCTTTTATGCCTAAAACGGGACTAAAACTCATGGTCTCCTGCTGTCCTGTTGCCTTAATCACTTAATGTTTCAGCTAACATTTAATGTCACTGTAAATCTCTCTCTCTCTCTCTCTCTCTCTCTCTCTCACACACACACACACACACACACACACACAATTTATTTATTTATTATTTATTGTTTATTGTTTCTTCCTTCCTTCCTTCCTTCCTTCCTTCCTTCCTTCCTTCCTTCCTTCCTTCCTTCCTTCCTTCCTTCCTTCCTTCCTTTCTTTCTTTCTTTCTTTCTTTCTTTCTTTCTTTCTTTCTTTCTTTCTTTCTTTCTTTCTTTCTTTCTTTCTTTCTTTCTTTCTTTCTTTCTTTCTTTCTTTCTTTCTTCACAAAACAGTGTTTTGGGTCATTCCTTCCCAAGCACAGGATTTTGATAGGAAGTTTGACCTTTACATACATGAATTGCTTTGTCACTTTAAATTTCCTGTTACTTTTAGAGTATTAATGAGGCACTTTGTGAACAACATCTTTGTTCTTTTTCTGAATTGGAGCTGCCTTGTTTGGCTGTTCCTCTTTGTCATAAAGTTGGGCCCAATTTAACTTAACAACTGCAACAACGTACGATGGAAATTTTGATCGCAATTGTTGTAAGTTGAGACTTATGTGCACTTAATTCCATCACCGTAGAATCTCTGTAAGCATTGTTCGAGTCTCAATATTTTTCTAACAATCAAGAAATGAATGGAATGAATATTGTGTTGTGATGCAATCTCAGTGGTTTTTGTAATGTGCATCATGATGCTGCACACATTTATGTAAGAGGCATGTCTGATCCAGTGGTGAAATCCATTTTTTTTACTATCAGTTCTGTGGGCGTGGCTTGGTGGGCGTGGTGTGACTTGGTGGGCGTGGCTTGGTGGGCGTGGCAGGGGAAGGATATTGCAAAATCTCCATTCCCACCCCAGCCAGAGGTGGTATTTGCCGGTTCTCCGAACTACTCAAAATTTCCACTGCCGGTTCTCCAGAACCTGTCAGAACCTGCTGGATTTCACCCCTGATCAGTATATGTATGGTACAAAGAAGTGTGAAGGAAAGTATTGGAAGACAAAGAATATTAAAAAAAATGCCTTAGGTTATTTTGTACTGTAGCTGCTCTAAACCAGGCCTGTCAAACTGGTGGCCTGTTGGCCGGATGCATCACGCGTAGACCACGCCCACCCCAGCTCTGCAAAGGCAAAAAAGTCACGATATGTCACGATACGTCACATGACGCGATTGACACCTGTGCTCTAAACTTTCATTCATACCTTTTAATTCACCAATTCACAAATTATGAAGTTAGGCTGGGGAAATTAAAGTGGACATAAGAATAATAAAAGGAAATGGATGCACATTTCTTATTAGATTCATGGAGGAGGACACAAAGTCATTTGGAGGTAAAGTTTGTTTGTTACCTTGTATCCTTTCATCCTTCCCACTTTCCCTTTAAAATTTGCTTGTCTGGACATAGTGGAACTTTCCATATTCTTTTGCCCATCAGTGAATCTGACCGTGATAAAATGGCTATGTGGTTAGCTGATCAATCTTTGAAAGACCATGCAAGAAACAAAGCACCTCAATTGCACTGATACATTTACAACCTCTGTCATGTTGACTTGCCTAAATTTCCAAAATGGTAAAGGATACTGAAAAATTGGGTGGTAGGATTTGACCCAGCTTTATCTGGAACAATTGCTATCAGTAACACTTGTTGAGTGACTTGAAATGGTTCTCCTGTTGGAGATTCTTGGGAACGCACAAATGAAAATGTATTGCCTGAATCAGGCTTTTCAAAGCTATTCCCCTCACAATTTTGGCAATTTTGCAATAATAGATGGTATTGTAGAATTGTAGAATTCTACAACAATAATAGTGTTATAGAATTATAACACTATTGTTATAATCTAAGTGCCAGAGCCCACTGCAACAGCATTGCTAAGAAGGCATTAAAAGTGGTTAACCTAATCTTGCGTAGCTTCTTCTCTGGTAATATTGTACTTCTAACTAGAGCATATAAAACATTTGCTAGACCAATTCTCGAATACAGCTCATCTGTCTGGAACCCACACTACATATCGGACATTAATACAATTGAGAATGTCCAGAGATATTTCACGAGACGAGTACTACACTCCTCCGTTCGCAACAGAATACCTTATGCAACCAGACTTGAAATTTTAGGCCTAGAAAACTTAGAACTACGCCGCCTTCGATCTGACCTAAGTGTAGCACACAAAATTATATGCTACAATGTCCTACCTGTCAATGACTACTTCAGCTTCAACCAAAACAATACAC
>QLTV01004083.1:606564-623872 GCA_003457575.1 Thermophis baileyi | reverse complement strand
AAAACTATGTTTGTACTTATTATATACTCATATTAATATTTATACTTTACCTGTAATCATATACATGCTTGATAAAATAAATAAATAAAAAATAAAATAAAGAATTGACTAAAGAGAAGCAGTGACAATATCTTTTATGAGAACCTGGTACAAACGAGAGATTATCTGAACAGCATCATCCTGGGATCATTTGCAGGTGTGCCATTAATTGTGTGAACTGGTTCTGAACTCCTTATTAAAAATAAGTGGTCATCTTTTAATAGCATTTTTTTTATTCTGAAAGTTCTTTGATGTCCTTAATAATAGCTATGACTGTCTCTATATGCTTTCTAGTTTCCTTTTGCCCTTTTAAAGATACAGAATGAACAGTGCACATTTCTCAGCTGGTAGTTATTTCACTGAATTATATAATCACACACATTATTTTCTGTATTATTTGTGATGGTTATCTACATTTGCTATTGAAGGCTGCCAGTATAAAATGTTTGCATAACCCTAACTGAGAAGAGGAGATTTGACATAGAGTATCAAAAGAATCAGATCATTTTGAAAAGTAAAAGGAACTCTTAGCTGATATAGGTTTATCTGAACAAGGAATGATTCCATCAAGCCTACTCGTTTTCCCAATGAAAGTTTGTCCTATAGTTCGTACAGCAGGGGCCTCCAACCCCCAATCTGTGGACCAGCACCAGTCTGCAGCATGCCAGAAATGGGGTCATGCAAACAAGCGAAGCCCCATCCACAGGATGCAGGCAGCATGCAAAACCACACCCCCGCCAGTCCGCGGAAAAACCTTTCTCCACGGAACTGGTCCCTGGTGCCCAAAAGATTGGGGGCTGCTGTCATACAGGATTGCGATATAGAATGAAACACATTTTCATTAACATTGCTTGCAATCAGAACATATTGCACAGCCTTTATTGTAATACGTGCAAATTGATTGGAGAAGTCAATGATGCTAGGAATGCTTAGTGGAACAAGAAGAAGGGTCAAGCAAAGAACACGCTGGCTTGATAACATCAAAATCTATACAAAGATGAACATCCAACAACTGAAAGATGCTGTGCTTGACAAGGTAGCATGGAGAGCACTTGCCTATAAAGTCACCAAGAGTCGGACATGACTGAGTGGTTAAAAAACAATATTTTTAGAAGTTACCTTTTCTAAAGTAAATGCACTTTCTTAAAATATATTTTATGCATTGTTGGAGCTGAAAATAATAATGCAATTTTTTTAAAAATTCTCAATTCACTTTTACCTACCTTTTCAGTTCAGTTCTTTTATTATACAATTACTGATTTGTATGTATTGTAGATTAGGATATGTGAGTTAACTAAGCTTATATCCAGGTGTGAACCAAATACATTTCTATCTATAATCAGAATTATTGCACTGAGTCTGCAGATTTATATAAACTTTATTTACCAATATGAATTGTGGATGAGAATTCTGCAATGTAGTCTATCCCAATTCTAACATGAGATTGGTCACTTTTTCTATTTCCTTCTACAGTAGAAAGAAGTCTTGTTGAAGTACTGCTTTTCCTCAATGGTTTCTAAATGACAAAGTGAGCTAATTATTCAGAAATGCTTGGCTTGGTTACTTTCACTAGATCAACAGTGCACCTGAAGGCCTCTGAAAAGTTTTAGCACTGGACCACAATTTTCTTTTCAGCCCCTATTCCATTACAGCGCATTCTTTTTGCCTTAACTTCTGTACTGTATTATTCTATATCCTTTGTCTGCTCTTTCTCCAATTGCATTCTTTTTTTCTCTTTATTTTATTACATGGTATGGCCCAGGGGTAGGTTCTAACTTACCTCGTCGACGGTTCGCTTCCTCCCACGCCGCGTGGCTGTGTGCACATTGCATGCCGCCTGGCCGCACCATGTGGCCATGCTGCGCAGGCGCTTTGCATGCAGGGCTGCGCATGCGCAGTGCCGAAAACTCGGCTTCTGCGCATGCACAGAAGCAAAACAAGCAAAAAGTAGCAAAAAGAAAAGCCAAAAACAAAATGGTGGCGCATGCGCAGTGCCAGAAAGTCTGCTTCTGCGCATGCGCAGAAGCAAAAAATCCCCCCCCAAAAAAATCCCCCCCAAAAAATTCCAAAAAAAAGATGGCGGTGTCCACAGACCGGCACCGACAGAACCGGATCCGTGACGTCACCACCGGTTTACTACCGGCTCTATAGAACCGGTGCAAACCGGGAGGAACCCACCTCTAGTATGGCCATTTTAAAAAGTAGTATAATGTGGTAAAATGAGTGCAAGAAATAGTTTGTCAATTATATCCTTTAATAATAATATTTAATTTTTTAAAAAAAATTTTTACTAAGTTGAAAGCCTATAAACACAATTACACTGTATTTAATTTCATTATAATTATTTTGAGTACTGCCATTTAAGCTAATACTGAACATTTATCCTGACAAAAAGGAAGAAAACAAGGAACCTGTCATCAGTCATTCATTTAATCAAGTAGCAAAGTAGATAAATAAACATACTGAGTTAATTATTCCTCCGAATATAGCAATCCATGAAGTATTTTGTTTTTTTAACCCTTTGTCTGTCAGTGAAATTTTATTATCAAATACATATTATTAAATTACAAAACTATATTACAGTAATGATAATTATGCTTCCTTTAGCTTTTTTTTCCTTTTCAATTTTTTCTTTTTTTATTACCCCCCCCCCAACATACATATTTTATGAACAAAGTGTTGTCCGGATCATTTTTAGATATCTTTTCATATACATAGTCCATTTTACATCATCTCTCTATTTTCCATTTCAGCCACAATAGTCTCTTTACATATTTCTTCTCAATTTATTTTCTTCTTAATACATAAGTAATATTACTAATCGCCCTAAATCCAATCTCTTACAATAACGTCAACTAGTTATCTTATTTCTCTATTACTACATATATTTCTCAAATTTCTTATCCCACTATATTTCAACTTCATCTCTTAATTTAAATTCTCTTTAAAATTAAACCAAATTGCTCTTTCACATTCCATCTGCTGTTCTGTTTTACTCTTAACAATATTCATCATCATATTCAATTTTTACCTAAAAAATCTTTATAGCTTAATTAACAATCACAATTAACCATATTTCAAATTTCCCATCCCACTTTTACTAATCTGTTTTGCTATAAACAATATTCATCATCATATTCAAATCCAACATAAAAACTCTTTAACATGATTAACTATCCTAAATGCATAATATTAACACAATTTCTTTAAATCTAATAATATACACCTTATTTCCCTTCCTCCTTTCCACTAACCTTTCCCTCTTAACAATTTTCTTTAGGTCTTTCTATAATTCCACTTCTTGTTAATTTTCTCTTTTTATCCCATTCCCTTAACTTCTTCTTTTTCTTTTTCTTATTTTTATGCATCTTATATATTTTCTCCTGAGTCCCTTTTCTCTCTTTTAGATACTTTATTCGAGTGGTTCTCCCCCAAATTTTCCTTAACTTCTTCTCGTTATTTCCCTCTTTACCCTTTGGTTGGGGTTTTTCTTAAAAGTATATTCCCCTCTATCTACTATTTTAGTGCCACTGTGAATCCCAGTGTAATCATCAAACTGTTTTTTTATCTTCAATTCCTTCTTTTTCAATGTTATTTTCTTGTTCCTCCTTTATATCCTCTTTTACCACCTTCTCTCCTATTTCCAGCTCTGTATATTACAACACAATTTCTGACTCATTATTAGCTTTTAAAGTTTCACGTATATTTTTTAACATCTCAAATAATTCCTCATACATCAATTCCACAGCTGTCCTTTCTCTTCTATCTTCCGTCCGGTATTGCAATGCTCTCTTTCCACCAGCAGATGGCTCTCTCAAATCCACAATACTCTCGAATCAGCTGCTTGTCAAAAACTGTCAAAACTACTTTAAATCCGCATAAAAAAAGTTTTTCTCCAAATTCTTTCCTTTTGTTTCTTTGTTTTAGTTTTAGATTCTCCAAATTCAATTGTAATAATAATAATCTTCTTGGGCTTTAGTGTTTTAATCTCCGTTTTGTCCTTCTCCCTCCATGGAATTTCCCAATTGCCAATTAGCCGCCAATTTAAGCTCCGGGACACCTTTTAATATCCAAATTCTAAATGTTCTTTCACCTGTGAGTTGGCCAATCACTCACCCGGTTCCATCACTCCGTTCAGACACCACTCCTGCACAAAAACTTAGTCTGGTTGCCCCAGCTTCTTAGCGGTCATTTGGAAATGGCCGCCGCCCCTGCCGCCAGTCTGAAGAGCTGTCTCTGACCTGCCGAGGAACTTGCCTGTTCCTCTCGGTCATCCGAGACGCCTCTCCTTCTTCACCGTCTCTTCAAGATGGTTCCGGTCTGAAGACCCCCCGACAGCGGTTTGTCAGTCTGGATTTTCGCGCAGCTCATTGGAGCTCCGCTATTTTCCAGCCAGTTTCACCGCGACACTTCCGGTTTCTTCTGCTTCCTTTAGCTTTGATGGTATTGGAAAACAATTTCCAATTCCTTCATTGCAGCTAAGAATGCCCATGAAAATGTTAATCCAAGTCACTTTTTAAAAAAATGAGATGATAATGATTAAAACAAGTTCTCTGACTGGTATTTAGTCTTTTGAAGCACATTATATAAGACAATAAAAATTAATACATAACATTATCAAAGTCTACAAAGTGAAAAGCACAATAAACATTATAAAAATTAAGAGCAACAAAAGTGTATTCCTTCTGGACTTGCAGCTCCTGAGCTTTTGCCCATGTTTGATTTGTGACCCAATTGTACCATTGTTATGAGCCATAATTCAGAATCTGACCTTGAAGCTGATGAACTTACTCCACCTGAGCCTGTGCTTCAGGATTGTCAGCTTCAGGAATTCAACTGAAGTTGATCAGCCATAGGCATCTCCTGTTCAGCTGGAACAGTCAGATGATGAGACCCAACTCCCAAGCTCCAAATCTAGATGCCTACAGAGGTGAGCAGAGCAACACTCCTCAGTGAGACTCTTTGTTAGGCATAGGGCAAGGCATGACTAATTGCAGTCAGCTGTCTGCAGATAGATTTAGTTATTTCCTTTGCTTGTAGTCTTTTTTTTTTTTTTGGAAACAACTGTTTAGCTTTCAATTTTTGTTCCTTGTTCATGACCCTTTGTCTCTTGGACCAGCATATTACCTGATTTGGCATTCTGTCACTCTTGGAACATATTTGGACTACATTATTGCTTCTTGGACTGTAATTGGCACTTTTCAGGCAAGCACTCTCTCTTATGCATTTGAATTACACTCCTGTCTCATGTTATCTGCCTAAACCGTAGTAAATACTGCAGCTTCTTAGTGCTGTTTTTGCATGTGTTCTTGCAACCTTGAAAGAAAACTCCCATTCCTGGATTGGGAGGATTTCCTTTTAAGTCATGGTTTGGTCACCTCTTGGTCGGATTATTCCAATATACTCTACATTGGGCTGCTTTTCAAGATCATCTGAAGCAGTGGTGGGTTCTAACCTACCTCGCTGCTGGTTTGCTTCCTCCCGTGCTGCATGGCCGCGCGTGCACTTTGCACACATGCACATGCGCAGTGCAAATTTTTTAAATTTTTTTTTTAAAAAGCCAAAAACCAGATGGCGATGCATGCGCAGTGCCTGAAACTCGGCTTCTGCGCATGCGCAGAAGAAAATTTTTTTAAAAAAGATGGCGGCGTCCACAGACCGGCACCGACCGAACCGGATCCGTGACGTCATCGTGACGTCACCAGCGGGTCGCTGCCGGTTCGGGCGAACCGGTCCGAACCAGGAGGAACCCTGATCTGAAGTTACAACTGGTCCAGTATGCAGCAGTGCAGACAGTTCTGGTGCTTTATATTTCACCTATGTTCAACTCCTACTGCACAAGCTACTTTAACTTCCAGTTGCTTTCTCGATGCAATTCAAAATGCTGATTTACCTTTAAAGCTCTTAAGTGGCTGTTTAGAGGACCATATCTTCATTTTCACCAGGATCAAACAAGTCCTTTCCCTTAAATGTTGCCACCTTGTGGTACCTCAGAAATATGCCTTTTCCATGGTTGCCCTGTCTCTTTGAAGTAGCCTTTTCCTCCAAAATTTGGAACACCCCATTCTATTAGCTTTCTTAGTGAAGGATGTCAAATTCTCAATTGGAACAGACGTTATTTGGTATCAGGAGGGGATCTTGGGAAAAAAATGGACATGGAAAAATATACTACCATATAATAAAAGTAGTTCAGGAGGAGAATGTGCAAAATGCTAAATTGAAAACTATTGGAAAACAGATTGATCTCAGAGCAGAATTAATGGAAAGTAAAGATAAGGAAAGTGGACACACAGAAGCTGCTTGAAACAGAATGAAAAGAATTATGTTATAGAATGCTACAGAACTCTATGGAGTTCATTGAGCGTGAAAAAGAATGTTTGGCTAAATGATGAGAGAGAAAACTGTGGATGAGGGAAAAGACCATATATAACAGAATGCAAAACAAGGTAAGAGAAAGATGATATATAATATATGTGGACAAAAAAGCCACAGCAAAGAATGTAGTAAGAGCAAGGAAAGATTAAGAGAAGCTAGATGAAAACAACTAAATGAACTTGAAAAAGTAATGTGAGGTGGAATATTTTAGGGAAGTAAATTGGTATTTCAAAGAGGAGGATTGAATAAATACTATTAATGTACTTCCACTCAGGCAAGATAACGCCTGAATTTTTCTTTGCTCCACGTAGATTAAAAGGGGCTTATGACTAGAAAAAGCAGCTGGAAAGGATGTGAGACCCAGCCTGCTGAACTTCTCTTTGGAATAAAAAGAGATCTGGAGATTGCCCATATGTACTCCTCAACAACTGATTGTTATGAATAGATAGCAGAGATGTTTGTAGTCTGCTTGCGATCAGCTTGGAGTTATGGGTTCCCTCAAGCCAGGGGTGTCAAACTGGTGGTCTATGGGCCGGATGCATCACGCCCAGGCCACGTCCACCCCGGGTCTGCAAAGGCAAAAAAGTCACGATACGTCACATGACATCACGTGATGTGATCAAGTTTGACACCTGTGCTCTAAGCTGTAAATGTAGTCTTTCATGGAGTCAAGGTTTGATCAACCCTCATTTTTTAATTACTTTGGAGTTTAATGTTTGTATTGCTTCTTTAAAATTGAAAAATCTTTGGAACTGCAAGCCTTCAAGTCGCTGGGTGAAGTTTCCCTTCAATCCACTCAAAAAGAAAGAAAAATATATATTTTCAGTTTTGTAAATTTTTGGGGGTATCTTTTTGCAATATACAGCAAAGGAGTGACTTTAGACTTGATTTAAAGAGTTTAAATGCTAAGGATTTGTAAAAGTGATTTAAAGAAAGTCTTTGAAACTAATTAGAAAGATCCTCTTGTGTGGGAATTTTTTTTTTACTTACACTTAAATGCAAAACAATGAGGGGATTTAGACTAAATGAAAAGGGATTATATATTTATCTTATGTATTGTTTGTTTATTTTTACTGGGCCTTTGTTGATCAATAAGGAGAACTGAAGATTTAGACATGAATTTATAGATAATGGGGTGAGGTATGAAATGAAGATGTATCTGGTTCAGGGGTGGGCTGCTGGGGGTTCGCAGGGGTTCAGGAGAACCTCTAGGTAAGATTCTGTGCAGTTTGGAGAACCCCCAAATCCCACTCCTGGCTGGCCTTGCCCACCCTTCCCCTCTCCTCCCAGGAGTCCCCACGTGGCCCATTTTGGATGCAGGTAAGTGCAGGGCATGCACAGAGGCTCAGGGAGGGCGAAAAACAGGCCTATCGGAAGTTCGGGAAGACCGGAAACGGGCCTTCAGAGGGCCTCCGGAGCCTAGGAAGGCCGGAAACGGGCCTTCAGAGGCCCTCCCGGAGGCTCGAGGAAAGCCTCCGGAACCCAGGGAGGGCAAAAATGCCCCCCTCCCACTGTGGTGCAGGAGGCCAACTAGGCCACGCCCACCATGGCCATGGCCACCCAGCAACTGGGCAGAGAACCCCTTGCTAAAAAATTTGAAGCCCACCCCTGATATTCTGGTTGTAATTTAAGAGGTAGCAGTAAAGTGTTAATGTTGAATATGCTTGTTGGGGATGAAAGGAGAAGTTTCATATTTGGGGGAAGTATTTTTTCATACTTTTCCCCACAGTTTATCTATCTAACTTTATCTATCTATCTATCTATCTATCTATCTATCTATCTATCTATCTATCTATCTATCTATCTATCTATCTATCTATCTATCTATCTATCTATCTATTATCTATCTATCTATCTATCTATCTATCTATCTATCTATCTATCTATCTATCTATCTATCTATCTATCTATCTGAATTAGGTTTCTTTGTTAGTTTTATATGCGTAGTATAATTCATAATAAAATATTAAAAAATGATGAATCAACAATTCTGTAAAAATATTTAAAAACTGTAAAGCTGCAGGTGTAGATGGTATAGCTAAAATATTGTTGATGAACGATTTTTAGTGTTTTTAATGTATATATGAAGATTGAATCTATGCTGAAAATTGGAACAATGCTCTTACTGTTGCCTGTAGAACAGAAAGGGTAGTAAAACTGAATGCAAATGTTATAGGAGTATGTGTTTTTAGGTTAAATATGCCTGGGAAATTATTTGGCAAAACTCTGATTGAAACTCTAAGAGACAACAAGCAAAATTTTGAAAATTCACTATGGCTTTATAATAGTTGGACAGGAAGTTGGACAGGAATTCTTAATACTAGAATTTCACTATTAGGGTCATCAAGAAGTATATCAATGTGAGAAAGAAACTACATATGTTCATTTACAGAAAATGAATGCAAATATGAATAGGCTTGATTTATAGATTTTTGTACAATTATGGGGTTGAAGACTGATTGCTAAATGCACTGATAGTTGTATGTGATGAAAGTAAATCATGCATGAGAAGAAAAATGATACTGTACCTAAGCATTTATCTAAGGATATGTTGTGTCTCCTTAGTTGTTTGACTTGTTTATAAATAAATGTATAAGGAATGCATGTGGTGGCATTAAATGTGTATTTGTTGGGAACATGAATATGGATGACTTTTTTATGCAGATGGTACTGTGTGAGAACCTGAATAATTTTTTAGCCAATGTTAGATAGATTGAATGACACAACAAGGAGTATGAATCTGAAAATTAATGTATCAAAGCCAAGGTTTTGTTTCACAGAGAAAATGGAGTCCAACTGCAGATAGCAAGATTGTATCTGTTGCAAGAATGTATTTATTGTTGAAGGAAGTGAAAATAAGAATGTGCTTCTTTCCACTTCGTTATTTGGAAGCCATCCTTGTGAATGCCCAAAGAAGGAAAATTGAATTCACTGGGAATGAGTGACTTGAGAAGTATGTGTTAAAACAAGAAAAGAACAGGTAAGTAAGGAATAAGAACTGAATAATGTGGACTGAATGTTAAAAAAATAGAATTCAAAAGAGTATGATACGATGGTTTGGACATAGAGAATGAATGAGGACTGAATTGCAAAACAGATATTTGAAGGAAGAGCGAATGGTTGACAGGAAGACAAAGTTAGTATAGAATTGATGAGATCCTGAAAATAGAAATCTAAGATGTTATAAATAAATGGCCATGTATGGACAGGGTAAAAGCAAGGAGAGGTTACGTGACTGCTGCAAATTCGATTTCAGATTTCTTTTTCTTTTTCTTTTTCTTTTCTTAGTTCATGCCTTAAGGTCCTTAGTTTACTATTTCTTACTTTTTTTCGGTGCTTTGTAAACCATTGCTTGCCCAAAAGAGAACAGCGTGATGTACTGTATATGTACTTAAAAAATTCACGTGTGTAAAAATTCATATTATTGGTATCTTCAATGTATTTAGTAAAATTTAAGGAAAATATTGTTTTATTAATCACCTTGATATAAAATAAGTCAACAAAATTTGCCAGAATTTAAGAAATCCTATTATTTTTTTAAAAGGCAGTTAATATACTAAAAGTATTACCAAAGTATGAAATTTTACTGTACCAAATAATGATAAATGTGGAATATTTTTTTTGTATTATAAATGGGTGGCAATTTACACAGCTGTGGATGTGGGATGTTTCAATCCCAGACCATGTTGTAAGAAAAATTGAATGACAGTGAGCAAAACAGCAGTAATTATAAAACTAATTACTAAATGCTGATGATGCCCATAGGCTTTGCATAACTAAAATTAGAAAAGGAAATTGCTTTCGGCTTCAGAGAAGGGAACATGCTTGTTATTTCTCTTTTTTTAGTCAAAATGGGGCATCATGTATAAACTTCAATCAGGGAAAAAACATTATTTCATGCACTCATAATTTTTATACTGAAATGTCAAAAAGAATCATTTATTTCCTCCGTTTTTGTAAACAACCATGTGCTTTAGATAGAAAAAGTGATGAGATTACAATTTGAACCTCCAGTACCAAATGCTATATTGTTTAAACCACAATTTTATTAGTTGGGTATATGAAGCTTTTTGTGTAAATGGAAATTATGCAGTTGTAGCATATTCCATGACACAGGCACTAATATAAAATCTCTTATCAAATGATTTCAGCAATACTTAATGTATTCATATATAATAAGTTCTGTAGCTCAAAAAGAGGCAGTAGAAAGGTAGGAATTTCCATGCAGAATATTCTAGATACAAGGCTCAATATCTTAAGGAATAGATGGTGATCTCAAGGGGCAGAGCTGTGAATGATCAATTCCTGACATATTGGAAAATGTTAAATGAAACATTAAAGCAATTGGTAGTCCAATGGTGTATAATAAACATTTAGTATGCTCAGATTTATGTTTTATATAAAAGTAGATTTTAAGATTAATGCTAAACTTGCAGCAGTTTAATGTAATGCTTTATTTAAAATCACAAAATTTTATTTCAGCAAATTTAAAAATATTTTAGAATTCTGCAGTGCTGCTCTTTAAATACATGTGCATTAATATGTTAACATGCATTAACATGAAGATGGAAACAATTTCTGGAAAGAGCCGAGGTGGCGCAGTGGTTAGAGTGCAGCACTGCAGGCTACTTCAGCTGACTGCTAGCTGCAGTTCGGCGGTTCAAATCTCACCGGCTCAAGGTTGACTCAGCCTTCCATCCTTCTGAGGTGGGTAAAATGAGGACCCAGATTGTTGGGGGCAATATGCTGACTCTGTGAACCGCTTAGAGAGGGCTGTAAAGCACTATGAAGCGGTCTATAAGTCTAAGTGCTATTGCTATTGCTATTGCTAAGTGACTTGATTTGTCGCTGGCATTTTGGTCTGGCAATTATGGGGAGAATAATATTTTACTAGGAATTGTTTGTTGGAGTTAAAAGATTGCTTCTTTTTGGAGAATTCTAGTTTTAATTCATTCTTACTGCACACATCCACACTCTTGTAAAGGTTTGTGTGCATGTGTATAATCACCATTATTTCTGCTTTTATCATTACTCGCTATCTCTATCCTTGATTTCTCAATCAATACATACAACAGCCAAATATGTATCTAATATATAGACTCTTACGAGATACTATTCTAATCTTGATTTCCATCCCCTTCCATTAAGCCTCTTGGGTGGGTGGTCAGTGTGCCCAATTGCAAATAAAGGTGGACAATCCAAGTATGGTTCTGTATTTGAAATTGTCAGATGAATCAATAATTTTAATTTATTGCAGCAAAACTAATAAAAGTAACATTCCAAGAATCATTTAGCCATTTTGCATTTGACTGGGCCGTTCGTTTCATTATATAGCTTATGAAAGAAGCAAGATGGGAAAAAGTTTCAGACAACATTCTGCTATGGCTAAGAGCCTTATTTAGTATGCTGGGAAGTGAATTTAATTGTTACGTTATGAATGAAAACTGTTGCTTAACATAATTTTAGTGCTGATATATATATATAAACCAGACTGAATTAGAGAATGTGTTTTGGGATAATCCTCCTTTTAGGTGATGTATATTAATTTATCTTTTAATGACTGAGTTCATAGGATTGAGTTAATATCTGGCATTATAATTTAGAATTCAGAACTGCATGGAGAATCCATATAAAGCTAAACCAGAGCCAAAGCCCTTGTGATTTAAGATTGTGAGCTTTTTTGTCTCATAATTCAGTGTGTGTCCCCCCCCCGTTTTGTATTTTTTGCAGTATGAGAGTGCATCAAAGGTGTTCAGCACCAGTAAACTAATGTAGTCATCTGAGAAGAAAAGAGACTCTGCTTTTGCCCAACAATATCAAGTTTGTTTTCTTTGTGATCAGTACATTACAAAGCTAGCAAAGAATAATTTGTTTCAGAGGTTCCGCAACAGAATGAAATGGAGCTCTTTTGAAGTATGATCTCTGAAAGCACAGCATGAAGCTCAAATAAAGTGAAGGACATTCACTATTACAAGTAATGTCCTTAATCATCTTGTTAGTCTAGTCTCCCTCTGTATGAGACAAATGGAACATTATTGGCTTATGGACTGTAGTAAATAATTTAGTTTCCAATATTCAGGCTGCTTTGACAGTAAATTAAAATGACATGAAAGGGGCTTGTTGAATAAGGAAAGTATCCAATCAAATTTAATTGGCATGACTAAGGCAGTAGAAATATGTTTCATAATTAAACCATGTTGTCTTGGAGCTTTATAAGCATGTATGAATCAAATGTCAAAAATTATTCTTTGATACTGTGCATTTAAAAACTTTGCATGGTAAACAGTTTTCTTAAGCAAGAGTCTTGACATGAATATTGATATAATGTGAAAATATTTTTTTCATTTTCTTGAATACCTCAGTTCAATGTTTATCAACAAGTCAGAGACATTCCATTATACTCTTGCCTCTTATTTCTTGAAAGGAGTTTTCAAACTGATTTTGTAGGATTATAGAACATTAGACATTTTTTTTTGTCTTTTATACAGGTAGTCCTTGACTTTCAAAACTTCATTTAGTGGCCATTTGAAGTTACAACCGCACTGAAAAAAAATGACTTACTACTGTTTTTCACACTTAGACCATTGCATGGTCTAGACCCATGGTCATGTGATCAAAATTCAGATGCTTGGCAACTATTCATATTTATAACAGATGCAATGTCCCAGGGTCATGTGATCACTGTTTGCAACCTTCTGACAAGCAAAGTCAATGGGGAAGCCAGATTCACTTAACAACCGTGTTACTGACTTAACAACTGCAGTGATTCACTTAGCAACTCTGGCAAGATGGGTCGTAAAATGGGACAAAATTCACTTAACAAATGTCTCACTTAGCAACAGAAATATGGGCCCAATTGTGGTCTTAAGTTGAGGACTACCTGTATGTAGTTCATTAGTTGTGATACAAGATACGGTAGGTGTTTTTAAAAGATGGACACAAAGTAAAGAATCTCAGGAAATTCATAGAAATTACATAAACATGTTGTGCATTATTTAGGCAATTGATATTTCAGTGGATCCAGAATGAGGCAATCAAGATTCCCCCTTTGCTACATGACCCTCATAGGCTCCCAGTATGCTGAGTGCAATTTAAGTTGTTAATTATCATCTTTAAAGTCCTTCATGCATAGGACCAAATTACTTCTGTTTCCAGATGTTTCTTCCCATCCCAGATTTGGCAGGTTGGGGATGCTCTGGGTCCCCTCAGTGAAACAGCCATTTTGCAGGACCCAGGAAATGTCCCTTCTCTATTTCAGACCGTACTCTATGAAATTGTGTCTCTTTGCACATCTGGGCGGCCCTCACCCTGTTGTCTACTGGAAAACTGAAAAACCTGGCTTTCCCCACAATCATTAAGACTGGGTTGTTAGTAGAGCCCAACTTTGATGAATATTGCGATTTCTGTGCCAGATATATGGGCTTTTGTATTTTGCACTTTCTGTTTGCAGATAGTCCTTGACATATGACCATAATTGAGCCCAAAATTTCCATTGCTAAGCAAGACAGTTGTTAAGTGAGTTTTGCCGCATTTTACCTTTTTGCCACAGTTGTTAGGTGAATCACTGCAGTTGTTAATTCAGTAACATGGTTGTTAAGTGAATCTGGCTTCCCCATTGACATTGCTTGTTAGAAGGTCGCAAAAGGTGATTACATGACTCTAGGACACTGGAACTGTCATAAATATGAGTCAGTTCCCAAGCACATGAATTTTGATCATGTGACCATGGGGATACTTCAATGGTTGTAAGTGTGAAAAACAGTCATGAGTCATTTTTTCTGGTGCCGTTGTAACTTCAAACAGTCAATAAATGAACTGTTATAAGTCAAGGACTACCTGCATTATATTTTGTTGTAATTATGCTGCTTTTTATTGCTTTGGATTGTAAACTGTCCAGAGTTATTTGTTAAAATGGGCAGCTATTTTCTCTTAGTTTATTCTCTCTCAAAATATTCACCAGAAAATTGGAATTTTGAACAAATGTTTTGGGCAGGGGCGAACACCATTTCAGTTCATGGAAATCTATTTTGTGGTAATTGAATATTGGGCTCAGACTCAAAATAAAGGAAATAGAGCAGTTCTTCATTTGCATAGGTATAACATGCTAAAAGAAAACAATCTATAATCCAGACTACTCCAAATTATTGAAAGTCTGTGAGATGACAGACTTCCTGGCTTTGAAGTTGATCTTCAGAAATATAGAAGTCATTTCTTGGAGTTTTAGAGGTAGGTGCAGACACGATAAATAATTTTCAAAACTTTATCATAATACTTTAATTTTCCATTGTGGAAAATTATTTTCTATCCTCGTACAGAATGCATGATTTTGAAGTGCACATTAAACAGACTGGACAAACTGTAGCTGCCTGATGACCCTATAGAGTAAGAAGACAAATGCCAGGTTGTTGTCTTTTTCATGGTGTGCAGGTTGGCAATGTACAGGTATAATAAAAGGCATTGTTATGTTAGGGGGTGCTAGTATCAGTAGAAAGGACAAGCATGGGGAAGAATGTAGAGGTGTCTGATCAGCCTATAGTAAGGTCACCTGTTGTAATCACCCTGTAATTAAAAGCAGGTAATTTACACTGGTTTTGTATGTCTTTTGTATATAACCTGTGATTTTGTGAGTCTTGGGGCTCTTCTGAGTTCCTTTGGCAAGGAGCCCAGTGATCACTGCAGTTATGCATGCCAATAGAAGGGGTTTTTTTTTTTGCGTCTATCTCTAAGCGCTTTGATTCCTTACTAACATGATTATTCTTCCCACATCAGTCTGGCCTAGCTGACAGGATCGGAAGGGAAAGAGGCAGGGCAGTGTGCTCCATTTGGTAAGCCCCTGGCCCTTTGGCAGGTTTGCAACCTCTGCCTTTGCCCTTTTTACTCTTTGATCCTGAACCCGTTTTAATATATTTCTTTGGGCTTTCAATAGCAGGAAGACTTTTTGAGGACTCAGCAGGAGTTAATCCAGGACTCGTCAGGAGCAAATCAGGGGCAACTTTTGTTAGTTCTCACTGTCTGATTCTGCAGGAGGAAGTAATAGACAGTGAGGGATTTGGAAGCCAACATAATTAGGAATAAATGCAAAATAGACCAGGGGATGAAGGGATATAACAACAGTGTGATATTTGTCTTAATTTGCTTTTTGCTGGCTCTGATAAGTTTCTGTGTATTGAGCCAGTTTAGTCTAGTGGTTAAGGTACTAGGCTAGAAACTGGAAGACTATGAGTTCAAGTGCTACCTTAGCCAAGAAAGCCATCTGCATGACTTCTGGCCAATCACTCTCAGTCCAATTCACCTCACAGGGTTGTTGTCATTGGTAAAATGGGATAAGGAAAGAGCATTGGGTATGTTTGCTGCCTTGAGTTATTTATAAAAATCATAATGGCAGATAATAAATAAGCTGATAGATGCCTGCCTATATATCAGAATTGGGCGTTGCTTCCTCTCAACTGCCCTTTTTTGTGTAGCTATGGGAGATTCTTGTGGGCCTCCACAACATGAAACACAAAGGGGGAGAATAGTTGATTCCCTTGTCCCTAGGGGGAACATGTAAACTATCTGCCTTCAGAACCATTGGACACGTCTATTTCAAGTCTCCCCCCCCCCCATTTCCCCCCCCCACTATAGTAGCAACTACAGGAAGTAAAAATGTCTGGTTTGGTAGACAAATTCCATCTGGAATAGTACCAAAAATAACATCCAAAAATCCGAAATTAAACTCCAAGTCATAAAATGCTCTGTAGGTAATTAAAAATTACCTATAAAGCATTGAATTGCTTTGAATTTGAATTCATCTTTCTCTGTCAAGAAGCTTGTAAGTGAAATATGGGAAAGTAGTAATGTTTTTGATCCAGCTTGGGAGATATTGCCATTAAAACTAACATTATTCATTGATTTATATGCTTTGATTTTGCTTAATTTCTATTTAAAGTTATTATTACTTTATTAAGTAATTATTACTTAATTATTACTTAATTATTACCCATTATTACTGGAAATAATGGCCGAGAACCTTCTTGGCCTGTCCCACTCCTAACGTGAGATTTGGATATTTGATGTCTGCTTCTCAATCAACTTCGGGAAGTATTAAGCTTTACAATTCACAACTTGAGTGGAACAGGTCCACACTACATCCTTTGAGGCTCCATAATACTAGCATGCTTGCTTTTTTTCAGTTCTTTGTGGTCCTGGTAGATTTTGCACAAGGCTATTCACCTCAACATTTGCATTTTTTAATTTTTTCTGTTCTTTAAATTTGATTACCAGGTTTTATTTCTAATTTCTGTTCAATCAAATTAATGGATCTTTTAAGACTATTGCTTTTAAATGTAAGGAATATTCTTAAACAAGTGTATTGACAGAAGTATTCTATTATTTCTAACTAAAATATATCTATAGATATTTATCTTAAACACTGCCTTGAAGTATATAATTCTTAGTTGCTTCATCTTCTCTCAACCTACAATTTGAAGAAGAATTTTAGGAGTTTTAGGACATATCAAATGGAATATCAATACCCTTCTATGTTTTATTTTCCTAAAGAATAATGTCATTTTGTTTATTAGCGGTTTTCAGTTATTTTATTTTCTGTTATTCCTAAAAAGTATATAAATGGTGTTCAAAGATGTTCTATCCTGTGATGTGGACCTTATCAAGAAATTATAGTACAGTACTGTTTGTTTGTTTGTTTGTTTGTTTGTTTATATATTTATTTCCTGCCTTTTTTATTTTTACAAACAACTTAAGGTGGCAGACATATCCAGTACACCTTCCTCTCTTATTTTTCCCACAATGACAACCCTGAGAGGTGAGAGAGAGAGAGAGGGTGAGAGAGAGAGAGAGGAAGGGAATGGAAGGGAATGGGAGGGAGTGCAGCGAGGGTTGTGTTCCGCACCCG
>QLTV01004083.1:581840-606544 GCA_003457575.1 Thermophis baileyi | reverse complement strand
GAGAGAGAGAGAGAGAGAGAGAGAGAGAGACAGAGACAGAGACAGAGACAGAGACAGAGACAGAGACAGAGACTCAAATTCACCCACCTGGCTTTTATGGCTAAGGTGGGACCAGAACTCATGAACTCCTGCTTTCTAGCCTGGTGCCTTAACCACTAGATCAAACTGGCTCTATGTATTATCTAATTGAATTAGGTAACATATAACTAGCATATTATCTAATTGGGTTAGGTAACACTGTTATCACTTCCATATCAACAATTTCAGATATGCAGACAGTACCACTCTAATGGCAGAAAGTGAAGAGGAACTAAACAGCTTCTTAATGAGGGTGAAAGAGGAGAGTACAAAAGTTGGCTTGAAACTCAGCATTAAAAAAATTAAGATTATGGCATCTGGTCCTATCATTTCCTGGCAAATAAAAGGGGAAGAAATGGAAGCAGCAGGCTGCAAGATCACTGAAGACAATGACTGCAACCATGAAATTAAAAGACTCTTGCGCCTTGTGAGAAAAGCTTTGGCAAACCTAGACAGCATATTAAAAAACAGAAACATCACCTTGCTGACAAAGGTCTGTATAGAATAGAATAGAATTCTTTATTGGCCAAGTGTGAACACAAGGAATTTGTTTCCAGTGTGTAACCTCTCAATGTACATACAACAATAGTGATAAGCAACAAAGTTATAGTCATAAGATAAGGAAATAGGTAATAGGGAAGATGAGAATAATGATGGTAATAATGCCTTTTTAGATAGTTTGACAATGTTGTGGGACTTAGTTGTTTAGTAGAATGATGGCATGGGGGGGGGAAACTGTCCTTGTGTCTAGTTCTGACGTGCAGTGCCCTATAGCGTCATTTTGAGGGTAGAAGTTGAAACAATTTATGTCCAGGATGTGAGGGGTCTTAGATATTTTCACAGCCCTCTTTTTGACTCATGCAGTATACAGATCCTCAATGGAAGGCAGGTTGGTAGCAATTATTTTTTCTGAAGTTCTAATTATCCGTTGAAGTCTGTGTTTGTTTTGATAGATTGCAGTGCCAAACCAGACAGCTATAGAGGTGCAGATGACAGGCTCAATAATTCCTCTGTAGAACTGTATCAGCAGCTCCTTGGGCAACCTGAGCTTTTATAGTCAAAAGCTATGGTTTTCCCATGGTAATGTATGGCTATAAGAGTTGAACCATAAGGAAGGCTGAATATGAAGAATTGTTGCTTTCAAATTGTGGTGCTGGAGAAGACTCTTGAGAGTCCCTTGGACTGCAAGGAAATCAAATCAGTCAACCCTAAAGGAAATCAACCCTGACTGTTCTTTGGAAGAACAGATACTGAAACTGAAGCTCAAATACTTCAGCCAATGAGAAGATAGGATTCATTGGGAAAGACCCTGATGTTGGGAAAGATTGAAGCAAAGGAGATGGGGACGGCAGATGATGAGATGTTTAGATAATGTCATCGACAGAATGAACATGAATTTGGGTAAATCCGGGAGACAGTGGAAGACGGGGGCCTGGCGTGCTCTGATCATGGGGTCCTGAAGAGTTAGACACGACTTAGCAACTGAACAACAATTATCACCCTAGACAAAATAGAAGATTCTTTCAAGTCCATTTTTTGCCTTCTCTTACTGACCACAAATTCTAATTGATCGCAGTGTTTAAAGGTTCAGAAGAAGAAACAAACATATTTGTATACATTTCAACATACCTTTCTTTTTTAATGTATACTTTTTTTGGTTAAATTTTGTATGCGTTTGCGGAAGCCTGTTTATCAGTTTTGAAAAATATTAGTCCTTTAGGGCTATTTCATATATTTATACTTTTATTGATTAATCTAGAATAAGAGAGTTACCTATTTATTATTTGGAAGGAAGGTTTCAACATAATGTGACTGGATCCATACTTAATGTAGTCAGGGCTACCACAAGTCTCCTTGACTTCAGTGATTGCATTAAGGTATAAGAGGTAAGCTTGGATTCAATTTATGTTTGTCCCAAAGTGATAAAACTTCAGTGTAGCTTAAATTTATTTTGTTATTATCTGTTTTATGATCATTTCATCATGTAACTTTTCATGTTTTAAAAAAGCTACCTTAAAGCAAGAATGAATGTATACCATTATATTTCTATATCCTGATCCATTGATTCAGTCAGCACTGAGAGTATCGTTTTTATTTTGCTTATGAACTCTGTATTCTGTCAGTACAGAGAAGACCCTGGAGCACTAATGCATGAAATATGTCCATAAATGATGGATTTTTTACAGAGCAAAATTCACAATGATACAATTGCTTACCTTTTCACAATGACACTTATTATAACTTATGAGAATCATAACAGGTCATATTTTCTGGTTTTTTCCCTCCACACATGGCTTTGTATTTGCTTGAAAGCTGTTTTGTTTTGAATTCCTTCCTCTCTCTATTTCTGCTTAACAGAGCCTTAATACTATAGCTCTTGAACCTGTGAATACAAATAGAAATGGCACTGGTTGCTGTATATTATTAGAACTTGCTAAACATTATTTTATCAAATTATTATTTTAATTTTCTAATTTTTCTAAAGGAGATTATACATTTATCTATGTGTGGTGTGTGCGTGTGTCTATATGTTTATCTCTACATATGTATAGTATATGTATGTATATATACATATGTGTATGTGTGTGTATGCAGGTATGTATGTATATACAACTTTACTATTGTTTCACTGCAGAAAAATTAATACAAAAATAGCAGCTTTAAAAGCTCTTGTTTAAGCTCAGGAGAGTCTTTCTTGCAATATCTAACTGAAAAGGTAATGAACTGTAAAATAAGTCAAAATGATTGGGGATTAAAAATCTCTGGTGTGTAGTGACAGTACAGCCATATTCCACAGTAAAGATTTCTTGTATTAAGGGTAATAAATAAAACCTTATTTTGTCACCATGATTAGTTTTCACCTCTATAACGATAGATTTGACCTTTCTTTTCTTTATATGTTAAGAGCCTGTGTCCAAGTACAATAGATGGAATGCCAGCAAAATCTTAGAAGCCTGTATATTTAGCATGGATTAGCATCTGTGTTTACAAAATCACAGTGCAACACAATTTGGAGGAAAAAACCTCCAATAAATACATTAAGTATAAAATGAAAATATCCCAGTCACAAATCCTATGGAAGTACAATAAAACAAGAAATTAAGGATGACACTCTAAGATATTCATAAAATATAAATTTGATATACAATAAATAAAAGAGTTAGTCTTAGAAAACCAATTAAAAGAATATCCCATTTTAGCACAAAATGCTAATCCCACTGTCATCCAATGTAAATTGGGCTAGGGTAATGCCATCCTGAGTTGTTACACATAAAGGTAGGCCATACATGTCTATGGAAATTCTTAGTCATCCAGGTAATGGTGGTTGTGTTGCCAGAAAGTCCAGTTGCCTCTTGAAAAAGCACCTTTGGCAAGCCATACATCTAATAATAAACAAATTATAAATATAAAGTCTTGGGTCAGAATACAGGCAATTTCATGTACAAGAAGACCTTACTTATTGACTGTCCTCTTTAGCTACTGTTTGAAGTTATGACATGGCAAAAAAGTAACTTTATGACCGATTCTTGCAGTATCCTTGTGGCCATATGATCAACATTCAGGCACTTCACAACTAGCAGGCATTCATGTCTATTGCTGTGTCCCGTGGTCATATGATCACCAGTTGATGCTTCATAGTTCAGCTTCCAACAAGCAGAAGCATTGGATAAGCCGGCAATAAAATCACATTGCACTCATGTGATATCTTTCTTAATGACCTACACTGTCTTGCTTAACAACTACAGTGGAACTAATTGTGATTCCCATGTGGTGATGTTATGTTTCACTTAATAACTGCATTGCTTAGTGATGAAGTTGCCAGTCCCAATTGTGGTTATTAACCGAGGCATTTAGATTTTTAATAGGGTGCATGACAAGATAGCCTAAGGACTGTAGAATACTGCAGATCCATGCACAATATATGGTGATGCTTGCAAAGGATTCCTGCACACCAGATAATGAGAGTATCCTAGACATGAGTCTGGGACAATGACTGATGCTTTTGCTATTGTAGATGAAATGAATTTCCCCCATAAGCTTTAGATCTACAAAAGCTTTCAAAAATTAAACAAAGCCAGCACCAAGACAATGCATTTGCCATTTTTATTTGCCTATCAAGGCCTTTCCAAGGATCTGAGAAAAGCAGATGTTGTTTGATGGTGTTAAAGATATAGTTGCAGGATGAAAGCTGTTCCAAGTAAAGCTGCCTTTTGTAATTGACTGATAGTGATTTTGTCAATGGTGTTTAAGTGGTGCTCTAGATGTTTTGGGATTTCACCCAAGGCATATTTTGCTACATTACGATAATGGTTGTATTCATCCAGATGTTTAGCCTGGATTTGGTATTTGTTTGATGGTGTTAAAGGTATCATTGCCAAATGTAAACTGTTCCAAGTAAAGCTGCCTTTTGCAATTGACTGATGGTGATTTTGTCAACATCAGTCAATTGCAAGAGGCAGCTTTACGTGGGACAGTTTACATCCTGACACAATACCATTAACCTATCAAATATCATCATCATCATCATTGTGCTGGTTGTTATTGTTGCAGTTCAATTCAATACAGAAACAGTAGACAAACTATCTAACAAATCAAATATGCAGCACACTGTCAAGCTAAACATGTAAGGACTGTATAAACTGTCTAAAATGTATAATCTGGTTGAAATCAAATTATTGTCAGTATTGTCATAAAACAGTAAAATAAAATTCACTTTATATATGTTTATATATCAAAATGAGCAAAGTTATATGCAATTGTTACAAAGAAATTGGAAATTGGGCAATTGACAGTCTAAAGGGTTTTATAGATTTACTAAGAATCTCAATATGCAAGTTGTCAGCTGAGGGTAGATTTTCAGAGCAGCTGAACAAAATTTGATTATTGGCCTAGATCACAGGTGTCAAACTCTATCGCGTCATGGGCCAGATCGTGACGTATTGCAACTTTTTTTTGCCTTTGCAGAGCTGGGGTGGGAGTGGCCTGCACGTGACGTATCCAGCCTGCAGGCCACCAGTTTGACAGGCCTGGACTAGATTGTCTGATAAAAGAAGTTAAGATGCATACTTCTTCTTTTCTACCTTGTAGACCTTTCCTTTTCCTATTCCTATTCCTATTCCTTTTCTTTTTTTTCTTTTCAATCTTGAGTCCTGACAACTTCCTGAACTAATTCTTGCAAAGTAAACTTTGCAAGAATTTTGGTGTAGTTTGCCAGTATTTCTTCCTAGAGAGAGAAAGAGGTCCGAGAAAGAGGCTCAGAGGCTCAAAAATCAGTACGACCAGCTTCTTGCCTAGGGCGGATTTGAACTATTGTCTCCTGGTTTCTACCTTGGTGCCTTAACCATTACATAAGATTGGTTATCTAGTAGACCTTTTAGGAGAAGAGAAATCAAGGTGCCATGTATATCCCTATAAAAATTATGTTATAATAAAATATGACCCATATCCATGCCTGACAACCAGCAAGAAAGAGCTATTTCAGGTAAGAGATTTTAAAGAGAGTAAAGACGATGACCTTGATGGAGAAAGGGAAGACCTGTTACCAAAACAATGAAAAGGAAAACATTATTTATTTTATTTATGCAATTATTTATGTATTTATTTTAAAGATTTTTATCTTAAGTAATTCTGTGCAGTTCACAACAACCATAAAGAAAATATATAAAATAATCATAAAAACAATAAACAACCCTGCACTATAATTGCCCCTCTTGGGATGCTCCAGAGCAGGCTCACCTATCCTCCTTCTGTGCCTTTTATCCATACAATCTCAGCGCCTCAATAATAGCCAGGTCTTGACAGCCTTCTGAAAGACTAGAAGGGTGTGGGGGCCAGTTGTATCATTGTTGGGATGTTGTTTCACAAGGTAAGGGCAGCCACAAAATAGACATGCTTCTGGGGTCCTGCTGAATGGTAAAATTTCAGGAAGGAGACCTGGAGCATGCCCATCCTATCAGATCTAGTGGGATGGGCAGATATTCTTTGGGAAGGCAGTTCAGCAAATAACCAGATCTCCTGTTGCGTAAGGCTTTAAACAGGATAAACTTGAATTGCATCTGGAAGAAATCTGGGAGCCCAAATGATGAGTGAGGATTATAAAAACATCTTAGACACTTCCCTATTTCACATGTACATAAAAGAGTTAGGAAGAGCAGCATAATCAGACATGCAAGTTTATTGTAATACAAGTAGTCCTCAATTTACAACCATTCATTTAGTGACTATTCAAAGTTATAACGGCACTGAATAAAATGATTTATGGCTGTTTTTCACAGTTACAACCATTGCAGCATCTCCATGGTCACGTGATCAAATTCAGATGCTTGGCAACTGACTCATATTTATGATGGTTGCAGTGTCCATCCCCTTTTGTGACCTTCTGACAAGCAAAGCCAATGGGGAAGCCAGATTCACTTAACAACTGTGTTACTAACTTAACAACTGCAATTATTCACTTAACAACTGCAGCAAGAAAGGTCATAAAACTGGGCAAAATTCACTTAACAACTGTCTTGCTTAACAACAGAAATTTGGGGCTCAATTGTGGTCATAAATTGAGGACTACCTATATAGCCAATGGAAATAAGAGTAGTTTTTTAGTCTTCTATGGAGTCTCTTGGTCCAGTGTCTGTCATAGGGCTGACATATCTTGTTATATCTACTGTCAATAAATAGTTGAGGATCTCTTTGTATTGGAAGTTATAAAGCAAGCTGCCTGTTTCAGGAGACTAAAAAATTGGCAGGTGTGGTGGATATGGTCATTCATTGAACATCAATTCACTAGAAGGCAATGCAGTGTTGTTACTCCTCACCACACTCTCTAGCACCCTTGTCATCTAGTTCAGCATTTCTCAACTTTACCCATTTTAAAATGTGTGGACTTCAACTCCCAGAATACCTCAATATGACAGCTTTTCTTTTCTTTTTTACCAAAATAGATAAATAAATCCAAATACAAAAAATAATAAAATCTTATTGGGCAAGGCATCTTGACACCAAAGATTATGAGAATTGGTGCATTGCTGTATTCCTTTAGAGCAAAAAAATATAGGGATATTACAAAAAGACTGAAATCCTAATTTGTTTAATAGGAACTCAGCCATCCTGTTAAATATTACAGCTTCTGGTTTTCATTTTTTTCGTCCTTAGATGTTTTTAGTTGGTTTATGAGTTCAAGTAAATTGATGTCATGGTACTGAACCTGCATGACTTTCTATTGTGTGCTTCCTTCGTGGGCTAATGAAGATATTCATTCCTTTTTGGAAGGTGCAAACAATATTCTTCCTACAGTGTTCTTTGCCTTCAGAGTGCAGGGAGATTAAAAAAAACTCCCTTCATAATCTTGGAGCTCTTGATGCTCTAATCTCTTTTGATACCTTAATCTTTTGCTCTAATGAAATAATAGCAAGGAACAATACCTACATGCTTTCTGCTACATTAATAAACTTATTTCCTAATTTCTGTTATTCAGAGTTATTAGAGTTTTATAGCAGTGTAAAGGCCATTCAAGTGTCATTTAAGACTTTGAGACATATCTGTTAAAAGCCAAAATTGCCTCCATTATTTTATTTACTTTCTAAATTATAGCTTGCATTAATTGGAAGTAATAGTTGTTTATTTATATATATATATTTTTAATGAAGCCATGAACTTCAGTCTGGAAATACTTTCACTTTATAGTAACTTTTGATTAGGGTCTGGGAAGGTAGCTAATGAAAAAGTGAAACAGAAATTTGCCTAAATAACACACTGTTGCAAGTCTTATGATAGATCTGTGTTTGACTTAACAGCTTTTGGAACCTAATAAAAAGAACTTAATTGACAATTTCTTGAAATTGCTAAGAAAACCTAGTGATGTTGGTAGGGTATAATAAGGAGCTTCTCATCACTGTCTTCAAGATTGAGTCTGCACAAAAAAAAAAGGATTTATCTCTGTGGTAACTCTAAGTAATTGATATACAGACAAGGTTTGGTTCCAATTTGCCAGCAATAAAGTTGTAATAGGGTTTTCTCTGCAATTTTAGCCTTAATGTGCTCATTCCAAAGAGCGGTATTTTTCCAAGCGAACAAATAACATCAGTAAAGCTTACGATCAGTAATAGCCCCACACACTGATGCTCACATTAAACTTGTTAAATCAATTCACTAGACACTTTCTAAAGTGGACTGTCTGCTTACTTTGACATGCACCTTGTGAGGAAAAGGCTATCAGTTATGTTTATCTGATGATCTTTGCATCTGAAAAACATAATTAATTCATGTTTGAGTTTGGATTCACATGTGGTTCTTAATTTTTAAGCTTTTCTTTTCAGGACCAAGTATATACTAGGATGAGCAGTATGTTCTTTGCTTTGTGTCAGCCTAATCTTAAATGAGTGTTATGGTCTATATAATTATGGTAGCTTCATCTACCGAATATTCAGTCAGTATTTGTAGAAAATACTACAATGATATGCTGCCTTGTTCCTGTAAGATACAAAAATTAACATATAAATAATGTAAGATTACAGTATTTTGAAATAATTAGCAAAATGTGATTGGTAGTAAATGAGGATTTATTAAAGATGGAATTTTGTGTAAAATATTAGACCGAAGATCTAGAGCTGAATGAATGGCATCCAATAGTGTATCGCTCTTAATTGCACAATTGTTTCAGCTGAAAGGTCAGTAATGGCCTTATTGTACTAGTGGCTGCTACGCTGACATGACACAGTGAAATCTTAGGTGTGCTCAGAAGCAAACTTCTGGAGCCAATTAATACTAGCAGTGCAAATAATAATAAGCAAATAATACTAGCAGTGACAGATATTGCTATAGTCTGACTATGTATTTGGCTACTTGAGCACTGTGTTTTCATCATAAAGCTGCACACTCATCATGCCTTTATAGTGAACGAAATTGGCCTGTTCTGTTTTTGAATGAAATGTTTTCTGTATAAACATACAATTGCAGAAATGTTAAAAGTCCCGTCAATGTCAACAGCAGTGTATGATAAGCTATGGTGAAGAAGCAAGTATTTATGAACTACTTGAATCCCCCTTGCCTAATTTTAGTTAAATCTATCAAGTATATATTGTAGTGTATATGGGCTGGAGAATGAAAATAATTTATAGAAACAATGTGCGTTAGTGCTTAGTTGCTCTCAATGCCTTATTTCTCATTTGCTTACATGATGCAATTATTTGGATGTATAATGTTTTAAATTGCAGTTTAATTGGCTCCAGAAGATTAGTTACAATGTTTTAGTGTAATGGTCATCTGTCTCACTGATGTGTGACAGGTTAGAATGACTGAGTAGGAGTAGTCAAGAATGATATAAGGATAGATGAAATATACATGTTTTAAATAAATGTGTATGTTAATGGCCAAAAGAGTTTCAAAGTGAAGAATTAATCCCCTGTCATTTTCTTACAAAATATCTCGGGCACCATAGAACTCAAATATAATACCGTATCAGAAAATAAAGACAACTTTTGGTTAAAAGTCACTGTTGTATTTCTTAGTGCTTCTACTTTGCCAGCAACTCGCATATTTTTAAAATAAGAAACTACTGTTCTTTTGGATATGGAGAGAAGGTTGCAGGGTATCCTGAAATAATAGGAAAAATTTATGTGGAACAGTTTAATATAATGGGGAGAGAAAAGTGTTGGCAGCCTATGGAGAGGATCAAACAAAGGAAGATGGCAGCTCTGATCATATGATTGTAGTCTCTCCTTAATTTTTTTAACTCCCCTCTTTGCTGATGCCCTTGAAACATAGAGAGGGAAGTAGGGAATGTTTTTTTCTGTGTGTTTGATTATGACTCATTATCTACATAACAGCCATTTTGTTTTTATATTTTGAACGTATCTTCAATAACAAGAACAAAAAAAATTGTTCCTGCGAAACTCCTAAGACAGGAAAATACTGTGCAGTAGAATTTTAATTCAGTAAGGGTAACCCAGGTTGCTCACTGCATTTGGTTATAACTTATTAAGATAAATGGATGGAATGAAAGAAGAAACATAAATGGAAACCATTCTAAATTATGTGAGAATGCTAATGTGGGTATTATTGGCAGCAGAGGAGCAAAAATGGTTTAATGTGACTCAAACAATCTTGCTCTGTGTTGCCTAAAATGGCAAAAAAAGTTCTCCCATTGCCATCCAACTACTCTAAATGGCATTTTTATTGATTTAAATGTATTGTTTGATTCTATCTCACATTATTGTTTCTAGTGTGAAAACAAGAAAACCTGGAAGTATTTGCAATAAATTGTTGCTTATGTAATTACAATGTTACATAAAAATGTTTCATGATAGTTAAACACATCAGCCTCAGAAACCTTAAGACTCTATTTGACAGTTAAAAAAGGATGCATTTTATACAGGTAATCCTTAACATACAACAGTTCATTTAGTGACCGTTCAAAGTTACAACGGCACTGAATAACATGACTTGTGACCGTTTTTCACAGTTACAACCTTTGCAGCATCCCCATGGTCATGTGATCAAAATTCAGATGCTAGGCAACTGGTTCATATTTATGACGGTTGCTATGTCCCAGGGTCATGTGATCACCTTCTGTGACCTTCTGGCAAGCAAAGTCAATGGGGAAGCCAGAGTCATTTAACAACAGCATTACTAACTTAACAACTTCAGTGATTCACTTAACAACTGTGGCAAGAAATGTCGTAAAATGGGGCAAAACTCACTTAACAAATGTCTCACTTACCAACAGAAATTTTGGGCTCTATTGTAGTCATAAATCGAGGACTACTTGTATAGCTTTTTTTCAACTTGTGTATGAGTGCTGCAAGTCCAGATTTCTCTAGAAATGAATTCTGCTGCTCTCCAATATTGGCAAATAACCCTGTCTCTCTTCTCCAGTCCATTGATGATGCCAACATCCTTTCTACACTACAGTGCCTTCAAGTCCTTGTTATTTACTGTTGCAGGAAGAAGCTGCTCATCAACTATTCTAAATTAAAGTACAGTATTTAAAAAAAAAAGAATGCCAAATTCGAGTACAATTGAACAATTATCATAAACAATATGTATCTGTCTAAATATCTGTTTAGAAATATCTGTTGCAGTTTGTCCATTAGAAAAACATAAACCGTCTAGTGATGGACGTTCATTAATGTTATTTTTTGTGCTTCTTGGTGTGTCATCAGTGATCTATGAATTTGTGAATTCCAATGATCTGGTTGGAATTATTTTCTGGATTAATTTCTGTTTAAACTTTGCTTAAAATTGGTCTTTATGGAGGAATTCCTTTACTTTCTCAATCCTTGAGAGCAATTATATCTTCTGACAATTGAGATTGAGGCTGACCTTCAGTGTTATATCTTCTTTGCCCATTATTTAATTTCATTGTATTCTGAGACAGCCAATTTGTAAAATAGTAAAACAACAGATTTTTTTTTTTTCTCAACCTTCAGAAAGAATTGGAGTATTTCTCCTCATTATTTTAACTCTGGCTTGCTTGGAAGACCCTTCACCCTTGCTAATTATCTCACAAATATTTTTTGGCCCCACACAGAAGCAACTTCTCTAGATACAGCATTGCCTGACCTTCCATGATAGAGTCATAGAATCATAGGGCTGGAAGGGACCTTGGAGGTCTTCTAGTCCAACCCCCAGAAGGGAGATAGAACAACATTGCTTAAAGGATCATTTATATGCTTTTTTAGAGTGGGTGCCTGAATGAAGCTTTTGTATTCCGTTGGAGAATACAATTTATCAGTATGTTAGTTGTCTGTCTCAATTTATCAGTATGTTAGTTAATCATCTAGGTGGGTCAGATAAGAATAATACAGTGTTTCTACCAGTACATCACTTACTTGGAATTTCAAAAAGAATTGCCAAATTCTGGTTAATCACAGTAATATTAAGGAGTATTGGGTCTATCCTGGATAATTTAATCAAATAATAGATTTGTTACAGGATATCTTCTTATTTTTCTTCATACTTGCTTTTATGGTTTGATTAATTTATTTTAATATTATATATGAATATTATATTACATTATGAATAATGTAATAGTTTTAAATCTTTTTCTCCTTTTCTTGTCAAAGAGTTTGAATTTTGCCATATTGGCCTCTGGCTATAATTAAAGGAAATTAAACTAAATAATTATATAAATTAAATAATAAAATAATTAAATTGTGTTAGAGGTACTTATAATACTGGTAGAAATCAATTTACAGCCACAATTAAGCCAAAAATTTCCATTGCTAATCAAGACAGTTAAGTGAGTTTTGAACCATTTTACAACCTTTCTTGCCGAAGTTGTTAAATGAATCACTGCAGTTGTTAAGTTAGTAACACAGTTGTTAAGTATCAGAAATACATGCCAGTTTCCAAGCATCTGAATTTTGATCACATGACCATGGGGATGCTGCAATGGTTGCAAGTGTGAAAAAATGGTAATAAGTTGCTTTTTCAATGATGTAACTTCAAACAGCCACTAAACGAATAATAGTCACTAGACGATCTGTACAGGTAGGGCTTGATTTATGACTATAATGGAGTTTGGAATTTCTATCATAAGTCATGACATAAGTTAAAACTGCCCACGGGACCAGACCCAATGTCATAGCAGTTGTTAAGTCAACACTGGTGTTGTTACATAAATTAATGTATTC
The DNA here is from genome assembly GCA_003457575.1 of Thermophis baileyi. Classification (NCBI taxonomy): domain Eukaryota; kingdom Metazoa; phylum Chordata; class Lepidosauria; order Squamata; family Dipsadidae; genus Thermophis; species Thermophis baileyi. The sequence continues at coordinate 593,837 of QLTV01004083.1, read as the reverse complement.
CTATGGGTGTATTCGCTGGAACCTAGCCAAAAAGGGCAGAAAACGGCAAAAAAAGTTATAAATCGTGGTCATGTGAGCCGCGGTGGCGCAGTGGTTAGAGTGCAGTACTGCAGGCTACTTCTGCTGATCACCTGCTGCCAGCAGTTTGGCAGATCGAATCTCACCAGGCTCAAGGTTGACTCAGCCTTCTATCCTTCCGAGGTTGGTAAAATGAGGACCCAGATTGTTGGGGGCAATATGCTGACTTTGTAAACCGCTTAGAGAGTGCGGTAAAGCACTATGAAGCGGTATATAAATCTAAGTGCTATTGCTATTGCTATTGCTATGTGACTATGGAAACTTGTAACTGGATGTATAATTGAGATGATTGACAAGCACCCGATACAATCATGTGACTACAGGATGAATGTGTGCAGATGTCAGAACTCCAGAACCAGGTTGTAAGTAGTTGTTGGGGGGGGGTTTCTGTCGTAACTTTGAACAGTCACTAAGTGATTGGTCCTAAGTTGAGTACTACTTGTAGTTCAACCATACTCTTGTTTTAACTAACTGGATAAAGGGCAATCTAATAAGTCAGTCTCTGTAGTACTTCTATGAGAAAAGAAGATCCATGAAATAAATAGTAGGGTCTGCCAATCAGTTTAGTTTTGTTTCATAATAGGTATACATGAAAATTGGGATTTTTTTTCAGTAATTAGTTTCTCATCACACCATAAAAACCAAACCTGCAGCTCTACTAATAGCTTGGTTGTGTTCAGCCAACACCTTAATCCTCACTTAACAAAATACAGTTTCTGTGTTCATATAATATGATATTACCAAATACATCTTTTTACTGTTTAATGTTCATGTAACATGTGCAGGTAACATGATAAGACATTGCTGAATTGCCAGTCCCAATTTTCTTTAGCCTGCCTTATTTGCATGCCCAGCTAATGAATTAGTTTATGTCAGAAGTTAAAGCAATCTATCTTTCCATCCTACCTTAGCCCTCTGCACATTGGCAGCTACAACGATGACACATGCATCATAACATAATAATACAACTCCCAGCCTTTTGCGCTTCTATCCCAATGTTGGATGTAGGTAACATGTGGTTTGCACTGGAGTGATGACACATATTTACTCAACCCCACCTCCTCTTAACTGTTCCTCTGCAGACTTCTGGGTCTGTGCATATCTTCCAGAATGCATCTCCTCTCCTGGAAACAGAACAGAAATGTGAGGTATAGAATTTAGAAATAAATGTACACTTCTTACTGAATTATGTAGAAATACCCTGAGTTGAATTTGAGTCCTGATGACTATGTGAAATTTTCTGTGTTGTTTTTGCCTTTCTATGTAGCTCCTTTGCCTTTGCCTTTCTAGTCTACCCTCTAGTTCTAGGATTCCTTAGTGATCTCTCCTTCAAGAGCTAACAAGGTTTAACCCCATTTCTTTGGGATCAGGAAAGTTGCTTAGTTGCTTAGCTACCACCTGTTGTGTCATTTATTTATGACTGAACTCTATCATGCAGTGTTTTAGTTCAGCTGGCTTATATTTAAGAAAGTGAATGCAGGGGAAGCAACATGAACATTTTGAAATTTGTTCCACTTGGTTGTGTATGCTAATTATCATGAATTTTCTAAGTTCTTCCCATTATGTTTAGAATAGTTTCAATGTTTCTTCATCTATTCCTTTTGTTTTTATAATTGAAAATACATGCTGGAACTTCTAGGTGGGGAATGCCAAGCTAACATGTCTCTGAATGAGCAGAGGCTACTTCACAGCCATGACTGAAGGACCGGAAAATAGACTAATCTCACAGAATCACTCTTGATAATGAGAGGGCAGGAAATGGTCCGCTTGAGGTCCAGATTATTGTGAGGAGACTGCAAGATAGTAGCTTCTTGTAAGTCTGATCACCAGATGAAAGGAAGCCATCAAACTCTCCACCAGGACGGAACTTTTTTAAGGACACTGATCAGTTTCTGATCAGTTTTGGAAATTAACTTTTTAACTATCTTAAACCTAATAGAGATGTTCAAAATGACAAGTTGGCAAAGCCACTTGGTAAATTTACCTTCATTTCAGAATAAAAGAAAAATCAACTGTAAGTTTAAGAGTTGGAAATAAATGATAAAAACCTATATAAGACTTTACTTCAAGAATGTTACGAACAATTAAGGGACAAATTTGGAATATTAGGATTATTTGTTATAAGATTTTGAAAATAATTGTGTAAATAAACAGCATCTTTGTAGGAAGTAAATTGTGTAGTCTACTTTAAGTCATCACAGAATATTGAGAATGTATGATTTCAGAAATTGAATAGTATCAGACTAATCATAGAACATAAAACAAATAAATTATCATCATCTTGCTCCAAAGATTAAAACTTGTTCAAATCATTGACTGCTTAGAACTATCCTGCAGCTCTTACCAAATCTGTTACTCCACTAATTAGTTTGCTATCACATATCTATTTTGTACTTTTTTGCACAAATTTGTGTTTAATTCATTGACAGTACAAAACAAAGTATCTTACTAACTAAGATTGTGTCACCCAGCAAATGCTTGCACTAAGTAGGCATCAAGAACAACAAACAATGTTTGTTTTATAACAGCAATTCTGTGGCTTTAGCTGACAGAAAAGGCTGTCACCAGTCAAATAACAACGGACACAAACTAACCACAGATTATTTACTGACTTGATTTGTATCCCCAACTTTAAATCCATAATGATTGCCAAGGAATCTTACATAAAATGAAATAACTTTGCGGCTATTATTTCTACTTCTCAGACATAGGAGATTGCTAGGTAGTAACGTTTCTTCCCTTCATCTTTTGATGGTCTAAAGGTCAAAGATGAAGATTAATTTAAAGAGGGAAAGGGAAGAATAATTTCTGTGCTAAAAATACAGATGCATCAAGTCCATTCAGCATAGTCATTTAGTAATAAAAGGCACATAGCAGACTTTATATTGTACACTGAATCACAGCGATGGATATGTTTTCATTGTAATGCGAGGACTGAACTCCTGAGTGTCATATTTACATCATAAAGCATTATGAGGAGAATTTGCTTCTGAAATTCGATGAGATCAACTTGGCAGCAACAAACATGCACTTCACCTCCTTTTAATAGAAAGAAGCATATTATTTTAAGGGCTCTTGTTTTCAGAATCTCACATTCATTATGTTTCATTTTTATATTTTGAATAAAATCTTTAAATTCTACAGTCATTTTAATATAGGTATTTAAGTTAAATGAAAGGATAGCAAAATTGATTAATGTAAAAATTATAAGCAATATTTTAGCAAACATAAATTTTGATTGCAATTACCTTCAACTTAACAATGGTTTACTTCTGTGCTACAATATATATTCATCATGAATTGATAAAGGATAGGGAGAATATCTTAGAACATAGAATAACAATGTTGGAAAGGACATTGGAGATCTTCTAGACAAATCCCATGCTCGAGAGGAGACCTTATACCATTCCAGACAATTGGTTGTCCAATCTCTTCTTGAGCACCCACAATTTCTGGAGGCAAGCTGTTCCATTGATTAGTTGTCCTCTCTGTCAAGACATTTCTCTTTAGTTTTAGGTTGGATCTCCCTTTAATGAACTTCCACCTGTTACTTCTTGTCCTATCTTAAGGGGCTTTGAAAACTAGATTGACTCCTTCTTCTCTATGAGAGCCCCTTCTTGGATGCTAACTGTTTAAGGTTTCTACATCTGCTGGATACTGAAAATAATCCTAAAAACTTGAAGAAAAAATATCCATTTATAGCATTCCTTCATTCCTTCAATGAAGAAATACTTCAAATACAATTGAGAAGTACTCCATTGTCATCACTCATAGCATAGAGCAGTGGTTCTCAACCTTTCTAATGCCGTGACCCCCGCCCCCCCGCCGTGACCCCTGCCCCGCCCCCTCCCCCCCCCTGCGCATTTCCATTCAACAAGATTTTCAAAGCTAGTCTTTCTTCTAATACAGTGGTTCTCAATCTTTCTAATGCCGCGACCCCCCCCCGCCGCCGCGACCCCCTCCCCGCCCCCTCCCCGCGCGGGATGAGGTGACAAAGGGGGCATGGCACCAGGGGCGAAATGCTCCGGGTTCGGGCTTGCCTGCCGGTCGCCGGACAGCTGATAGCGTGGAAGCAGGAGACTTCGCACGGACGCCGCCATTTGGGTTCTTTTACCCTCTGCGCATGTGCAAAGCATTCTGCGCATGCGCAGAGGGTAGAAGAACCCAAATGGAGGCGTCCGGGCTCCCAGCTGTCCGGCGACCCGCAGGCACGGCCAAACCGGGACCTTTTCACCCCTGCAGTGACAGTGGCACCAAGATGGCGGGCTAACGCACGCGGCGACCCCTGTGAAATGGTCGTTCGACCCCTTAAAGGGGTCGCGACCCACAGGTTGAGAACCGCTGGCATAGAGTTAAAGTGTGTGTGTGTTTCGTTGCTTGGAGAAGACATGCATTTAGATGAATATTCAAAATCAATGGTTTTACAATTGAATAAGGGGTTAAATGGAGTGTGGATGGTATGGCAACCTGTTATAAAGTAGACAATATTAATTTGTTTTGTTAAAAGCAGTTTCAGTGAAATTGTGAATGTAAGGAATGTATGTAATGTAAGGAAAAAAATGAGATGCATCTTCTATTGGAAAACAGTGGATAAGAGTGTATAATTCATTCTGCTTTGTATGTGTGATATGAATACAGAAGGTGTGAATTTGAAACTTAGGGAAGTTACAGGTTTGGTTCTGGCATAGTTCATATTGGGTTTGCCTATTGGTTTCCAGCCAGGGATTGTCCTTTACTCTTTGTCCCATAACTATTGTTGTGGAGAACTAGCAACTGAAAATCATATGTTGGAACTTGCCAATATTTTTTCCAAAGGATCTAGGATATGTAGTTCCCCAAACACCAAAAGAAGATGTCACTCTAGAGAACTGTTGCTGTTATATTGGCAGAACACAGTGATGGTACTAGAGTTTTAATGCTCACATTAACAAAGAGGTGTCCTAATATCACGTGGCATAGCATCTTAATGGAATCCAAAATAGGGCTTGGTAGATAATGAACTATACTATAATATTTCATATATATATATATATAAACAAACAAACAATTTTTCCCCTAAAATGTTATTACACATGCCACTAACAGTAATATAAAATTGAAAGCATATCTATAAAACTAAAATAATTTTGAACAAAATATTCTTTGCATTGCACTGCATTTAGATCTAGCAATGGGTATGGTTTAATTTCATTTGAATTTTGGTTCAGAAACTGATTTATCTTCCAAAATATTATAGTATAGTTCATTATCTACCAAGCCCTATTTTGGATTCTATTAAGATGCTATGCCACGTGATATTAGGATACCTCTTTGTTTATGTGAGCATTAAAACTCTAGTACCATCACTGTGTTCTGCCAATATAAGAAGATGAATAGGGCTAAGAGAGAGTGACTGGCCAAAGATCACCCAGCCAAGGGTCATGGCCAAAGATCATGGCCAAAGTGGGACTTGAACTCACGGTTTCTTGCTTTCTAGTCCAGTACCTTAAGCACTAGATCAAACTGGCTTTCTAAAAATTATTTGTTAAACATCAGGGAATTATTGGAAATTTCTTAATTTTGAAGATTTTGAGTGTATAACAGGTAAATCAGGTCATGAGAAGCAAGAAGAGTTTACTGATGCTTGGGAAAAACTCCAGGTTTGCAGAAATAGGATAAATGTAATGTATCAGATGATTATGGTGACACATATAAAAAACAGACAGAGTTTTGATCAGTGTTGCAGCTGCCATAATGTATTTTTTGACCATGTTCTCAGGATACCCTTGGATAGGAGGGTGATGTGGAAGTCATACATATGCATATCTGAAAAGGTATCTGCTTGGTTGTCATCTGGAATATATTTTCACTTTAAGCAAGCAGTCTGAGAAAGTAGACATGTAAAGATGACCTTGGGCCCAGCCTTTGAAAGTGATGAACTGTATTTGAACTTCTGAAAATCATGTACTACTGCTACTACTACTACTACTAATAATAATAATAATAGCCACCTTTATTGTCATTGTACATCATGTATACAACGAAATTGGTTTAGCCTCTACTGGTGCAATCCATAACAGAAAATACAAGACAACATGAATAGTATAGAGAATAATCCTTATACAAGTAATTGGGGGGGGGAACTAGTCATACGTTTCCATATGTACATGGAGTGATTGTGATTGTGTTTAGGAGTCTGACAGCCCATGGGTAGAAGCTGTTTTTAAACCTGTTTGTCCGGCTGGCTATACTACGATGTCTTCAGCCCGATGGTAAAAGTGAAAAGAGACACTGGCCAGGGTGTGAATCATCCCTAAGTATCTTCCTTACTCTGCTGAAACAGCGAGACCTGGCGATGTCATCCAGTGGTGTTAGAGGGCAACCAATGGTTTCTTGTGCCGAATTGATCACTCTCTGTAGTGCCTTCCTGTCCGCAGCTGTTAAACCAGCGTACCATACTGTTATACAGTATATGAGGACATTTTCTGTCATGGACCGATAGAAAGAAGTCAGCAGCCGTTGTTCCACCTGATTTTTCCGCAGGACTCTAAGGAAATGAAGTCTCTGTTGAGCCTTACTATCCACCAGGGACATGTTGTTTTTCCAGGTGAGATCTTGACTAATGAGCACTCCAAGAATTTAAAAGAGGAAACCCTCTCCACACGGCCCCCCTTGATATACAGTGGGGCAGGTTCCTCTCTGTGCTTCCAGAAATCCAGCACCATCTCCTTTGTCTTGCTAGTATTTAGATGTAGGTTGCTTTTTGAACACCATGTGGATACCTTCTGGACTTCTTCCCTGTATGCTGATTCATCCCCTCCAGTTATAAGCCCCAGCACTGTTGTGTCGTCTGCAAACTTTATTATCATGTTGGATGGATTCGAGGATATGCAGTCATGTGTATACAGCGAGTACATGTAGGGGCTGAGCATGCAGCCCTGAGGGGAGCCTGTGCTGAGCTTCAAGGTGGAAGATGTCAAGGACCCAACCCTTACTGCTTGTGGATGGTCCGTCAGGAAGTCTTTGATCCAGTCACAAGTGAGGGGAGGGAAATTCAGGTCAGTCAGCTTTTCAATGAGAATACCAATAAGATGGTATTAAAAGCTGAGCTATAGTCTATAAAAGGCCGAGCTATAGTCTATAAAAAGCATTCTGACATAATTCCCAGATTTCTCAAGGTGTCTCAGTGCAGTATGTAGAACAGTGGCGATGGCGTCTTCTGTCGACCTGTTGCTTCTATAAGCAAACTGGTGTTGATCGAAATTTGGTGGAAGACAGGACCTGAGGTGTTGTAGGACCAGTCTCTCAAAGCACTTCATCACTGTAGATGTCAGTGCAATGGGTCTATAGTCATTCAGGCTGTTTATGGCTGCTTTCTTTGGAACTGGGATGACTGTGGCTGCTTTCAAGCACGATGGGACTCTAGCCAATTGCAGGGAGATGTTAAAAATCCTTGTCAGGACCCCTGTTAATTGCTCAGTGCAGGTTTTTACCATTTTCCCCAGCACCCCGTCTGGACCTGCAGCTGTGTTGGGATTTACGGCCTTCAGCACAGCTCTCACTTGATGTTCATGCAGAGTGAGTGACTGGAGATTAGAGGGCCTTTGCGTTAGAGCCACAGAGACAGGTCTTTTAACCTCAACGTGGGCAAAGAAGCTATTCAGCTCCTCCACCAGCAGGGCATCAGCGTTGGCTATTTTCAAATATAATATATCACATTGGAAATTGGTCTGTTGCATGGGAATTCTGTTCCATCAAGATCCAGAAAAGTCAAGGTTTCACCTTATTGAAATAAATATCTGGTTCTGCCATAGCTTTTTAATGTGTGCATATTTCTATTTTAACTAAGAATAACACAGAATAAGAGTTGCTTTAATCCTAATAGTTGTTATTGTTTTATTGTTGATGTTGATGATGATGATTTTAACACTACATTTGAACTTGTTTTTGTTTGCTGGGTAGAGTGAAATTAATGTAATAGGCTAGCTATTTCAGGGGTTTGAAGTTCAACCCAAGCATTCTTCGCTCTTTACATCAAAAGTAATATAGTTGTGAAATGCAGTACAATCGGTTTTAAAATGGCCTGCCAGTCATGCTAAACTGAAATGTTATTTGCTGTGGTTTCGAAATGTGACTTAATATGCCCTAGAGGACGAAGAGCATGAAATGTATTTCAGGGTGGACTTTAGGGAAACCAGAAGTATAGTTTTGAGGGGCATATTTGTATAAAAGGAAAGAAATCCTAGCATTTTCTTCATACCTAGCATTTACAATTCATTTCTTATTTTATATACTTTTTACTTTTATAAGAGTTTTACTGTCCACTTAGGATCCCTCATTCTAAAAAGGTAGAGAGTAGAAAATAGCTAAAATATTAATATGGGTTGTCTTTTTTCAAAAAACTGCCAGCTTTGGAAGTTGGACAGGAAATATCTGTTTTTTCCTCTTGAATTTGTCTCTTTGACTCAAGAATTCATAATTATATCATTGGTATATCTAGCTGGTCTGTATGAGTTTCATAATAGAATTACAGAAATTAATGGAAAGTTCATTCATATATGTTAGGAACAGCCCCATGCTTTCTCAGTACAGTGAATCACTATTTGAATAATAATTTGAATGACCAAAAAAGTAATCTGTGACAGTGCATACTGATATGTAACTAAAGACAACTTGACATCACACATACACACACACACACACACACACACGTGTGTGTGTGTGTGTGTGTGTGTGTGTGAAGTTGTGAGATTGAAGCTTACCAATATTTGTAAAATACTCTTTTTGTGCAGTTTTTATGTTGTGCAAACTATAAGAACCAGGTTTAGGGTTTAGGATTTATTTATGCAGTCAGAAGTCATGGAAAAGTTTATTTATTCAGTTTGTGTATTGCCCCATTCTGGACAACTCTGGGCAGCTTTACAAGATTAAAACAGCAATAAATACAGAATTACAGTAGTAGTAAAAACAACCCGGAAGCAAAAAAAACCCATCCACATTCCTCAGAAGTCCCAGAGCTCATCCATCCATCCAGCTCAAGGCCTGTGGGAAAAGCCAAATTTCAATGAGTACTTGAAAATGGGCAAAGTGGGAGCTGCACAGGTCTCGGAGGAGAAGTTGTTCCAAAGGGCAGTAAATGAGGAAAGCTGTCTCCAGGGTCCCACTAGATGACATTGCTTAATTGAAGGGACTTGAAGCCCTGTCGGAATGCACAGGATGGGCGGTTGTGTGGGACAGTAGTTGTGTGGGATAGGCAGTCCTTCATAGAAAAGGTCCTGTGCCATATAGGGCTTTCGAGGTAATCACTAGAACCTTGGATTGCACCTGAGAGCTGACTTGAAGCAATGCAACTCAGACAGCGGTGTCTTGGTCCTTCTGAATTCATCTTCTTTTGAAGAGGAGGAAGATGAGCTTCGATAATCCTGGAGGAGTGTTGGAAGTCAATAAATCCACTCAGCCTGAAGCAGATCCATCCATTCACCAGTACTCCGTGTCTGCACCCACTGACAGCCTCTCAGACTCTGAGGTTCACCCACCCAGCACCAGGCAGAAGGGTGCTGTAGAGATCAACAATGGAAGGCTGAGCTCCGGCAGGTCAAATAAATTGACCAGGAAGTAACCAGGAAGTAGACTGTGTATCTGGGTGGTGGCTTGGCATGGCTGATTTATTGGTGTCACTCCTTGAGAGAAAACATTGAGAATGACTTTTCAAGCCTCATCTCTGTAATGTTTACTTTGTTGTGCCATGCTTTGAGCTCTGGACTCCATGTGTCTCTCATCTTTTGCTTTAGATTTGTTGTTTGCTTATTAGATTCCTGATCTTGACCCATGCCAAGTCTTGTTTATGTTAACAGTTGTTGCCTCTAGCTGCAGGTGAAAAGGACTCTTGGCCTGAATTTGCCTATCTCTAGTCTGTGGCAGGTATCCAGCTTAACTGTCTTGTTGGCTGACAGCCAGCAGTATGACACAAAAAAGTGAGATTTGCCCATAACTATTTGTGCTACTACATAGTGGACCAGCTGTTCTGGACCAGCCTATATTTCAGTGGTGAAATCCAATTTTTTTTACTACTGGTTCTGTGGGCGTGGCTTGGTGGGTGTGGTGTGGCTTGGTGGGTGTGGCAGGGGAAGGATACTGCAAAATCCCCATTTCTTCCCCACTCCAGGGGAAGGATATTGCAATCTCCATTCCCACCCCACTCTGGGGCCAGCCAGAGCTGATATTTGCCGGTTCTCCGAACTACTCAAAATTTCTGCTACCGGTTCTCCAGAACCTGTCAGAACCTGCTGGATTTCACCCCTACTATATTTGCCAATCACACTTAACACTTGCATGCACAAAGAGTGGGTTTTACTTTTGGGCTACTATATGAAAGACAGGTTTGGGGTTGGTGGCTTCATGTAGATCAAGAGATGGAACCTACTGGATAATATGAAACATGATACACTAAGCTGGCAGTTTTTGAAATAAAGTTCAGTGGTTGGTTCAGAGATTTTCATTATTTTATGCTAGGTTGAACGGCAACTACTACTCTCATCAAGTATAAAATTATAAAGAAAAATTGCCCCCCTCCCTTTTAATCAGGGTGGATTTGATTTAAATCAAGTCGATTTAAATCACTAGTAAAAAGGCTTGATTTAAATCAACTTGATTTAAATCATATTTTTTAAAGAGCAACTGTCATCTCTGTCCTGCAGCGGCTCCTCCTCTGACCTGCTGTTGATTCACCGACAGTCCCAATATTGCAGAATATACAGCCTCATGCTTTATAACTAAGCTCCATTTCATGCTAAATAAACTAAATTATTAATGTATCTTAAATAGAAAACTATCTTTAGATATATTATTACTCCAAAAACATTTTATTAAAATAAATTTAATAAAAATTAAAAAATCCAATTTAAATAAAAAAAATCCAATTTAAATTTTAAAAATCTAATTTTTAATTTTTTTTAAAAAAATCATCAATTTTTATCCACCCTGCTTTTAATAGACTTCATATTTGTAACCTATAAATATCCTCTGGTGATATTGAATCTGGGATTATTTAGGAATTACAGTAAGCTAAAAATCTTTACAAATAAATAATTATTTCATTAGAATTTACAATGTTGGCTTTTCTTATCTCTTTAATTGTTTGGTAATTTATGCATTGACACCCTCTAAGTGAAGGCTAATATAAAAAAATATTTTTTCCTAAGCATTTTAACTTTTTTGTTATCAATATCTAATTATCTGTATCGTTTGATTCATTGTAAAAATATTTTTAGCACTGAGTTTCACGTTTTAATTTTTTATTATTTAAACCCTGCACACTTCATGGAAAAAAAAAATAATCTGCCCAAAACATAACTTCATGACCAGCCTCGTTGTATCTAAAATGTTTCATTTTTAAAAAGAAAGTAAATATGGCTACAGGTAGTCCTTGACGTACGACCACAGTTGAGCCCAAAATTTCTGTTGTTAAGTGAGTTTTGCCCCATTTTACGACCTTTCTTGCCATACTGGTTAAGTGAATCACTGCAGTAACTCAGTTGGTAAATGAACATGGCTTCTCCATTAAATTTAAACTACTGTTAAACTACTGAAGTTTGCAGATGATACAACAGTGATTGGTATCGTTCAAGACAACAATGAAACCGCATACAGACGGGAGGTTGAACAACTAGCCTCGTGGTGCAACTGGAACAATCTGGAACTGAATACACTCAAAACCATAGAAATGGTGGTAGATTTTAGGAGAAACCCTCCCATTCTACCACCTCTTACAATACTAGACAACACAGTATCAACAGTAGAGACCTTCAAATTTCTAGGTTCTATCATATCTCAAGACCTAAAATGGTCACCTAACATCAAAAACGTCATCAAAAAAGCACAACAAAGAATGTTCTTTCTGCGCCAACTCAGGAAGCTCAAACTGCCCAAGGAGCTGCTGAT
>QLTV01004083.1:521084-578638 GCA_003457575.1 Thermophis baileyi | reverse complement strand
CTATTCTATTCTATTCTATTCTATTCTATTCTATTCTATTCTATTCTATTCTATTCTATTCTATTCTATTCTATTCTATTCTAAATTTGCTTGTCAGAAGGTCGCAAAAGGTGATCACATGATCTTGGGACACAGCAATGGTCATAAATATGAACCAATTGCCAAGCATCTGAATTTTGATCACATGATCATGCAGATGCTGCAAAGGTTGTAACTATGAAAAACGATCATAAGTCACATTTTTCAGTGCCATTGTAACTTTGAACGGTCACCATAATGAACTGTCAAAAGTCGAGAACTACCTGTTTTTGATTTCTTGAACAGTTTCCACTTTTTATTTGTGGAATATGATGAAATTAATTATTCTTCCCAAATTCTTCTAGTAACATTTCTATCTTGCATGAGCTTTTGGGCACTCTTCAGGTCAAACAATTGGATGTATGTGCTTCTGTGTGTGTGTGGGACCAGAATTTCCATTGCTAAGTAAGATGGTTGATAAATGAATCATGCCCAATTTTGTCACTATCTTGCATGGCTGTTAAGTGAATCACACAGTCGTCAAGCAAATCTGGCTTCCCCATTGATTTTGCTCATCAGAAGCCAGCTGGGAAGCTCACAGATGGCAATCGGATGATCCTGGGAGACTGCAATTGTCATAAATACGCACTTTGTTGCCAAGTGCACAAATTTTGATCATGTTACTTTGAGGATGCCATGATATTTGTAAAGGTGTGGACCGTTCAGAAGTAATTTCTCTCAGTGCCATTGTAATTTCGAACGGTCACTAAACAAATGGTTGTAAATTGAAGATTACCTGTATTGGATTTATAACCTGACTGACTCCGTTACATCTCTGGAAGGTACGCAATAGAGCTACAAAACAAAATAAATAGTACACCATGAAACAAAGTGAAAAAGCAACATCCTGTATTGTTTCTTTTGCATTTTTAAAAGTAACAAGATAAATTGCCAAACAGGTAAAAATAAATTCTGTTTAGATTTTCCTTCCTCTTTTCTTCTCCTAATGCAAAATTAGGATGGAATGGAATGGAATGGAATGGAATGGAATGGAATGGAATGGAATGGAATGGAATGAGCTGGAAGGAATCTTGCAGAAGTCCAGAAGGGCATTAGTGGTGTTTACTTTATTTAACCTTCTCTAATAGTATATACATTTTGGAATCATAAATTATAATAAATTGTGTTATGAATGAATTATTTCAAAGCATGGTTTTTGAAGCAAATTTCTTAGAATAACTAGAGTCTGTTATAAACCAGGGTACTTGGTTTGCTTGTAATTACAAGCTGAGATTGAAATATAGCTCTTTTTGCCAGCTATACTGGAAAAGAAGGGAAGAATACTGTAGAAGGTCAAGGATTATTTGATCTTGTTCTATTTCTACTAAATCAGGTCCTCCTTCAGTACCCAAGATCACACTACTGAAATGAGAAGATAAAATGAGTGATTACTCTGGGTTTTTCTTTAAAAAAACAAAGATATGAAATTAGGAGGCCTTGGGAAAACAGGTAGCTCCAATTTCTATAGTTCATACCCCCAAAATAACCCAAAATTGTGCCATCAAAACTCAAACATTTTGCTGCTTTATTTTGTCAGCATTTCAAGCATATATTTTTTTGTTTGTTTAAGAGGCCTTTTCCTTTTTATAATATTTATGCATCACCTAAAACTTTATGTAGTCTTCTAATGGAAACTGTGAAGGAACATAACTAGTTCTTGGACAACATAAGATGCCCCTCCCTTTACTAATTTATGGCTAAGGCGTAACATGACAGCACAATAAAATAAGAATAATTCTCTTGGAAATTTTCTTGCTAAATTATTTGAATTGAACTCCGAATCAGAAAGGTTATATGATTGAAGGGTATGCGTGTGAGAGAGACTTTTAATCAGGTCACCAAGTTTTTATGTGCTAGTCCATTACAGGAATCCTATTGTGCTTCAAGCAAGAGAAGCCGACAAGCCTCTTGGCATTTGATTCAAGTTGCTTGCAGCACAAATACTTATGAACATAGCCAAAACATCAATTACACTGTGTGCCTAGAAGTATTAGTTCGCAAGGCAATCGTTGTGTGGGAATGATGTATCTTTAAGCTTATGTCTTGAGTCATTTTATGACTAGGCGAAAACAGTTCTAATGTGCCATGAGGGTAAATGATACTGCTTTATTACATGATAGATACTTAGAATTTAGTATTATTTCTTACATTGCTAAAGTACGGTATGAGGAAAAATGATTTGAAATAAAAAGCTAGATTCTTCAAAGAGCATTTATATATATTTATTATATTCATATTCAAAATATACAATAACATGCTGGGAAAATAGTTATTTAGATACATTATAAAATGTAGCCAGTATTTTGATGATATTCTCTACTGTTTCAAACAACCGCTGAATTGATTATCTGCTGAGAGGGAATATATAATTTAAATCATTAACAGATTTTCACATCTATGCATCCTAGCTCATGATGATGAATTAACATTTTTTGCCTTTCTGAGTATTCTCCTCAAAACTAAGTAACATGTCAGCAATCATATTAAAGAATTTATTGGCATAGCATCAGCATGAAAAATTCCTAAGAATTTACCTTCCTATTCCCCATATTTTTATAGTTTTTAATTTTTTTCTAAGTCAAGAATTATTTAATTAATTAATTAATTAATTAAACAAATAAACAAATAAATAATTACATAATTACATAATTAATTAATTAATTAATTAATTAATTTCTGTGCCCATATCTCTGATACATTGACTCTGGGCAGCTTACAATATAAAATGATGTTATATAACGTTGAAATCAAAATGAAATTTCATGGAAGGATGGCTGTTCTTACTGCATACTGAACTTGTGGGAAGGTAGAAAGAGCAGGGAGATCTACTAGTGTCATTAAATTAGCCTTGAATAGCAATTAAAGAAGGGAATAACCCGAGGCTGATAGCCCTGGGATCAACAGTCTCAAGACACTTGTTAATCAGGCTTCAGAAAACTCAGTGGATATCCCCTAGGGAAAAGTGACTAAATTTGTTTGCAGATATTATATATAAGTGGTTCTCTATTCATTATTAAGTGGAAAAATAATCGCAAGGATATCTGATAGTGAGTGGCATTGCCTTTATAAAAACAAACAAAAACCTCCAGCATCTTTCTGTATATTGTCTGCATGAAAGAAAAACAATAATGAATGGCTTCCTTAAAGTGTATTAAGTGTGCATAAAAGAGATAATAGGAAGGCATTCGTTATTCAAATAATCACAGATTAAGCTAGGGCAGCCTTATTAGCAGTGCAGTAGGTCCTTCCAGAAGATTAGTATTTAGTGGATACTGTTAGACAGTATAGAGACAGATTCTAATTTTCCAGGTATATTACATCTAGGCACCCACCCCATTGTACTTCAGTGTTGTAATGCAAGTCATGTATGCATAAGGGATTATTAAAGGTATGTTTAATGGATGCTAAGTTTTTAACATCATCATCTGATTTAGTAACTCGTTTCTTATCTAAAATGAAAGGCGTTAACTTTGCTAGCATGTAAATAAAATATTGTCCAGAAGGTACTCCTCCCACCTGACAGATCTGCAGTCTTGAGCTATCTCAAGGAGCCGTGGTGGCGGAGTGATTAGAATGCAGTATTGCAGACTAACTCACTGCCCACAATCAGGAGTTCAATTCTGACCAGCTCAAGGTTGACTCAGCCTTCCATCCTTCCAAGGTCAGTAAAATGAGGACCCAGGTTGTTGGGGGCAAGAGGCTGACCTTAGAGAGGGCTGTGAAGCAGTATATAAGTCTACATGCTATTGCTATTACTATCTACATTAATTTGGGATAATGACTGTTATGTAATTTGGCTTCCAGATTTATTTTATACTGATTAATGTATTCTTTAAAAAAGAATTACATAATAGTTGAAAATTTTAGTTATTGGAAGTAATAAATAGAGATGTTGCTGATATTTTTTAGGAATGAAATGTTTATAAAGTGGCTAGTTCCTTGGAGAATCCATGGAGGGGATGTACAGGTAATGCTCTACATAAGACTGTAATAGAGCCTGTCCATTGCGGTGATTGTCATGACTGACCCGATTTTACAGTCTTTTTAGGAGTGGTCATTAAACAAATGCCACAGTTGTCAAGCAAATGCTGCAGTCATTAAGCAAACCCATTGTTCGCTATAGTGCAGTTTTGTCCAAAACCAGAAGTAATAGCAAAACCATTGTAAGTGTGGCCATGTTGCTGGGCACCTGAAGTGCGGTCATGTGATTGCTGGGGTGTGTGACCATTGGAACTTTGGAACCAGGTTGTAACTCCCTTTTTCCAGGTAGGTCATAACTTCAAACAGTAACTATGTGACTGTTCGTAAGTTGAGGACTACCTGTTTCTAAAAATTCAAGATGGTAGGTGTGATGATGCAGTGTAGAAGACCCAGTGCACAAAAGAAATGAGAAAGATGTGGCAGTTCAGTTCTTGACTTGATTCCTATTTTTTTTTTTACACCTCATCACCTAAACAGTAAATTGTTTTCCATCCTCTCAGTTATTTAATATAGTAAACATCATTAGAGTTTTGTTGGCTTTAGTGGTCATCAAATTTTCATCAGTTTTTTTTTAAAGATACAATTTATTTTAGATGCCTCTTTTAAAATAGTTACATATCATTATTCAGCCAGTGACTTCTACTTTTAAGTACCAGAATATTATAAGGATATGTTGTTTTCAGCCTAAAGGCAGATTGTACTAAAGCAAATAGCAACCTATTTAAGAACTTGCTATCATGTTTGGGGAAATATTTTTTGCTGAGTGCTTGATTATTTCATTGTGAAAATGGATCTTTACATTTGAATTTTTATTTCCTTTCACAATTCTCATTTCTTATTAAGAGTAAGTTAATGAGCGGACAGCCTTAGAAATTTTAATTATAAATAATTAAGTAAATAATAAATGTAGCTAAATAAGACCACTTTCTGGGCAGTATTTTAATATAAATATTTTCCTTAAGAATGTAAGAAACCTATAGGATTACCCCAATTCATGGTCCAAAATTAGTTCCTCCTGTTACTTTCCAAGTAATTTTAATCTGTCCTGATTTCTCAGCAAAAACATTACTTTTGTGAATAGTTGGCACCAGTGGTGGGATTCAAATTTTTTTACTACCGGTTCTGTGGGCGTGGCTTGGGCGTGGCGTGGCTTGGTGGGCGTGGCAGGGGAAGGATACTGTAAAATCTCCATTCCCACCCCACTCCAGGGGAAGGTTACTGCAAAATCCCCATTTCCTCCCGATCAGCTGGGACTCGGGAGGCAGAGAATAGATGGGGGCGGGGCCAGTCAGAGGTGGTATTTACCGGTTCTCCGAACGACTCAAAATTTCTGCTACCGGTTCTCCGGAACTGGTCAGAACCTGCTGAATCCCACCTCTGGTTGGCACACATATGTTTTGCTGAAATTTTGTTTTTCAGTTCTTCTATACTTCCACTGTCTTAATTTGCTTTTTCTCCATTTGTGTAAAACAGCTAGCTACAATAGTTGAGATAAATTTAAGGAGGCTGATGCTTAATAGCCTCTCTTGAAGTCTTGATGCCTTTTAAAACTAAAAGAATCAGTATATGTAGTTATGTTTATATTTCTCCTGTTCTTTGAGATTGCTTTCTTTCTGCTTCTTGCTCACATGTCTTTCAGGTGATTTTCATATGTACTGTATGGGTAAGGAATTTCAGTGAATATTTGAGTTTGCATCATCTCTGTAAGGTGTGTGTGTGTGTGGGTGTTTGTGTAAATCAATCTCTTATTCTGCATATGAAGATATATGATTTATTTCAATTCCTTTTTAAACATGCATGATATTTTTTTTTTCTCATTTTACTATTTGATATTAGTACAGTGTCACCTGTACTTTCTTTCAAGGAAAATATTGTAAACCACAAGTTTACTATTGAAACTGCAATACCCATTTCAGTTTTTCCCCATGAATGCATTAATCTATTAAAAACACACTATAAAAAGAAGTCTAACTTTCCCATCATTTCCAGCTTTTTTTGCATGTCATTGTTTGCTCAGTTATTAAATGGTTTGTTGACACCATTCTTTAAAAAAAAAAATTCCCTTCCAAGTCTTTGTGTTATGCCTTTGAGATACTGGTATAGTAATTAAACTGTCTTTTAGCTGAAATGCTTGCAAAGCGTCCAGTTCTGTGCCTGGCAGCTGGTGATGCATTATAGAGACATTGAGCTAATCGATTAAAACCGCAGAGACATGGGAGTTGTCTGACAGCACTGTACTAGGGATGAAATTAGTTGGAATTGCATGGTGAAATTAGGAGAAAGGCAGGTGATTGCAGTCCTTCTGGGACAATCCAGGGTGAGAGGGATGCTGTGCACTGATCCCTGTGTAATTAGAGGAGCCATGTTTTAACAGTATTTCTAAAGTATTAAAATGGACTAGATAAATCAGCAGGGTTGTTTCCAGTGAACTTGGCATCCATCCACTGTGACTGAAATAACATGAAATTTTTCGGCTGCTTGGAAATGTGAAATTGGACTAATTGTATTTTAACAAGTCTGTTGGTGTATTAGCCTGTAGCTGGGAAGGAGTTAAGAGTTCAGCATGCTTTTGGGTATTCCAGGAAAAAAAATAGGAAGTTGTCTTTGTAATGTTCCAGGTAAAGGTATTGGATTAACACAAAAATAATCTGGGCTATATTCAGTAGGGCCGACTTGCAAAAGGGCATGGGTTATCAGTGAAATAGATTACTACTTTCACATTGCATGTGCCCCAAATCGGCTTCATATATTTGGAGAAACTCTCCCAATCAGATTTCCAAAACATGTGAGAAAATGGAAGATATTGCACAAATCAGTGGTGGGTTGCTGCCGGTTCGGACCGGTTCTTTAGAACTGGTAGTGGAAATTTGCCGCCGCTTGCTGAACCGGCAGTGATGGCTGGCGGTCCACGCTCCCGAACCGGTCCTCCGGTCGCCACGGCTGGCAAAAAAACCCTCTGCGCATGCGCAAAGGCTTCTGCACATGTGCAGAGGGTCATTTCCGTCGTGATGCGAACTGGTAGGGAAGGTAAGTGGAACCCACCCCTGGCACAAATGGAAGCTCATCTATATAATATTAGATGTGATCCTCCATGAATAGATGTTAGATCAAAATCCAAGCATACATATTTAATACATATTTCTTTATATAGCCAGATGTTCTTAATCTGCTTGTTGGGAAGATGTTTTATTGACTATATTATTTAAGACAAGTTGTCTTCAGTGTAGAGCCATGGGTATTAAAAAGTTTAGGACCCTTAATTCAATATGGCCCTACATTGTCTTCTGATGGCCTTACATCAACTTCATACATATCCTTAATAAAAAATAGAAGACAGTGCTTTGAAGCTGTGCTTCACTGCTCAGAAAAAGAAGTGAATGGTTTGATGCAAGGGAGGAAAAGAAATCTCTTTAAAGCAGCAGGGAAGGAGTAATCGCCCCATATTTGGCCTTTAGGTATATATCTATGTTTTGTGTTTCATTAAATCTCTATAACAGTCATCCTCAAGTTCCTTATTCAAGCAGTCATTTTGCAAACACAATATCCTCATTAACACAAAAAGATTTGTAGTTTGTGATTTAGACAATGAAGGGGCCACTTTCCATAAACAATAAATGTTTCAATGACCAATGTCTGTGCAGTTTTGGGTATTGGCAGTGACATTGGTATTGGTGTGTGTGTGTGTGTGTGTGTGTGTGTGTGTGTGTGTGTGTGAGAGAGAGAGAGAGAGAGAGAGAGAGAGAGAGAGAGAGAGAGAGAGAGAGAAAGCAAGATTGCAGAAGAAGCATTGCAATGCAAGCCGCACCACCGTTCATACTGCATCAACATGAGGCTGTAGCCTGTGAAATTAAATGTCTGTACCAGCTAGGTGCCTCAGAGAGATAGCCATGTTCAGCCTCTGGTTGCCCTCCTTGCATTGGATGTTTTCCCATTCCTATTGAGGTCAAGTAAAATACGATTAATGGCATGGTCAGTTCATGACAATGCTTAATATTATGTATGAACATCTATATGCTCAGAATAATTTCAAGAACAGTTTGTGGTGTGGCGTCAGCTATAGGAGGACAAAAAGATATTTGGATAAGAACCAAATCAAAGTCACAAACTCAAGCCTTTGCACAGTTCTTGTGTTCCTTCAGATTCTGATGCACTCTTCTCATTCTTGCCTTAGAACAATATTTTGCATCAAATTATTATTTGTTGTAAAAACCAAATATATCTGATAAGAGGTTTCCCGCTTCCAACTGCCAGTTCAGTGAGAGACATAACTTTTCTTCAGCATATATAGGAAGTACTTAAGCAAACATCACATAGAAGATGCTTAGCTCCACTTTCAGATGTTTGAAGCTAAATTAACTTTATTGGAAGAGCTGAAAAATGATCTTTAGGAAATACAAATTTCCCATGCATTATCAGCAAATCAATTGACATTGTCCAAGGAGTTAGCTGTTGTCATGTAATATGAAGCATTCATTGAATTTGGATTGATTCTGATCAATCCATTACATTTTGACAAATATTTAATTAAATTTGCAGGTTGGATTTAAGGTAATATGATTTAATGGGAAAAATAAAACACTGGAATCTATACGTTCTGTCAAAATTTGGTAGTATTTAAATTCCAACAGCATTGTTTGAAAAACATTATCAGTACATTTCATAATTTTGACTTTTCTTCAACAAAATGACAATTCCTAGGCAGGTTTGCTTGTAATGTTTAGTGTCATGGAATAAATTCATGACAGGAAAATTACTTGTTTTGGATATGATCCTTTCATTTTGGCAAAAATCAAAAATATGACTTCCAAAAATATCAGATGAATATAATGATTAAGAAGGGATTTATTTTTTCATATCCATGATCTGGAAATGACAAGAATTTGGAAAATCCCCAGGATGTAGACAGTGATTATCTAGTCATAATTTTTAATTGTGTAGATCCAAATGGCAAGTCTTTCAGCATAAGTCATTATGAAGAACTGATTCCTATTGTACTTTAGAGAGCAAAGTATTTTACATCATCAAGCAAATATATAGCAATTCAAGCCAATTATACAAAAAGAGAATATTTAAAATGATTTTATGATCAAAATATTAAACCAGAAGATTTACCCAATCTGTTGCCTTGTCGTTATATCTCTTTTGAAAAGAATGAGAAATTCTGTTTATATGACTGCTTTTTAACAGAGGAAGAAGTGTGATACTATTTGAATGTGTTTCAAAATAATACAACTGCTTTTAGAAAGTAAGTGAATTCCAGATAGTGAAGCATTATAGGAGGGCCAATACAGAACATTTCATTAAATGTCTTGGTATATACCATTCAATTTACTATTGAAAGAATATTGCCACTGAACTTTCAACTGGCCATTAGAATCACAGTGAAGGGGTAATTGTGCCAAATGATACTATGGCAGGTAGAAAGAATGAACAGTGACATTGTGATAACTCTGGAAAATGGAAATCTCAGAAGACATTTGACCATCTCCATCTCTTCCTTTGTCCAGTTTGCCACAGTTTTCTATCAGAACATGGGGAAAGGGAATTAGATGATTGTTGGGTGAGAGGGTTTGCGGGTTTTTTGGAGTAAAAGGAGAAATTCTTCTCTAGAGTGAATTTAAAAAAATATGTTGGAGTACTGGATATCATCATCATCATCATCATCATCATCATCATCATCATCATCATCATCATCATTAATTTTGAGACAAATGTTATGAATGTGAAAATATGGAACTTGGTACCTTCATGGACGCTTCAGTGCTTTAGACTAGTCTTTCCAACTTTGGTGACTTAAGATGTGTGGATAACTCCTAGAATTCTCCAAATAGGATATTGGCTGGGGAATTCTGAAAGTTAAAGTCACCATGGTTGAAAATCACTGCTTTAGACTATGGCTTAAATTACACAAGTGTCAATCAATTAAAACTGTCTAGTGGCAAATGAAATTCACATTACTTGTTGATTAGTGCTTAATTAAAATCATGTTGTTGGTCACTGATCACAGTTAATTCAAAGCTGTTGAACCCTCCTATGTTCCCTCTATTTTCTTTTACAGTTTATAGAAGAATGAATGGTGGTTTTTCACAAAAAAAAGTCCATCTATCGGTACTTTATCCTCTCTTTTTAGATTTCCAAAGTGGTTCTGTGAATACGTCCAACAAATGGGCTTTGAGAAAGTAGAGGAGAAAGAATGCATGATAGTATTCTGTTAATATGTCTTATAATAATAATAATAGAGTTCCAATAATTCTTGTGATGTCTGTTTCCTCATCTGGTCTATCTCAAAGGGCTGACAGTAACCCACATTAAGTGGATTGGAAATAGCTTGTCTCTCTTGGACAGTCATGGGGTACTCTGCCCTACCTCATTCCTAGTTTTGAAATGCAACATAGGGCCATTCTTGTTGGTATGGTGGTTCGTACAACATTTTTTAAAAATTCTACTCAAAAATTGTATTCCTTAATTGAGAAAATTTATTGATATACAATTAGTGTGATAAACTTAGAATGATTTGTATTCCCCTCATCCTGAACTGCTAATTATTAAGAATTACTCAAGAGGAAGTCTATATTGTTGGATTTGATCAGAAGAGAAGAGAGTAGAAGATTCCCATGATTTGGAAACTATATTTAATTGTTACGGACTAAAACTCAATTTTCCTTGCTAATTTATATTGTTTGCATTCAATTTCTATTCTAGAGACTTTTTCATAAGTACTTCTACTAAGCCAAGTGCCCTACATGTTCTGCGCATTTGGTTTTGCTTCCAAAATGAATAGTTTTGTACCTTCCTCTGTTATATTTCATGCTTTTATTTTGTCCCATTTCTTAAAACTGTGAACACTGTGAAAACTGAATCTTTTCAAATTTTCTTTCTGTTTTAGAATATTAAATATTCCCAATACTCTGTCACTTGTAAAGTTGATAAGCATCTTCTCCCTTTCCACTTATCATTATTCATCTGAGATCTCCCCAAATTGTAGTCTGGAAGACACGTTCTGTGTCCTTTTATTGTAACTATTAATGATTATATTTCTCTTTCTTTTAAGAAAAATTGGACTGTTTTCATTTTAAAGAGTTAAATCTTGATGTCTGCTGATAATTTAACTATACTTATAGCCTTACTCTTGTGGCCTTGAAATTTCACTGCCATCTAAATCAGGGGTCCCCAACCTTTTGATTCTGCAGACGGCGGCGGCGGGGGAATGGTTTCATTGTGCAACCTACCGTAAATCCCATGCATGTGCAAATAAAGTAACCTATTAGGTTTTTTTAAATAAATTAATTAATTTTATACATAAATAAAGAATTTTTTATTTAATAAATAAATAATTTTTTATTTAATAAATAAATAATTTTTATTTTATAAATAAATAAATACATTTTATAAATAAATAAATAAATAAATAAAGTAACCTATTAGTTTTTATTAGTAACCTATGACTATCACTAAGTGTTGTATATCTTATGATTCTTGATGAATGTGGGTTTTTTTTCCTTTTATGTACACTGAGAGCATATGCACCAAAGACAAATTCCTTGTGTGTCCAATCACACTTGGCCAATAAAGAATTCTATTCTATTCTATTCTATTCTATTCTATTCTATTCTATTCTATTCTATTCTATTCTATTCTATTCTATTCTATTCTATTCTATTCTATTCTATTCTATTCTATTCTATTCTATTCTATTCTATTCTATTCTAAAGCTTTGCATGCTCGCCCACCGCTTCAGTGGCCTGGTTCCCAATGGATTACAGCCGGAGACCCCTGATGTAAATGATACAAACTGAAAGTTATAACGAGGGCTTCCTCTATTAAGAGAAAGAATAAGAAGAGAACTTTAAAAAAAACCCTCAAAAGAACAGTAGAAGAAGGAAGAAGAAAAAAAGATGTTTAAAACCTGAGAATGCTTCTTATAAAGACAATCCTGCCTTTGATATTAGTTTAAGACAACAATTGGCTTTTTCAGCTTGCTATTCATAGGTTTACTTAAACAGTCATTGATTGGGAAGATTGAATTGTTCCAGCTTATAATAATAGTGTTTATAATAATAGATATATGACAGTTGTGAGTACTTTTGTGGGTTTCAGAAGCAGCAGTGACAATGGAGACTGTAAGTATAGCATGTTGACCATCTGGGAATAAATGGGGCAGTAAGAGAGATGCTGGTTGTCATGTGAAGATCATTCACCCAGCAATAAAATGCTTTCAGTGGAATGATTTTTTAAAAATAGACTGTATGATACCTTTCTGGTGTTGGTCATTTAAAAATGAATCAGTCACTCTTGTTGCCTCGGGAGCCCGAAATTATACCAGTATCCATGAAGGTTGGTTGCAACTTTGTTAAATGCCTGATTCGGTGACTATTACTACTGTGAATGTTATAGCGGCTTGCTGGTGGCCTTTATTTATTATCCTTCAGGGTCCATTTCAGAATTATGTTTGGAACAGTTTTCAATTTATTTTACCATACTGCATTTTTGATATTTATATTTATTCATCAATCCAGGATTTTGTCCTCTTCTTTCAGTGTATCGTCTATCTGTTTTTCTATTCCTTCATCTCATAGGGGAGAGGAGTCTTTAGAATCACTACTGTCTTCAATTGCATCCTCCCTAGGTTAATTTTGCCTACTGGTTATTGGCTCATTCTTTGAAGTATCTTTCTTTCAACAGGATCTGCATGTTACAAGGTTACTCATATGTTTCATAGGATTAATTGTCAGCCATCCTTCTAGAGACATCTTCTCACTTCCTTGTACTAGCAAATTTATCCTCCTCTTCCTCTTCCTATCATCTAGTCTTTCTGCTGCTTATTCATTAGTTGACTTGTCCATTAATATCATCAAAGTTCTGGAATGGGTTGGATCATGAATATAAACTGAGGGCCAAACCTCCTGGAACATGCATAGCTACAATTCAGAGGAGGGAAAGAGTTCTGGGTAGATTGTAGTCTACACAAAGCAACTTTTTTTCAGGCTATTATTCAGTCTCTAGCCAGGAGTCCTCTTCAGTTGGTCTTCACTTTTGGCACCACTAATACTAAAGGATTGGGAGAATTAACAAGTATTGTCTGATCATTTCCTCTGCTGTCTCCTCCCCCTTCTTCTGAATGATTGAGTGGACCTTTTTTGTCTTCCTGTTCTTTGGCCATATTGCATGGTAGATTACATTTGAGAGCATTTCTCCTTAGATGACTCATCTAAGGAAATTTGATTACTTTTTATATATTTCCCTCCAGTGCCCTAATTCAGGATCAGGGTTTCAATATCATTGCTAATGCTGATGATTCTCAAAATGATTCAGTCTTTTGTAGTCCTTGAATGATTGGCCAACTCTGATTGAATGTTTTATTAGTATTTTGCCTTGGACGTCCTTTCAATACCTCAACTTGAATATGCATTAGGGTGAAATTGTTGTGATTTGAATGATAGACAAGTGAATACTTATTGATCTTATAGCAATACTTAGTATTGCTAATTTCTTTTCATTTGAGGAGAATATGTAGGATCTTAGCATTTCTGTTGGAGAAGACAGTGCCTTTTAGTGCCTCTGTTGTTACTGCAATTGTCTCCTGGCAAATATTTATGATTGCTTTCTCCATCCCTTGGTCTTAGTCCAGAATAATGCAATTTGGGGTTTTCTGGACCTTCCACATTATTATTATATCTAATTACATTGCAGGGTCATTCATTGCTGTCTACCCAATAGCTAGAAACCTTCCAAATTCTATTCTTATTTCCCTGCAATCTTATTCTTTACATTCCTCTGAATAAAGTCTCCTCTCTCTTTCAAATTTAAGGGTTGTGTTCCAGGCTTTCAGAAAGCAGGCCCAGTGACTCTGGAATTGGCTCCCTCCTTCCCTTCTACTTCAGCAAAAGTTTAAAAGAGTTGTGTGGAACCTGTTTATTTTACCCTGTTTTCATGAGAGTTGGCATTCTCTTTGTTACTATTTATTTTGTATTAATTATGTATAATTTCTGTAAATATCTGTGGTTATGTGTAACAAGTGTTTCTGAGTTGCTTGTTAAATTCTGAATTAATTTTATTGGATGAACTTTGGTAATTATTATGTTTCTTTGATTTGCAGCAAACCTTAGTAAATGCACATATTATTATTACTGTTAAATCTATTGATACTTCCCACTTGTTTGATCAGGAACCATTGATGAGTATAATTTTGAGTCAGCTATATATCCATTTAATTGTCATTTTAACCAGCCTTCACTACTTTGTTTTCAGTATGTTGCAGAATAATTTGTCAGACACTTCGCTACTATCAAGATATATTTCAACATTCCTACCATCTCTTAAATAAGTTATTCAGTGAAAACATGAGAGAAGACTAATTTTATTATTGTCCTTGAGAAGACCATCTGCTTCTTCTGACAGTTACCACATTGTTTTCAAAATATGAATGGATTGATCTCTATAATTTCTTCTAGAATCTTTCTAGATATCAATGTGAGCTATATCTCCCAGATCTTCCTTCCCCCTTTTTCAGCATAGGAACAACATTTGCTCTTCTCCAATCATCTGGCAGTTTTCCTGTATTTTCCTAAGAGTTTACTTTTCAAGAAATGTCAGGATGAAGTCTTCCATTACCACTTGGAAGAACTGCAGTTTGCATTTGAAAAGAATCATCTACATCTTTTTCCATGGTAGAATGGACAGTAGCAGATGCCAACAACATTTTGCATTTATTCATTGTGCCATTTGATTTAATCCAGGTATTCTGTTCAACATTTTCAAGTTCATTCACTTAACTTTGTGAGCAGAAGTGAGTATGATTAAATTTATTTTTCCTTTCTGTTGCTTCCTTTTGAGAGAGAAGAAAAAAAAAACTACTGAATTTCAAATAGTCTTTCTTTCAGGTTTCTTATATACCTATTAAATCCTATTTACTTCACGATACTAGGAATTTAATATTGCTTTATTTTGCTTTATTTCTTGCTTTATTTCTCAAATTCTAAGCATTAGTGAATAATTAGTGAAAACTATGATGAATAATTGTATTAAAACTATATAAGGAAGGAGTTCTGATTTTGCTAATCATCATCATGATTTTGCTAACAATTTTAAAATATACAGTGAACAGTTATTAGAATAATAAAATGAAAAGTATTCCTTCTAGGTAGCATACCATCTAGAAAATATTTAAAGCTATCTATTATAGTATCTGGAACATTTTTCAAACATAAAATATTAGCAGAAATAAACAAATAAAATTGCATTGGGAACAGTACTAATTTTTTAAAACTGGCACTGATTAGAAAAAAGAGCTTCTTTCCACAAATGATTTGTGTATCTATGGGTCCCAGGCGAGAGTGCACAAAATCTCCCAAATCTTTACATTTGCTTTTTATCAGATAGAATTATAAATGTTCAGGCATCCAGGGTCAGTGAGAGGTGGCGCAGTGGTTAGAGTGCAGTACTGCAGGCTACTTCAGCTGACTGTTCAGCAGTTCAGCGGTTCAAATCTCACCGGCTCAAGGTTGACTCAGCCTTCCATCCTTCCGAGGTGGGTAAAATGAGGACCCAGATTGTTGGGGGCAATATGCTGACTCTGTGAACCGCTTAGAGAGTGCTGTAAAGCACTGTAAAGCGGTATATAAGTCTAAGTGCTATTGCTATCTGAATGACAAGTCTCTTTTGCATTGTCATTTCAAAGCATATCATTTCATCTTCCTTATTAAACCCTTGCTGTCTTTTGTACAAATTGATAATACAGCACAGTGACCCATAGATCAATATGGGTTCAAATAGTTGAATATTACAAATCTTTCTACCAAAGGATTTAAAATGTTGATTTTGTTGTTTTCTCTTTTTAGAAATGGTATTGTAAACAGAAGGTGGTTCTTCTGCAGTCAAGTAAATAAAATTAGTAGTTCAGTAGCAATTACTAATTAACAGCTTTTTAGGGTACTGAAACTATACAGTGAAGTCTAACCAAATGTGACAGTCTTAAATTGTAACTGCTACTCTTATGTTTCTATTGTATACATTCTCTGTCTCTCTCTTTCTCCCCCTGGCGTATATGTTTTTCCCTAGCATATTTAACTTGCTATGCAGGTACTGGCTGTCAGTCAAGACTAATCAAACTGGCAGAGTTAACATGATACATCATAGAATTTCACAGTAATGTCAACCTGTAATTCTGTCAATCTGGTAAAAAGAAATTGACTAAAAACAATATTGTCATTTTGTAACAACAGAAAAACAGTGAGAGGGTAGTGTGTCATTGCCATATCTTAGCTGCACAGTGTTCTGGTTTCACAGAAAATTGTCCCTTAGTTATGATTGCTCATGGGGCCATTGTATTATCTTTATTTTGTTTTCATGCTCTTAAGAAAACATTCCTGCATTTTAAAAATAAGTGTAGATTTGCTACCATTGTTCCTTGGAATGATGCCATTGCTCAAAGGGTATCATTTGTTTATCATTGTGCATGAAAATACTGATATGGAGCTGGGCATCTACAGGGATCCATTAAACTTTTCTTACTGTTATGTGTTTAATGCAGCAGAATATGGCAACTGAAAAGAATAAATTTAGAGTGAACTAAACTGACATTGGGTCAAAATAGCAGTAGTTCTTCCCCTTGTTTGCTGTTTTCTTGCTCTCGTTCTCTCCCACCAACCCAGAAAGAAAGCCTGTGCTTCAGTTTAAATCAACCATGGCTGCACCATAAAATCCTAATTCAAGGATCAAAGAACTTACTTTTTTTGTAGTCTATGGCCGTCCGAAGAGGTCATGAAATAAATGAAGACCATCTTTATATTTCCCTGGGAAAGGCTGTTCTATGTCATATACCATTCTAGTGCTCATGATAACCAGGTCTAGAGTATTTTCCTTTCCTTTAGAGCTGCCTTGCAGCAGCATCCTCAGGGACAGAGGCCTGCACGAAGTTGACAAAAGCAGTCTTGTGCCATTGCAATGCAAGCTCCACCCCTTGTGAATATGTATGCAGTGTCAAAATGCACATACAAATGGGGTAGGACTTGTGACACAATGCTACTTTTCCCATTCACACCCCCTCTCCCCCCCCCATTTCTGAGATGCTTATGTACAAGTCTATGCTGTCTCCACTGCTAAATTAAATGTGTCCTCCTGGCTTTTTAAATCTAGAGCTCTCTTGTGTCCGATCCTGAAATTTGCCCTTTTATTTAAAATCGGAAGAGCTGAAATAAAAATTGGATGGAAATCATTTTGAAATTTCTTTTATTTTTTCCCAAACAGAGGCAGATTGATTGAAATTGATGGTGAAAGAAAACCACTCCCTTTGCTCATGATGGCACTATTTATTTATTTAGTAAATTTGTATAGCTGCCCGTGTCTCAAAAAGTGACTCTGGGTGGCTTATAAACAAAACAGCAATTAAAACTGAATCACAATATTAAAATAAATCAGGCATAAATAACAAAAATAAAAAAACATAGGAAGAGAAACCTCTGGTCTGCCCAGTGACTGACCCAGACTGGATCCTGCAACATTATCCTGGGACACGTATATTCATAGCCTTCATTCATAAAAAACATAAAGGAATAAAACATAAAAGAATGGAACAACCATTTTTCAAGGCTTTCCAGAAGGCCTATTCTAGGTTGAAAAATGTTGTTCTAGAGCACGGGTGTCAAACTTGCGGTGTCATGTTGCCATCACGTGACATTTCATGATGTTTTTTTCCATTCACGGAGCTGGGATGGGCGTGGTCTGCACGTGACGCATCCGGCCCGCAGGCCGCAAGTTTGACACCCCTGTTCTAGAGAGTGGAGGTTACAGGAGAAAAAGGCATGACTCCTAGTTTTTTTCAGATGGAACTCCTTTGCAGATGGGACTCAGATTATCCTTTTTCTGCTAGACTTGATGGGATGGGTAATGTAACCAGAAAGAGATGGTCTCTCAAGTAACCTTGTCCCATGCTACATAGGGCTTTAAAGGTTAAAATTAGCACCTTGAATTACACTCGGAAGCAATCTGGCAACTTGTGCAATTCACAGAACAGAGGTAATATGGGCCATCCTAGAGGGATATAGTCCATGCATTCTGCACCAGCTGAAACTTCTGGATGCTTTTTCTAAAGTAAAAAAGTGAGATCATTTCTTTGTTTTAGTTCATGATAAGTGCTAGATTTTCACAAGAACATTTTCACTATCATACTAACAGTTTATTAGCTTTATACAAAAGTGCTCTTAAAAAAAGATATATTAGAAAAGAGGATTTCTAAAATGCATAAAGCTACCTGGTATAAATAAGCAAATTGTATTATCTTGATGATGAAGAGGGTTATTCAAACTGCACTGCAAGAAACAGCTTTCTCACCATAGTGCTATTATATTAAATGGTATCTCATTTTATATGAAACTCACATGCAACAATATTTTTTCCAGTATATAAAGATAGAAAACACTAAATAAGCAATAAAATGTATTATAGATCTTAAAATGAATACATATTTCTTTGTTAAACTTTGTCTACTTAACTGATTGTAAGGTGGCTTGTGTTCTTACTGAAAGCTGCTTTTATATTACAAAAAATAGCAGAAAGAACATCCATAAATGCAATTGCATTTCTATTTTCTTATGGCATACAGAAAAGCAATATCTGCTGGTTAGAGATGAAGTTCCAGAAGCATCAACTTGTTAGATGTTTTATCTTTTGACAAACAAACACGTTAAGAATAGAGATAGGAAATAGAAGATCCCCCTCTTTGTTCTTTTTTTTTTATTCTGATTTATTTTCCTGTTTAAAAACCTTATCTTCTTAGCTCTCTTCTCAAGCTGCTTCCTATAACAATATAGTACTTCCTTCCTTCCTTTGTTGCCCATCATGAAACAAGAAAGTTTGGAGATGCAGGCTGTCTATCTCAGCATGTAACTTCCTGAATAAATATCACTTGTTCTTTTGGGCTTTAAATATCTGCGTTCAGAAAATCTTAGTGTGAGAGGTTCTACTAACAGAATTATTGTCTGTTAAAAATGGATGCCAGTGAATGACTTGAAGGATTCCATCATGATTATATCAATGTTTTCTTTATGCATCCTCTGGGGGGGAAATTCACTATCACACACTTGAAGTCCCATTACTCACTGATGTTAGGCCAGTCATATGAAATATATGCACTACCCTCATCTAGGTCCTGACATTAAGAGAGGCAAATATTGTGCACATGGGCATTTCCAATTGCTAGAATTTACAAACTGACAAAAGTGGAAACTTTATAGAAGTGGGTATAAGAAGAGTGGATTTAACAAAATGAAATTATGAGTGATTTGGGATGAATCTGAAGTGAGGAGAATGTTGGAAGGAACATTTTGTATAGAATCTCAAATGTTCACAGAACTAAATATTAGTTCTAAAAACTACATTTAAAAACTAAAATAAATGTTATTCTCCAAGAAAAACAATGATGAAAAGGAGGTCATTAATACGAGAACATTGAAAAATATTAGGGTTGCAAGCGTTTAACAATAGAAATGTTTGTATAATAAAAGTCGGGGGGATTAGTAAGAGCAGAATTGGGCAGAATTCTTCTTGAAAGGATATAACAGTCAACATTCTCATGCTGGGAAGGAGTTGTGTAGATTGTCACTTTTTAGCAGTTCATTGAGAAACTTGTAAATGTGTGAAAGTAAGTCCAAAGTACATTGTTAATTAGCAGAAAATGTACAAAAAAAATGAAGAGGCTTGAATTATGGAATGTAGAATGGAGTTGATTATTCAATGTGATAAAAATGATATTTGATGGAACTAAAGCAAGCCTGAGAAGATTTAGCAAATGATTCAACATTGAATAGGTAGTAAGACGAGGTTATAGGATGTCCTTTGGTTATGTAATGACTTTAGGGGTAAACAAATAAGGAATGCTATTAGTAATGTTAGTGGGGTGTTGATTGGGGATATGAATATGCATGAAGGTGCTATTTTCTTGTTGGCCAAGAACCTGAATGACTTACAGCAAATATTGCATACATTCTCTGATGCAACAAGGAATATAAATCTGAAAATTAATGTTTCAAAGACTAAGGTAATTATGTCTGACCAGAGAAATGAACACTGAATGCAGGAAATGGGATATTTAAAAGTGTATACAGTGTATACAGTAAAACCATAAAAAAGAGATGTGGGTCAAAAATGAGTGGATGCTGAGTGACATAAGTGATCAGTACAAAAGAAGTAAATGCCTTTTCCTTCTTCTCATCTCCTCATAATATCTTTTGTTTACTACTTCATATTCATTTTTATGTATAGGTAATCCTCATCTAGCAACCACAATTGATTCTGTTGAAATGGTTGCAAAGTGACCTGGTCACTAAACGAACCATGTGATGGGGTTGGGAGATAGAGAGACTTGAAAAACTGCTCGTTGCTGCTGTCTCATTTAGATAAGGTTCCCTTGTGCATCAATGCCAGAGTTACTGTCACTCCAGCGTGAATTGTTGTCAAGTGCAGAAATTTGGCCTTAAGTGTGCTCATTGGCTGGAAAATGATATCCTTAATTACCACTGTATTTGTGAATGGTTCTTAAGCAAGGACTACCTATATGCTTCAGT
The DNA here is from genome assembly GCA_003457575.1 of Thermophis baileyi. Lineage (NCBI taxonomy): Eukaryota > Metazoa > Chordata > Lepidosauria > Squamata > Dipsadidae > Thermophis > Thermophis baileyi. The sequence goes on along the minus strand of QLTV01004083.1, from coordinate 558,020 downwards.
AGAGTGCTTGAGTCTGTTCCTCATATACTATTAAGAGTTCCTGCTATATACTAAATTGAAGACAGAACATATAACACCAATTGTTGGAAGTCTTAATTATTTTTCTGAGCTGGAGGTCATTGCTTTCCTTCTAAGAGATTAGACTTTGGCCCTTTCCAAAAAGGTTACCAAATTTCTAACAAAAACCATGCCTTGTAAAAATCACCTGGTGTCTCCTTACACTACTAATTGTTTCAGGCTAAAAATTCAGATAGAGAAGGCCTGGATGAAGAGAGAGATCTTCAGTAGACATCTAGAAGATGTAACAGCTGGCATCTTGCTAATTTCGGAAGAGAGAGAGAGAGAGTTCCTGAGTTTAAGACATATAATGTACATACCAGTAAGTGATCATGAGATTGTATAATCATGGACCTGGAAGAGTTGTTTAAACAACTGAATCCAAATGCCACCTGAGTATAGGAATATAAAATAAAGCCTTTTCAACAGATAGATTTCTAACCTCTTCCCGAACACATACAGTATACTGAACAGGAGCAAATCACCTTTCTGGGTAATTGACTTTTCTGACATTCTCTCTAGTTCCAGGTCATCCTGAAGTCCTTTATGTCTACTGTTTTTAAAACCTCATGTGTGTCCTTTATTTCTTCTTTAGAACTTTGATAAACTTTTTTGGGAGTCACAGATGTTTTTTCTTTCCTGACCTCCATTTTTTCCTTTACTTGAATTATATGCAGTTGTGCTTTTAATGCACCTTTTGGGGGAATTTCTATTCACCTGGAGCTCCTTTTTTCATTAGCTTTTCCCACTATGGAATCCTAGTTATTACAGTTTTGAATTTATTAACATTCATTGCATTCAGCTTTAGTTTCTCTGAAAATATTAAGAACATTGACATATGATGGTCGTTTTCTAAATAGTTTTGATTTTTTTATACTTTCTGATTTCTCATCAATTTATAATTTAACGTTCTGTTAATAATACCATGCTTGCAAGGATGAATAAAGTGGAATCCACTGTTTTGCAGGAACTATATTTGTCTGAGAATGTATTCTAAATAAAATAGAATATCTTTTTGTTGATTATCCATTTTTATACTTATGAAGTTTTGATACCTGAATATTAATATAAACTCCACTCAAAATACTGATCTGTATTTATTTTACTAATAACATTTAATTGATATTAGTGGACAAGATACTAATTATCATTCAGAAGACTATACCTATAAATATTCAATATATACTCCTCCTGTCACAGAAACCTTGCTTTGAATGGGGACTTCATGATTTCAACTGCTTCATGGGCAGCCAAGCTTGGCAGAGTTTGACTTTTCCACACCTGTTTAGTAGCTCTGTTATTTGGAAAGCAGTGAACTAACGGGCAAACAGGAGTAAATGTGCAAATATTCTGTGGATTGTACATCAAAGTCTAGATGACAGCTCATCACAAGTTTGCATTTTCATTGTGTTTTATTAGTGACTTGTCTATTCGATTATCATGAGGGATGTCTATTCATGAAACAAGATTTTCTTCTCTCCTTTTCCCTGACACCCTGCTCATCTCCCCTGTACATCTGCTCCTGAGGGCTCAGAAACCCTCCATAACAGATTTCAAAGGTATTTAGGAGATTCTGCAGAAGGGGAAGCTGCCCGAACCCATTCTACTAACAGAGGAAGTTTTATCGATAAAACAATTTAACAATTCTGAGTGAAATCTGATTGTTATTATATATTATATACAGCGGTGCTTAAAAGTTTGTGAACCTTTCTAAGAATTTTTTCTTAGAATTTCTGTGAATAGAATAATAGAATAGGAGAGGAGAAGAGAAGAGGGGAGGGGAGGAGAGGGAGAGGAGAAGAGAAGAGGAAGAGAAGAGAAGAGAAGAAGAGGAGAGGAGAGGAGAAGAGAAGAGAAGAGAAGAAGAGGAGAAGAGAAGAGAAGAAGAGAAAAGAAGAACTTTATTTGGCAAGTGTGATTAGACACACAAACAATTTGTCTCTGGTGTAGAAGTTCTCAGTGTACATTCAAAGCAACAGAATAACAATAATCATAATCATAATGAGCCTCGGTGGCGCAGTGGTTAGAGTGCAGTACTGCAGGCTACTTCTGCTGATCACCGGCTGCCTGCAATTTGGCAGATCGAATCTCACCAGGCTCAAGGTTGACTCAGCCTTCCATCCTTCCGAGGTGGGTAAAATGAGGACCCAATTGTTGGGGGCAATAGGCTGACTCTGTAAAACCGCTTAGAGAGGGCTGTAAAGCACTATGAAGCGGAATATAAGTCTAAGTGCTATTGCTATAATACCAATAAAAATTGGAGTAAAGAAGATAAGGCTAAATAATAATAATACTACATCCATACTACATGGGTAAATAGACATAGACATTAGACAGCACTATGAGAATTAGGTGTTCAGCAGAGTGATGGCATGGGGGAAAATTGTCCTTGTGTCTAGTTGTTTTGGCATGCAATGCCCTATAGCACCATCCAAGGGGAGGAGTTGAAACAATTTATGTCTAGGATGTGATGCAGATATCTCCTCACCCTCCATCTGACTTGCACGATACACACACACACACACACACACACACACACACACCCACGTGTGTGTATGTGATGAGAGAGAAAGGGGGGGGGTAAAGGTTTCCCCTGTCCAGTCATGTCTGACTCTAGGGGGCAGTGCTCATCTCCATTTCTTAGCTGAGTGAGCAGTGTTGCCTGAAGACATTTCCATGGTCATGTGGCCTGCATGACTATATGTTGAGCCACATAGTATGCTGTTACCTTGTCACTGAAGTGGCAAAAGTATGTAAACCTTTGCTTTCAGTAACTGGTGACACACATCCTGTATTGGGTAACAATTACTGCAAGTAAACATTTCTGATAACTCTTAATCAGTCCTGCATATCAGCTTGGAGGAATTTTAGCCTATTCCTCTTACACGGCAGCTTCAAATCAAGGATGTTACTGAGCTTCCTTGCATGAACCTATCTGCTGCCGGTCCTTCTGCAACATTTCTCTAGGATTAAGGTCAGGACTTTGACTTGGCCATTCCCAAACATTGCTGTTCCAAAGCCCAAGTACTGGCTTTCTCCTTGCAACTCTGCCATGCTCATCATTGTTATTCAGTGTTCTTCTGACATCGGCCAATGCAAAATAGGCCTTTAGTTCCTTAGATGTTACCTTGAGGGTTTTAATACCTCCTAGAATATTACCTGCCTAGCTTTTGATGTGATCTTGATTGCTTAGCTGTTACTGAGGAAGGTAACAGTTGTGTTGAATTGCCTCCATTTGTACATGATCTGTCCAACAGTGTGGGATCTCAATTCTTTGGAAATCATTTTTGTAAACTTTTCCAGTCTGGAGAGCATCTGACCCTGAGAAATCTCCTTAGTTCAAGCCGTGATACACTTCTTCATCCCTGCATTGTGAAGATCAAACTTTGATAGTGAATATTTGAAATTCTGTTCTCTAAATAAGACATACTTCCCACACTCCTATCTGAGTATCCTCCAATTGTTTGAAACACCTGACTCTAATTTCCCCTTCAAATGAACTGATCATCATAGAGGTTCACATACTTTTGTCACACACAAATATATAGTTTGGGATCATTTTCCTCAATAAATAAATCAAGAACTTTTTTTGCATTGATGAAAAATACTAAAAATCCAATCAGGTTCATAACTTTTAACATTACTGCATGTATTCTTGGAGTTTAGAGGTAGCTGCACATTTAATTCTGTAGTCCTGTTGTAGAATAAACATCATAGAATGTAAGAGAAGTTCTGCAGAATAGTTGTATAGAAGCTTCTGGTTTTTGTTTGTTATATATAACAAAAGCCTAAATTTTCTGATTTGCTGAACAGAGGTACTCAACAGAGGTATTATGGATCTCAGTTTCTCTCTGCTGCTATTCACACACACAGCGCAACCTAACATCTAGCCCACCATCCATTTTGGCAAAAACCATGTCATTTGTAGAGGCATTGTTCTATTGTGGTTATATTTCTTCAGCAACTTTCTTGGAATAGGTAGAAACAGTTATATTTTTCATAGAAATTATTAGAAATTTTATATCAAAATTATATATTCTCAAAATTAATGCTGTTGAGCTTGGTATATAATTTATTTTCTGATAAGAGTGTATACGATTAAATATTTATTTAAAAACGGAGTTCACATATTCCATGAAGTCATGATTTATTTTTTAAAAAAACAAACCTTATAGAATGCCTAGGTTCACACATCATGCTAATTCAAAAACAAAACAGCCTCATTATGGGTTATCATATAGCTTAAACCCAGATAAAAGTCAGCTTATTATAAATTAAAATGCATTTTTCAAAAGATTTTTTCTAAACGCAAGCATGAATTTCTGTTGTGCTGCATTTATTTGCTTCAATATAATATTCATGTTTTGTAAATAATTTCAAAGAGAATACAGTAATTGCCACAGTTTTGCTATATTGCTATTTATTTGTTTTTACTATATTGCCTATGTTCATGGAAGTGAATTTGTTCCAGCTTTTCAGGGGACCAAGAAATTGTATCTGTTTCCTCCCTCTCATCTCCTGAGTCTGCTGGGGTTAACTTGGGAGAGTACAATAGAGTATATTGACTGTGAAGAGCACAGCGGGAAACAAGATAGAGAACTTGGGGGATTTAATAAAACTCTTTTGTCTGTCTCAAAGCTCTGTTAATACATTTGTATGAACAGAACATAATGTTTGCTTCAAAAGTATATGCTGCTAAATGAATCACTCTAGCAGTTTCATCTGGTACTAAAACTGTTACATGTCCTTGCACAAGTATAGAACAAACAATATTAAATGAATTTTGAATCACAGCAAAATGGCAATGATTTCTTCTGGCCTTAGAGGTACATTTGATAGCAGTGGTTTAGATTAGTTTGACGCATTGAAGCATGCGCATAAGACTTAAAATTGCAGAATGTCACATTGCTCAAAGATAGAAATAATAGTTCTTGCCAGTGTTGCAGCTTGTATACCTGGAGCGCACTGAATTTCCTGCTCACAGCAAGTCACAAAATTGCAACCTTGAGCTCTTAGTTAAGTTTCATCTAGCTTTCTTTCATTCTTTCATACTTTCTCACATTAGGTTACGTGAACCTCACTACTGTAAGAGTGTCCGTTTTGTCTTTTGTTTGCTATATAAAATGGAAGAATGAAATGTGTTCTTTAATTGTGTTCATTTATCAAATGAGGCTTTTATATCTAAATCAAGTGTTGCTAATAAATTCATAAACAAAGGCAGTAAGACAATAAATATAATTGTATGATTTACTGTTGAATTTAACCATTTCTTCTTCCTTGTAATACATGACCATTTGAAAAATATAATAATCCCAAATCAACTACATCAAAATGCACTCAATAATTTCCATAATTCAGATTTTAAAAGTCTTAAACCTGATCAGGCCGAACCAAGTTAACCCTATCCTGATAGTCCATGGCCTTCCACTGTCTCTTTTGTACTTTCAGAGTGATCCAAGGGATTTTTTAAGGATGTGTTCATGTTTGTAATGGAAAGTGGGAATGACCAAGGGGAAAGTGGGGAAGAGATGCTGTCTAGGAAACAATCAGACAAGAGAAGAGGAGCTCTCAATGGCTTAATGGTCAGAAAAAGAAACGTATAAAGAATCCACCCTAATGGATCAAGCAGTTAAAAGTGGCAACAGGAAATTTTGTACTTTCAGACTTGCAAGATTCTGTTAATGTGACCTTACAATAAAGCAGATTTAGCTCATCTATTAGTGTTTCCTGTATGGTTTACCCAGAGGGCTGGCAATGTTTAATAAGATCTTTGTTTTTTCTTGAAACAAATTTTGAGGCTGTATCAGAAATAGTGTTTGTAACCAGGGAGCTTCCTGTGAAATATCAGTGCCTATTGAATAACTAACAAAGGCTGAATTGCATCGTGATCATTTGAGAATAGACAGATAAATCTTTGATTCAGGTGATTTACTCTGAAGTAGTTTTCATTAATTTTAGTGGGACTTCTATGAAAACATGCTTGGGACTTCAGTTTTAAATCCACAGAATATTAAGATGGGTTTTTCTTTCAACTGCCCAGTTGAACTGACATTGAAGCATAACTTAAAATCAGTATTTAACATTTAATGGAACGCATAAACTAATTTTGCAGTTTAACTCAACATTTGTAGGAAGATGACTTGTACCCTAATGACTTGTAATTAATTTTTTCCCCCTGAAAATCATATTTATGATAGTCTGCACATTCAGGCCTTTATCTAATGCATAATGTTCATTTTGAGCCTTTAATTGCATTTAAATTAAAAGCGGCTTAGCCGAAAGATGAATTGTGGGAATGCATCAAACCACCCAGCATGTCCTGAAGAAGTGAGCTTCAAAATGCAATTTAGTAGAGATACGCAAAATCATTTGTAGTTCATTAATTTTTATTGCACAGGTAGTTTTACTAAAGTAGGTTATTTTCTTTGAAATTTATGTTTATATTTATGTCAATAGCTGAATGTTGCATTAGCTCTTACATCTATTAGAGTTTATTAATCTGGCCTAATGTGGCTTTAGAGAGAAATAATTTATTCTAAATCTTAGTTCAGATTAGTTTCCTATTGTGAAAGTTAACGTGTTTATGTACAAGTATGGGTTGAACCAAAATATTCCCTTAAAAGGAGCATGAACATTTACATCTTGCAACAATTCTTTATTTTTTTATATTTTCTGAAGCTTTCAGATATACGTATCCTCAAAACATCACAACCTTTTTTTTACTCAGTGTCTAACATAGCCAGTGAAATATACTGGGTACTGTGTTAGGTTCTGATGAAGAGATAACATCCTTGCTACTACAATGATAAAAGAGGACAATACTTACCACTTGTTTGTGATTTCTACTTTTCTTTATATAATTTTTATTAAAGATTTTTATAAAGGAAGGTAAAAGCTAACACAAACTAATATAAGGTAAGAAAAAGAATTAAAAAACAGAGAGAAAACCAAAAGTGCAAGAAAAGAAAAAAAGTATAGAAAGAAAAAAGATACAGAGAAGCAGTCTCTGATCCTTTCCACAGCAGTTGTAAGTACAATTATAAATTTATGTCTTACTCTGTGGTTGCAACACAACTCCCTCTTTCCACAATCTATCCAGCCTAGTCATCAAAACCACAAATCTTAAGTTCACCTTTATCTGTTTCACACAAAAACCCCATAAGGGATTTTCAGCCAGCAATAAACGTAGATATTGTCTTTTATCTCATCAAAGAAATCAATTCAGCCATCTCAACAAGTTCCATCACTCTCATCAACCTTTCCTCCATTGTAGGTAGTGCTGAACCTCTCCATCTTTGTGTGTACAATAATCCCCCCATAGCCATCATGTACAGAAAAAAGTTCCATGATCCCCTTCCAACCGTTTGCCCATCAATCCCAAAACAAAAACCTCTGGTCTCAATTCTGTGGTATTGAAATTACAATAGGGACACACTATTGTTTCAATGGACAATGTGGCCATATGAAAAGCATTTCATCAAAATTATGCCAATTTGTATAAAGGAAGTGTCATTTCTCTAGAGAAAATAAATAGATTTAAAGAAACAAAATTTACCAAGCACTACAGAGGTACAGAGACAGCTTATGAATGGACCTATAACAATAAGGAAAAATTCTGAAGGTATGAAAAAATAAAACTAGGAAAGGTGGCTGGACAAGATGGATTATCAGGCTCTCATTATAAATGTTTTCAGGATGAACTTTTACAACCTTTACAAAACACGATGAGTTCTATCCTACAGGGAGGAAAGGTGCCAGTGAGATGGAAAGAGGCCAATCTAGCATTAATACCTAAGAGGTAGAATATTTGACTTTAACACAAAACTATATGCCAATAACATCATTAAATAATGACTACAAGTTGTTCACAACAATTCTAGCTGAAAGACTGAAAATAATTTTCAGGACTTTATTCATGAGGATCGATGTAAGTTTCTACCTAAAAGACAGTTAAAGGACAGTGTTACATATATGTTAGATATTTTGGAGTATTTGGAATAGCACAATGAAAAACAAGCCACATTGATTTTCTTAGATGCAGAGAAGGCCTTTGACAATTTGAACTAGGCTTTTTGTTCAAGGTTTTGGAAGGTAAGAAGTTTGGAGAGAACTTTATAAAATAGGTAAGATCAATTTATGTTTCACAGAAAGCACAAATAATTGTTAATGGAGACCTAACAAACCCTGTGAGATATAAAAAAGAAAAGATAGGGGTGTCCTCTGTCTCCTATTTTGTTTATGTTGGGTTCTTGAAATACTAAATACTAAACAAGATGAGAGGATAATGGGAGTAGATTTAAAAAGAAATTTATAAGTTAAGGGCTTTTGCAGATGACTTGATTGGTTCTGAAAGATCCATTAAAGCAGGGGTCCCCATCCTGGGCCACAGACCGCTACCGGACCGAGGCCTGTTGGGAGCTGGGCTGACGAAGTGGTGGGCGAGCATGTGAAGCTTCATTTGTGCATGTGTGGGATTTAGGTTGCACACACAAAACCATTCCCTCCCCAGCCGCCGAAGCCACCACTGCCAAAAGATTGGGGACCCCTGCTTTAAAGGGGGTTGTAATATTAATGAAAAATTAAAATAATTTTGTGCATTATAAAAAAAAAATAGAAGTTCAACCAGAAGTGATGAATAAAATGGGTTTTAAGTTTGAGAAAAAGGTAAAAAATATGGGTATTACTATGACAAATACCAATTGTATTTTATTTTGAAATAACTATATTAAAACATGAAATGAAGTTTAAAAAGACATGTTAAGATGGGAGAAACTACAACTTGTCATTACTTGGGAGAATTTCTATGATAAAAATGAACGTCTTGCCTAGAATGATGTTTTTGTTTCAGACAATACCAGTTTTGACAACTGATACATTTTTAAACAATGGCAGAAGATACATTTAAATTTGTGTGGCAAATTTAAAACATGAGTTAAATATAAGGTGTTACAAGGTACAAAGGAAAGGGAAAGATTGAGTTTACCTCATTTGAAATTTTTGGAGTTTGCTGTTTAGTTTGGTTGAAAGAGTGGGCATTGCTGAGAAATAGAAAGCTTTTGGAGTTGGAAGGACATGACCTGAGATTTGGATGATACGCATCAAATCAAGGTTAATGTGAATTTTAAAAATCATTGTTAGATGTGCCATATGAGAATATGGAATACATACATACCCAGATTGTGCCCGAGGATGACCAAAGATACCGTTGTGGCTCTCAGCACAGGAAGAATTTTACAGAAATAATAGGCAAACATAAATATCATAACATAGTAGAATTTTGTCAAGGGAAATGTAAAATAAAATCAAGAGAAGAACTGGTGGTGTTGGGATATAGTTGTCAATTTACAATTATTTTATTTACAATTGTTAGAAAGATTTAAAAGTTGACACAAAAATTTATGGTTTTAACTTTAAACTTTTTAAGACTGAGTTTGAAATAGAATTGTGTACAAATTATGAGCTTGTACTGTAATTGTTAAATTTTGTAAACTTTTACTAAAATTTGAAATGGAAAATGAGTAAGTGAGGCAGTTTGAGTTGAAGTGGGCTTGGAGATTTGGGTTGTAATATACAGGACTGAAATCTTGTAGTCTTCAGGATAATTTTTATAAAAGGATGCACCATTGGTCTATGTCAACTAGAGAGGTTTTCTGGAATTTATGGGGACACTTCAAATTTACGTTGGAAATGTGAACAAGAAGGGACATTTTTCTAGCATTTTTGGTGGATGTGTAAAAAAACTACGAAATTGTGGATTCTGATGCATATATTGATTCAGAGAATTTTAAAGATACTTTTTGAGATGATATAATTTGTGTTGATATAAGAATTATAAATTGCTATCCATTCCTTGTTTGTGGTCAAAGTTGACTGAATAGCATATTTGTTTTATTCTCCCCAATCAGAACTTGACCAGAGGTATTGGCTATTTTCTCATTTCATCACTGAAGCATGCCAAGTATAGTTTAGTCCCTAATTACTCTCAAACTGAGACATTCCAAGTATTCCCAGGGTGGTAATATTTTTCTGCCTGGATGAGTCATTATGTTGTTTGGCAGACTGAAACAGCAGACCTTTATTGTTAGAACACTATCCCTCATGTAGCACCACATCTCTTCTTCACTGCTGCTTCACAGTTTTCATCCTACGATGCTGTAGTAAAGCACATTTACCTTTTTCTTTGCATGTGCCAAAGACACTAGAGATGGATTGTTTGAAGACACTGTATTAATGATGTAATTGAGCATTGGCTCTCTCCTTGATTTGCTGCTTGCATTAATTTTGAGGGGAGCCTCTGAAATAGTGGGCGGTGAGAGCAGGAATTCATGCAGACACTTGTATATCACGTGTTCCAAACATGCCTAAAACCTCTCTTTGTTTTCATTTCTCTTTCAATATCCTGCAGAGAACTGAAAGATAAAAACAATGAGTTCAATATTGTTATGGATGGAAAATACCCTCTTTTAAATAGCAGTGCCGTTTTGCAGTTAATAAAGATGTTGAGACTTTAGAAAGAGTGCAGAAAAGAGCGACAAAAATCATTTTGGGTGGGGTGGGGTGCTGAAGGCTAAAACATAAGAAGAATGGTTGCAGGAACTGGGTATGTCTAGTCTAGTGAAAAGAATTTCTGCCGGTTGCTAATTTCTCAATCAATTGATCGCTTAAATAGCGTTTATTAGTTAATTTAGAAATGGGTGATTTGTTATACCTATAACTCCTAATTAATCTTTTTGTAATCTCTCCAGCCCCCTCTTAATGTACCTCTGAGATATGATTTCCTGCTGTTATGATGTAAGGCAAACCCAAAATAAGCTCAATTAATTAATTAATATAGTCCTTGCCCACTAAAATATTGCCTGCTCCAGTTAAGAATGTTGTATATGCCCAACCAATGATGTGGCATCTTCCATAATTGATTTGTAGTTGAAACAGAGTTATTATTTATATCTTTTCTGCAGTAATGTTTTCACGCTTACTTTGAATTTAACTGTTCTGTGATAACTATTTTTACTTTGAGCTTTATTTTTGGGTGGAGAAAGGGAGAAGTTTGGAAATGATTGTCCTTGCTGCATTTCCAAGCAAGGGCTGAAAATTCCCGCCTGTCTCACCATCATTGTTAGGGGTTGCAGGGTGTTTTGAGTACATTTGTGAATGTTTTGGTTCAAACTGATCTATCCAGTAAATGATTTAACATAACGTGGCTGTTATGTAATACTTGGCTCTTAATTTTCACATTTGTGACCAAAGTTATTTTTTTTTCACATGTATAAATATAACTACAGTGTTTTCTTATATCTCTTCTCTAAGGTAGAATAGCTTTACATCTCATTGTTTCAGGGAGATGAGACAAAAGAGGCGTATTAGGAAGCAAAGCCTGGATTCCCAAAGTATGATTTAGAACAAAGGAGAAATGTGTATTGTTTGTGTTTTAATGTAATCTTATCTGATTCACACTTTTTCAACATACATGCAAACGAGAACGTAGTTGTGTGAAAACAAGAGACTGAGCAGAGTCAAACTTGACAAATTCACCCATGCCTCTCATTATTGCCATATAATGTGAATCTGTTATGATTGTATATTTTTAGTTGCGTTGTTTTTGTCTGATATTATTACATTTTATTTGAATCTGTAATCTTCCCTGAGAATTCCTACTGTGCCATTAAAGACATAGAATTGAAAACAAACAACAAACAAATAATGCTAACTAATGGAAGAACAAGAGGATGAATGGAAAAAGAGAAGGAGAAGCTTGATTCTCATAATAATTCTTGTTTCTAAGTTGTTTTTCAAAGATTTTTTTTCCCCCATCAGCTGGGCTCCAAGTTCAGAAATAGCCTGAAAGCTTAAGGGCAGAGTATTATAAGTAATGCCTTCTCTTTTCTATACATCTCCAAAATCATCTGTCATCTTATAGGTCTCTCTGCTAAATAAAGTAAATTGGGTTTCTGTGAAGGAGAGGACCTTCTCAGGTTGCATTTCTCACTTATGAACCTCCTCTCTCTCCCCCATCCCACCCCCTAGGAATACATTCCTGGAATGGATGCTTCTGCCTTTTGAGCTTGTACTTTTTCTAATACCTTCTTCTCCTAGGCATTTTAATATCGGGAAACAGTTTTTTGATATTTCCCATGCTATCTATCCATGGTGCTTTACTATATATCTGTATAGTTTACTGTAGAGTTTTAATTGCGATTTACTGTCTATTACTTTACTAGCTTTGAGGAGAAATTAATATTTTAACAACATTTAGTGCTTTAGTATTTCATACAGATGGTATTGGATAATAGGCACATTGAAAAGGATTATCTGGATCTTTTTCAATCAGGATTCATACCTGGGTACGTAATGGATATGGCATTCGTTGTGCTTTGGAATGAGTGGGATAGTGGATGTGTATCTATTCTTGGCTTACTTGACATCTTGGCAATACCATTGACCATGGTATCCTTCTGGATTGTCTTAGAGCAGGGGTACTCAAAACCCAGTCCATAGCCTGGTGCCGGGCCGCAGCCCTGTTGGGAACCGGGCTGCACAAGCAGGGGGGAAGCATGTGAGTGCACGAAGCTGCAATTGCAAAATCAGCATGCGCACACAAAAACATCTTCTCTTCCCCATACACCACCACCACTGGCAATCCTCAAAGCTGGAGAGGTTGGAGACTGCTGTCTTAGAGGACTGGAGGTGGATGGCACCATGTTATGCTGGTTCACCTCTTTTCTCCAATGTCTATTGAGGAGGAGATATCCTGCCCTTGGCCACTGAATAGTACGTTGCAGTAGTCAGTGCTGTCTCCTCTTCTGTTTAATACTAAGACCACTGGATGAGGTCTTCTGTTGCTATGGGGTGAGGTATTATGAGTATGCTGATGATATTCAGTTGTACATTTCCATTCCTGGTGAGTTAAGCAGTACCAGGGACATCTTATCATAGTGTCTGGACTCTGGAGGCTGTGAGGGTCTGGATGGGGAACAACCGCTTCAACTGAACCCTGAAAAGACTGAGTGATTTTGGGTTTTGGGACATTCTAGTTCTGGGATTATACTATCTTTGGTGCTGGATGGGGTTGCGTTGTGCCAAACCCTCTGTGCAATCTGGAGTCCACTTAGACTCACAACTCCTGCTTAATGAGCAGGTGGAAGTCATGGCTAGGAGGGTCTTTGCACAACTTTGTATTGAATGCCAATTGCGTTTGTTCTTTAGGGCCCTACTCACAGTCACTCATGTCCTGGTCACCTCTCAGTTGACTTACGTTGCCTTGAAGAATATCTGGAAACTTCAGCTGGTGCAAAAAATGATGGCATGAGCAGTTTAAAGGGGAAATGAGTCCACAGGCTAGTGACCAGGCTTTTTTCTATCTCTTTTAACAGTTTGTTTGCAGCTTTCTGCCCCAGAGCCTGGGATAAGGCTTGTATAATGGACAAATAATTCCCACACTGTCTGTGTTTCTAGAAACATCCTTCCTGGAACAAAGGGATGGGGGAATATCTCAGAAGGAGACCACTTCCTAAAGAGAGAGCAAGCTGCCCGCTCAGATTCTGACCCGCTTTGTGACTGAGTTATGCATGTTTCTGGTAGAACACACAGTATAACTCTGGTTTGCAAGTAGAGTTGCTTATCAGTCTCTGTCCAGGTCCAGTTTCAGGTGCTGGGTGAGAATCTTTCAAAGCGTTCATGGCATGGGTTACTTTGAGCGATTGCCTCTCCTGATTTCGTCTGCCCATCTCACCAGATCCAGCAGAGAGGTCATGTTCCAGGTTCTGTCAGCTAGGAAACTATATTTGGCAGGCCCTAGGTGGTGGACATTTTCTGCTGTGGTGCCCTCATTCTAGAATCTTCTCCCCACCCCTGAGGTGCAGTGGGCCTCATTACATTTGAACTTCCAAAGATCCCTTAAAATCCAGCAATGCCAGCAATCCTGGGAACTCCATGGATGGGTGAACTTGTGAAGTGGCTTTGTTATGATTAACATCCCTTCATCTATTATTTCCTTATTTTGTTCTCTTTCTTTTAATAATTGTTAATGTTTTTATAATTAATAATTATAAGTGGTTTTATGTACTTATTCATTGTTTTAGCTTTGTTGGTTGCCACCTAGTCATTTTTTGTTAGATGGGTGGCTATATAAAATAAATAAATATAAATAAATAAATTTCAGCAAATGAAAAAAACAAAACTAATAATGAATCAGCTGCCAAAAGGGGGAAAAAAGGATTTGGGGAAGAGTAATTGGGAGAAATGGGTTTTCATCTGGACAAATTCATACTGTATTTTTTTTTATATAATTTGTTATTTTACAGAGATTTTGGGGGGGAGGTGGGAGAAGAAAAACTGTATGTGTTTTTATTTGTGTGCTACACCACCTGGCAAGTATTTATGTTAGTACTGGGTTATTTTACATTTTGTACTAATATTATGAATTTCCATGAAATTGTTGTAAAGAGAACGAGGGCTACTAAATAGTTTAATAATATAAAATAATGTAATGGACAAACACAGGCAAAAAACAAAAGAGGAATCTATCATTCAGAAATAAATAAAGAGAGGAGAAGGGAAAAGGGAAAAGGGAAAGGGAAAGTTATGTTCCTAGAGGCCAAAGTGAAAATGGTGCTGTTTTCTTCTAAGAAGGCAGATGAATATTTTACCATTGGCTTTGAGTTATTCTTTATCAATAATTAGAGCAGCTGTCATTAGAGAAAATATAGATTTATCTGTTCTTGTCTGAAGGCACCTAATGAATCTCATAGCTGGGAAATTATGTGAACCTCAGGTGGCTATATCCAAATTTAATGTTCTTTAGCCAATGTTGGTCAGTGTTTGTAATGTGCGTAAAACACTCACTGAAAAACAGTGTAAATTATAACATAAAAATAATGTATAGATTGAGCTTCATATTAAAGATTTTTTAAAAAGTGACCTTTGTTTAATTGTGACGCTTCTTCTAATCAGTGATGAAACTCTTAGAATAAGGTGCTGCGGTTCCCCTGGGGAAATCTTCTGGACAAAGAAGATAGAAAAGCAAACCAATTTGCATAAGACTCGCTAAAACGATTTTCCCATATTAGAAACAAAATGCCTGCTGTTAGTTTAAACAGTTTGTCAACAACATGATTTCTACTTTAAATAAAGATCCTATGTAAACATTTGATACCCTGTTTAGCCAAAATCTGAAATTACAGAATCATTCTAGTATTTTTTTTCCCCTTAGCCATGAACAAAGATTAGCAACTAAAATACTTGGAAGAAAGTAAATGAATGAATGAATGTGTGTGAGCGTATGTGTATGAGAGAGAGAAAGAGAGAGAAGACTGGTCCCTGCAGGTCACGGTTGAACTGCACTGGAGGTGGAATGTGGGATGCCGGCAGTCTGCTCACTCAACTGTATTTGACTAGTGCCGTCAACCCCTCAGCTTTCACAAGCATTGAAGGTGTCAAAAATCTCTCACAGAAAGTATACATTTTAACCAGCCTTTTTCTGGTTCGCATTTATTACTTTAAAAAAAACTCAAACAGTTAAAGCATAAAAATATTCAAAGTGGTATTCATCATGTCTCAGATTAACCAGTATAAATCAAGGCGGTGGAATCTTGCTTGTGAGTGTATATGTCAAAAGAAGAACAGGGGAGAATGTCTAATCAAGTAACTAATGTATATGCCAGTTCTGATTCCTGAATTTAATATCAATAACTCTTAATTAATAACTTTAAATTAAGTTCTAAAAGATTTAGAATAGCTTTAATATTGACAAAATTGATTTTTTTCTTAGTAAACTATAATCTTAAGCATGTTCTTACCTAAATATTGTATCAGTTTTTCTTATGAAAACTACCTATATTTTATTTGTTAAAAATACAGACATCCATTTGACCATGGGAACTTGTAGCTTTTTGCTGGATATAGAGCAGGGGTGTCAAACTCACATTGTAACAATGGCATCACGTGACATATCGGGACTTTCCCCCCCCTTCGCTAAACTGGGCGTGGGCGTGCCAGCGCATGACGCATCCAGCCCGCGGGCCGGGAGTTTGACAGCCCTGGTA
Organism: Thermophis baileyi; assembly: GCA_003457575.1. NCBI lineage: Eukaryota > Metazoa > Chordata > Lepidosauria > Squamata > Dipsadidae > Thermophis > Thermophis baileyi. The sequence continues at coordinate 541,923 of QLTV01004083.1, read as the reverse complement.
TATTGGTGCTATCCTGTTAATTCTATGGCTGGTATCAGAACTTAAATTACCATCTCGTATAATAACACAATATAAGATGCAAATACTTCTATGATAATTTTATGAATTAAGGCTATTGCTTTTTAGTTTCCCCAAAGTGTTTTTAGAATAAAATCTCTAAGCCTAGCATATTATTTGCAATAGCAGCCAGCCAAATATCTCAACATACTCAAAAGCAATAACTGATTATAATATTCATCACTTGTTTCCCCCCCATCTGATATTTAAGAATATATCACTGATGAATACACACTAGAATTCATTAGTAATAACCGTTGGTTTATATGGAATATTAGTCATGGTATTTAGGACCTCTAAAAGAGTTGTCATATTTATAAAGCCGTCACTTAAATTTGGCAATGTGTCTTTCCTTCATAGCATATCACATGAAACGTACATTCAAATCATCTGATCTTTTGAAGAACCTAGTTTGGGAAATAAGTGAACTGCCAAGAAAGGAAATAGAAAAAAATAGTTTTTGCCAGCCCTATTACAGCCTTTCGAACCAACCTAATGAATACTTGCTATCTGTTTAAAGTATTTTTACTTTTCCTATCAATCTTCAGGCCTCTTAAAGTAGTTCAAAAGTTATGAAACTTGTTCTCAGGCTTATTTTTGAAATTGGTTTAAAATGCTGCAAGTAGACTGTGGCTAGTGATATCCACAATTGAAAGACAGCATAAATTTTGAAGCCACCATACTGGTTACCGCTAGGTTTCCAGGCTGAATTTTTTTTTTACAAAGCTTTATATAGCATAGCTTCAGGGAATATGAAGTGCCACCATTCCCTTCATTGCCAAAATTGAATCTCTCTGCCTATCCAATCCCAACTATCAAGGCAAACTACTGGGAGCCCCACCATCACATCACAAGAAGAACATGGGGTAAATGGCCAGCCTTTTCCCTTGTAGCTCAATGCTTTTTGAATTTGCTTCCCTGGAAGTTGTATTTCACTCCCTCCCTTTTAGCATTCCATGCACAACTTTATTCCACTAGCTCTATAGGTCCAATTAATTGGGTGGGCATCCAATTAGGATAGGATTGATCTATTTAAACTTTTGTTTTTATAGGTATATTTTGCTGTATATTATTATCTGGTTATTTACATTTATTTATATAAGAATTCCTAAAATCTTTTGTTTACTGAATAGTTGCAGTTAGTCAACATGTCAGTAGCATGTATGTCAGATGTGCAAAACATGTAGCCCTAGTTCACATATCTCCCTCCTTAAGGTCATAAACTCTAAGTGTTGCTGCTGGATTGTCCCATCCCATCCCAGGCTATCTTTTAAATTGCAGCTCCTCCCCACACACACCTTGTGTCCCTTTAAGGCAGAGGTCTTCAAACTTGGCAACTTTGAAGTCCACAAGTCTTAAAGTTGCCAAGTTTGAGGACCCCTGCTTTAAGGCCAAGGTGGCATTTGGACACACACACACACACACACACACACACACACACACACACCCCTGTGCTGTGCTGTGCTATGTATATATCCCTAATATAAATAAAATAAGAGTTTGGAGTTTGATTTTGCTTTTTGTTTTGTCCCAGAATGCATGTAATTTCTTACATTTTCTACATATAGTCTTAGTCTGTTAATTATTTCTTTATTCTGAATAATTCCGTGGTTTTTTTATATATAAGACAGCCTTCTTAAATGTAATTTATTATTATTATGGTTCATGATGATTAAAGCCTTATAAACATCCAGCTGTGTAAGTTGAAATAATGCCATAGATATCAATTATGTTTTTTTAATATAGATCATTTGAAAAATCTTAATTTAATATCAGATTTCAATCCTTTACTTTTGCAAACTCTTAGAATTACTTCCTAAAATTTATATTTAAAATAAACAATAACCGTGTGTATATATACTGTATGTGTGCAAATGTGAATATTATTAATGAGACATTGAAGACTGCACATATTGAGGAACAGATTCTGTAGTAGTAGTAGTAGCTGGCAGAAATGTTAAGTGCTTTTCACAGTCAACATTCAAAGAGATTATCAGATGGCATATTTCACCCTGTTGTTACTTTAAATGAAGTGACCATGAAATCAACAAATCTGCTGTCAGGTGCCTGTCAGTAAGATAGTTCTTCCTGTCACACAATGCCTCGCATAACAGGTAATGTGTTTTTAAGAATCAGTCCTTTGTCACCTCATCAAGTCCTTGTTAAAAGATGAAATAAGACGGATGGTGTTGTCTCCCATGGAGCTGCCGGAAATTCAGTAGAAAGCAATACATTCCACAGGAATAAATACCAAAAAGAAGGAACTCAGGTGCCTGTGGAGGAAAATTGCTTACTGTATTTCTATTGCCTTCATCCCACGTCTTGGAAATAACTCCTCACTTTCCTTGCTCATTTTATTTCAAGCATTAAATTAATTGGGTCAAGTTTAAGTTCTCTGATAAAGACAGGAGGAATTAAGCCTAAGTCATCAAACAAATGAGAACAAAGAGTGCATTATTGCACCAGTACCTGAACTTGCACTCAAGCCACTTGAAACATGCTTCAGTTCCTAATGGAGGTGGCAGCCATAATTAGAAGATTTTACTCATCTCAGTTTTGTTGAGACTGTCTGAAATGATGAATGAAGATCTCTTTTATTGATTGATTGATTCATTTATTAATTCGTTCACCTATCAATTAAAATTCTCATACAGCAAAATTATTGCACGGTCTACTTTTCAATATTATTGTAGCTTTTATGATAGTGGTTTACCTTGTTGTTATTGATTCAATAATTATTTTGTTAGGTCTGAAATTCATATTTTCCCTCTTAGCTGTTTAACTGAGATTTTCTACATGATTGCTTTAGTCCACTTCTTTTTCCATTGAGCAGTTGTTTTCCATCTTCTCCAATCAGATGTCCTCTAGTTGGGAATTCTGGAATGGGCCAGGTTAATAAAATAGCTGGTATGGGCAGGGTTCTCCAGACTTTTTCACAGTTGTAATTAGCTTATGTATTCTTAATAAACTCATACAAATCATGACATCAACAAGCAAATAACGTACATGACATCAACATGCAAATAATGCAAATTGAATAATTTATAATTATATAAATTTAAAACAGTCCCTTTTAATAATTTAAACAATACAGTGAAAAGACAAACAGAGGGAGATGTAAGCATTTTGACTGATCAGTACCTACATTACAATAACACGGTTAAAATCAGCCTAAAATATAAAATCTAGCAAGAGCATTATCTTAGAATCCATACGTGGGCACAAAAATGGCGAAGTTTGACCACCTTGAATGCTACTGAACCTTATCTAGGTTTCACCCAGATGCAAACCATCACTCTGAGAAGATTCCTGTGTATATGCTTGAGTAGTAAAAGAGCTAGTTGAACTCTTCATGCGTTGATCTAGAAGCAATAAGTGTGGAGCAATGTTGACATTTTGTCAACCTTATCACCACAGGGTAATTCCTCTTAATCATGTCCAGTCAGACTTGCTTTGAGTCTTTTCCAATAATGTTTCAGGTTTCTCTTCTGGCATTTCATCTCCCCAAGCTTGGAGATGTATCCCAGAATCGGCATACAGGAAGTGGCCACATAGAAACAGTACAATTCAAGGCCTCAGCCTCAGTCATCCATCCATTCTAGGAAGCGACTGAGTCCTCAGCTAAACCATCCACCAGATTTTCAGGGAAATTTCCAAGCTTTCTCAAGAACTCCACTTAATCCATCACTTCCCTGGACTCTACTTGTCTACATAATTCATGCTTCAGTATGTTGTCATTTTGTCATGTGTTTAAAGTGGAATTCAAAATATATTAGAAATGAAAGATGAAATATTGTATCCTTTCTCCTATTTACATTCAGCCATGCTAACTCCAGAGTAACTGTTAGCTACCAGTAAGAATCTGCCTCTGAAATCAATGTTAAATAATTGATTTACTTATTTAGCTTTTCATTCTTGCTGTTTTTATACATTATTATTATTTTTCCCTTTTTAACATTTATAAGTGTTGCCCCAGCAACACTGCCCCAAGCTTCAGAATAAGATCTAGCTATCTCATTATCCCTTGTGTCATAGTTTCAGAGATATTTCCTTATCAGATTCCTCAATGCCTTCAACAATGGCAGGGCTTCTAATGTACTTGAAAAATTCTTTAAAATTCAGGGAGATATTCAGAGAGATATATCTCCCTTGGAAGGAGACCATGTTAAACCATAAAGCACAGATAAACATGAGGGGTTGACCACAGGGAAACTTCTATGACATTCTGTATTATGTCATAAATGCTTTATAAAATTTGCCAAATGTCAAATCCACAGGTGATACAAGTCTCAGATTTGAGATATCTTGGTTCAAAATTGTTGCCCGATGTTGGACCACTTCATCCGGATTACAGGAATCAAAGTTTTAGTAATACACAGATTTATTTAGGGTACTGCTTTAGAAATCTTTTTATTTTTTTTTTACTTTCCTGATAATAAAACTTCTAATGTCAGAAATCTAGGTTCCCTTATCATCATATGCTCTTCCACTGTATGACTGAGCCAGTCTGTTCTGTTGAGAACAAGCTATTCAGAAAACAGTGATCATAACATCAAGAAAGAATAGCACCATGATGACATTTGGCATACTGCTGAACTGCTATTCTAAAGTTTCAAACACTGTTTTGACTTGAGAAAATTGCAGCAAATCCTATTTGTCTGCTTCCCACTCTTAGCCAAGCTTGTTGAAAGCCAACCAATGGCAATGGGAGCTCAGCTGCTCTGATATTTTTTTAAAAATATTGGTTGCTGAGTGTTTCAGTAGAAGGGAGTGAACAAATGAATAGGTGATTCTGAGTAGTTAAAGATGAAACTATATTTACATTCAAATACATGTGAGGGAATCCTAGAAGCTTTCTTAAAAATAGAAGGTGAGAAGTTTGAATAAAGCTGATATGATTCATACCTAATCCTTTTTCTACTACCTATTTAATCATTATTTTCCAAACTGTGTTTGTTTTGCTACTAAGCTTTTTAAAACAGTACAGAGAAATTGTTCACAGTACTAGATGAAATTGCTACTGGGTAGAAGAGTTAACTCTTAGACTTAGAAGACTTGGACTTAGAATAACTTTATTGTCACTTTGAATGTACACTAATCGGCATACATTAAAATGAAATTTTATTGCATACAGCTCTCAAAGGGTTACCACCTCCAATATACACTACATAAACATGACAAAATAAATAAAAAATACAAAATTATACATATACCCACATATATTATATGACACAGAGAAACAACACAATGTAGTTCTGATGTATATACCCATGTACATATATACATCAGAACTAGATTGTGTTGTTTCTCTTGCGAGTTTACTAGACGGATGGCATAAGGAACAAAGCTGTTACAGAATCTGGTAGTTCTGCTAGAAATACTTCGAAACCTCCTCCCAGAGAGGAGCAACAGAAACAGACGGTGAAGTGGGTGTGTGAGGTCTGTAACAATGCTTTGAGCTCTAAGCACATAGCGCTTATAAGCAGTATCCTAAATAAAGGAAGTGAGCTTCCTATAATCTTCTCAGCTGTCCTTACCACTCTCTGTATGGACTTTCTATCTGAGCCGCTGCTGCACAATGTTACCGCACTGGGAATTGAAAAGGCAGAAAGGTGTTTTACAGTATACATAAACACATACACACTGTAGCAATAAACACATCTTTTATTAAGTTTTCTTGGAGCATCTTCTTGCCTACGAATTGGAAAAACCCCAGAGCAATTCCATCATTTTTCTTTTAAAGAGTTTTTGTAGGCATGTTTACATAAATGAGAATTTTATGTGAAACTTTGTTGTGAACTTTAATAGTGTCAAAATTCCCATGAACATATTTTACCTCAAAGATTGTCCTTCATATTGACTGCTGATTGCATATCTATTATGGGTGCCTTTTGGTCTGCACATGTAACTGTTCTGCTCCCTGAGCTGTGTTGGTTGCCAGTATCCCTCCAGTTCAATCCATGGTGCTGGTAGGCGACCTATAAATGCAGTGACTTATTATAACAGACAGTTCTTGATTTCAGAAAGTTATGCTTTAGATTTATTCAATTTAATTATTTACTTTCTTGGTTTTACTCTTGAGTTTTCCTTTGTAAAGCTGTTATAAACAATTATGAACCTGTTTCAGATTTGTTCCTTGTCAGGCTTGTCCTTTATTGATTCCAAGAAAATATGGTTGCTATATCTATATAACTCTGCATGGTATGGGATTTAGTTTCTTGTGGGACTATTTCTCCCCTATCCTGTGAGATCCCATAGAAGAAACATGCTCTGGGTACTGTCTGCTAGGAAGTGCCATCTAGAGGGTCCCCTTGTGAGGAAAGCCTTTTCTGTTGTGATGTCCCCCCTCTGGAACATCATTCCTTCAGACTTGCTCCAAACTCTACTGACGTTTTTTGTTGAGCTTGGGGCCCACGTTATGTGGTAGAACTCATATCTTAGCTTTGTTTGTAGTATTGAGTAGTTTTATCTTGGCTCCTATATTAGTTATTTATTTTTTTATAATGTTTTTATTTTTTTTCCTATTAGCACGTAGAGTTATACATTTGAGGTGGGTGACCATATAAAATGAGTGAGTGAGTGAGTGAGTGAATGAATGAATGAATGAATGAATGAAGTTTATTTTTTATGCTTTTGAATAATAACACAAATGTAATGAAAAGTAATGTTCTCAATTTTGACTGAAATGCCCCCTACAATTACCTAATGACTTTAAGCTAAATTTATAAAGAAACCCTAAAACATTGCATTTGTGCAGCCCTGCTTTATAGCACAATCTTGAAATGCTCGTTTCTGCAAAATGCTTCCATGCAGGTGCCCAAAAAGGAGCCTTGAAGCTCCCTCTCTACTATTCAGAAATTTGAATTCTTTTTGTGGCTTCAGTTCTCTAGGCAGCTAATACTTTCCAAGAAATAACTTCATGATGTACTGGTTCCCGTGCAACCTTTAACTATGCTTCTCTCTTCAAAACTATCTGAAGTCACCTCTGTGACTCCGCTCCCTGGAGTCTATTACACAGCAATACATTTTCTCTAGTGGTGTCTATCTTCTTGTATAAAGTTCATACAGTTTATTCTGCTCAGTAGTTTTAATCCTATCCCACTCGCTGTACAGATGTTGGATAATTTTGTTTGGTCTACGTTTTAAATGAATTAACATTATGTAATCTTAACATTATGCAATCTACTAGATATGTGTCCAATTATTTTCAAATTCTGGACACCTACGGTTTTTGGCATACACTTCTTGGCTCAAAGATTGCACACCAAATGTTTAGTTCAGTGAAAGAAACATAAAATGAATTTGCTAGGGAAGTTCACATATTAATATTAATAGTTTTCATGTTCTTTCTTTTTTAAAGGACAGAATGTTGTAAATATTTGTTGAAGCAACAGGTAAAGTAGGAATTGGCTGGAAGGGCCTTTCTGATATTTATCCTAACACACACACCCCTTATTTTTTTCCCCTTCAAGGAAGTATAGACTCCTGCTGATTGCCTAATCTAGTCCTGCAGTTTCCTTGGCAAGATTTCAGAAGTGGTTTGCCCTTGTCTACTTCCTCGGGCCGAGAAAGAGTGACTGGGAGGTTTAGCTGGCTTTCATAGCTAAGGAAGTACTAGAACTCTTAACCACTATGCCAGACTAGCTCTGATATTATTTACCCTATCCCTAAACACACTTAAAATTGCCCTCCTTCAGAATACTTCACCACTTGCTGTTCAATTGAGAAATTGTCTTTTTAAATTCACCCTTCATTCAAATGACAATGAATACGTGTCGAACTTCATTCCTTCTACAACGGAGAACTGTAGTGCTGAATCCTGATTGAATATTCCCACTCTATATTCATAATTAAAACATCACTTAGATTGAGAATAATTAAGACAACTGTACATTTGATTTTAAAATCAGTTTTGAGCATTGTGCCTTGTCAAAGTACTAGAATGGCTTCTGCTGCTTCCCAATTTAGCATTAAGAGGCAGACAGTGACTATGGGCACCTGAGTGGGAAGGTTTGACAGTTTGATAAATTAGGAATGACACTTGCCAAAATGGCTGTCCTTCCCTCAGTCTGCCAGCGGACCATTTACACACAGTTAATTGAATTGGCAATTTGTGTAACAGTACCTGCCCCTGAGCTTTTGTAATGCAAGAGCTGCCATTTAGCTCTGATAATCCAGGACTGGGGAATAAGGACGAAAAGCTTCACATGATATTATTGCAGATTTAAAATGACAGGAGGGGACCTTGTTGCCAATTTTCCATTAAATGAGGAATAATTAACAATAGCAATAACAAAGTCTTATAAAGCTGGAAAGTTAAATTGACTTTTCAGCAGTTAGTGTGGTTTAAAATTGCTTCTAGGGTGATTATTAGATTGCCTTTCTGATATTATATGCCCTAAATGGAATCATATGATGGACAAAGTAAAGGACGACTTGAAAGCCAGTTTGTTTTATTACTGAGAGGCTCCTCTGATTTATCTGTTGCTTCATCTTCTTACTATGTACAAATTGAGTTATTCTAAAATGTTTCATATAGATAAAAGATCTAATGAAAAACCTGCAATTGAAAGATAGCAGAAACAAAATGTTGAACTGTGAATCAACACTGCTCATTATGATAGTTTTATAGATGTCTCACTGTTTTTTCTACTTAGTTTTACTTAGTAAGAAAAAATGACAAAGAAATCCTAGAGTGCTCATGTTGATGCATGTTTAGATATATTTGGCAGATATAACTGATTTCTTTTAATATTGAGGAACAAGTGAAGATAAAAGTTTCCACATTGCTGTTTTTAGGTAACAGTGTGTCAGTTTCTGAGAGTGGAATCTTAGAAGACAAAAACTTGATTTTGGGGGAATTATTTTATGTAGTTTTACCCAGGTGTAAACCACAATGCATCCAACTCAGCCCACACCCTTATAAATATGGTTAAGAACCTTAAGCTTCTGCACAACAGCTAAGAATTTTTGCCCTAAAAATCCTGCACAAAGTGCAATAGCAGCCTGGCTTTCTAGTCTGGCATGCTATCTTTTCCCTTGGGAAGCAGATCCCAAATCCCTCAATTACTGGCAGAAATGACATTTGGAACAGCTGTTAACCTGCTTGAAGTCCCAGGCCCCAAGATTAAGAATACATTTGCTGGGGATCAGAGTGCTGCTGCTGCTGCTACTCCAGCTCCCTCTGCCTGAACCAAGCTAAGCTTCTGGGTCGGGTGCGGGGAGGTCTGAAAAGAATAGAAGTTGGCAACTTAATGATGTCAGACACCCACAAGATGAAATGAAGGAAGATAACATGTAATGTGCTAGTGGAAGAAGGCAAAAAGTGAATCTGACCAACCAGGGTTAAGTATATCAGGATCCCTGGGAGGGAGCAGTATCATGAGCCACGGTGGTGCAGCGGTTAGAGGCCAGTACTGCAGGCTACTTCTGCTAACTGCTGGCTGCCTGCAATTTGGCAGTTCAAATCTCACCAGGCTCAAGGTTGACTCAGCCTTCCATCCTTCCGAGGTAGGTAAAATGAGGACCCAAATTGTTGGGGGCAATATGCTGACTCTGTGAACCGCTTAGAGAGGGCTGTAAAGCACCATAAAGCGGTATATAAGTGTAAGTGCTATTGCTATCAAAAAAGTAAAAATTGTGAACTTGTGAATTCTACCCCATTTTACATATGTCACATACACTATCTTTAATCTTTTAATCACTCCGTCCACCTAGATGTTCATGGCCTATGTTGTTGCTGTATGGGAGGCATCTGTGCTTATTCCTTGTTGTGTCAGTGTCCTTACTGGATCAGCCAGCACCCTTGAAAAAACATGCAGCTAGGTCTGACTAGCTGCTGTGCTGATTTTGCAGAGCTTTTTGTCAAATAAAGTTACTCAGATTTTCTAGAATCTTAACTTGTCATTAGCCCCAGTGTTAACTCTTGGAGAGGAGGCACTACCCGTGAGATAGGAGATACGAAACCCAAGTGTTTCCTTGGACTCCTTTTCACATGGAAAGGCAAGTGGAAGCCATGCCAGGGACACTTTTGTCCGATTTTGGTGGTGTGGCAGTTGTGGTTTTTTTTTTCTAGGTTTATGGACTTGATACAGTCATTCATTCTTATAAGTAGCCAAATCTGGACTATTGCAATGCATAGTATGTGAGATAAAATCTTGGTGTATCTACAATTTGTTCACTGGCAAATGTGTGGCACATTACAACTATGCTCAACACCCTCCAGAGGTCACAAACAACCTTCCAAATACAATTCCAAGGGATGGTTTTAACCTGCAAAGCCCAATATAGGCATCTTCAGGTGTATGTGTTTCAACCTGAATCAGCTTGTTCAATACATTCAAGAAGGAGAAGGCTTTTGTTCTCATGAAAATTTATGTGATCGAAAGAGTTGAGACGAGGAAGCAATATTTTCAAGTAACAGCACAAACAGCTAAGACAGAATTGTTCCAAAGCCCTTTGGTAGTTGATGCTCATTTTCATTGATGCATAGTATGAATTTTGATACAGGCTTTGTTACATTTATTCTTTAGTTTTTGTGAATAGTTCTGATATTTTCATGGATGTTTTAATGTTTAGTAGTGGAGTTATGATAATAGCTAGCTTTTTTAGAAAAATATTTACTGTAGATGTTTACTTACATTTACCATGATATTACTATGTATGCTGCTTTTGCTTACACTAAATTGTGTTTGTAAGTCACCATAACTCTGTCTTGATTCAGCAGCATATAAATTCAATAAATAAATATAGTTCCTTGTGTTCTTCCATGTTTCCATATTTGTAGTAAGATATAGATATATGTAAGTAGAAACTAGATTCTGCCTTTAAAATTAAGTGCTGTGTTTCTGAAAAAATGGAGCAACTGATGAAAATATTTAATATTGCTGAGACAGAGACTGTCCTGAAGTAAGCAACCGTAGCTTAAGGTCGATTTGAAGCTTGGTTTCTCCAGTTGTAGTACAATACATTAACTATTATGCCACAATTGATATGAATTATATATGAATAAATATGGCAGGCAAGGTCTGGCCAAGCAGCAAAGCAAATCCAAACTGGATCTTTGCTTTCATGCAAAGGAGAAAACGTGTTCCTAGGAAAAGTTCAAATGAAAGTGGATTCATATTTTAATGGGTCCCCAACTTTTGCGGCTTGGTAGATGGGGGGGGAGGGAAACTGGCCGCTCTTTAAACTCTGTAAAGTAAGGTAATGTATTGTATAATGACCTAATACAGTTAGTCCTCAACTTGCAACCATTCAGTCAGCAACCACTCAAAGTTAGAATAGCACTGAAAAAAGTTATTTACAACTGGCCTTCACACTTACGACCATCACAGCATCCAGCGTCACAAATTCAAGTGTTTGGCAACTGCCATTTATTTATAATAGTTGCAGCATCTTGAAGTAATGTGATCACCATTTGCAACCTTCCCAGCTGACTTCCGACAAGCAAAGTCAATGGGAAAAGCTGGGTTTCCTTAATGACCATATGATTCACTTAACACCTGCAATCATTCACTTAAAAACTGTGGCAAAAATGGTTGTAAAATCAGCCACAACTCACTTAACAACTGCCTTGCTAAGCAACAGAAATGTTGGTCCCAATTGTGGTTGTAAATCGAGGACTACCCTGTTTCCCCCCAAAATAAGACATCCCCTGATAATAAGCACAATCAGGCTTTTGAGTGCATGGCAATAAGGCCAAGCACTTATTTCAGGGTTCAAAAAAATATATGACAGGGTCTTATTTTCGGGGAAACACGGTACCTGTAATAATGGACAGTAAAATGGGTAATGTTATCTCAGACACCCTGTTCCAAGTTAAATGAGCTGTCCTTTCTGTTTGGATAAATGCCATCTGATAGGACATCCCTCCAAGAACCTCTTTAGATGATGCCTGAAGGGAGGCCAGCTGAACTGACTGCTCCATGTGCTAAGTTGAAAGAAAGAAACAGTTTTGGGTGGAACAGATGGAAGCTTGACCCCCTCCTTCCCCCAAATATGCAGCCTATTTCAGTCTACAACTAACATGAGCGCTTCTTCTTGCTTAATGATACAAACAACCATGCTCTGAAAAAAAACTCCAAATGCTAATGGTTATGCTCAGTATCTGTATGATTTAGAATTGCTAACTTAATATTGGACCAAACCACCTAATCATACATATTACGTGTCCATGTGTAATAGAAAATTGACGGAGCTCCTTCTGAAGATAATTATATCTTCTTTAGGATCAAATAAAGCGGTATTTTTCCTGTTGCTTTCTCTTCTAGTTAGATAGTTCTAGTTAGTCTTCTAGTTTGCTTTCTCAAGTGCAGCTTGTTTGATTTCACTCTCTATGTCTATTTAGGTCCCAAGGGTTCTTTTCTTCAGAAACTTCTTTAAAATATTATTTGAGCCTGATTTCAATATATTTCTGTTACATTAACTATATTCTCTAATTCTATTATATTAATTCTACGGTGGATTGCTTCCACATTCTTCTTCTTTTGTATTGCATTATAAAAAGAGTCCTGCTTTTATTTAGTTCTCATATTTGCATTGTTCAATTGCCACTTGTATAAATTGCCCTGAGAACATTCATTTTTACTGATAGGGTTCAGGTTGTTCATAAGCAGAGGTTTTCAGATTCAAGCTATAAAAAGCAGGTTAGGAATCTATAAAGGAAATTTGTATTAGAATTTAAGAGGACTCTTGACTGTTGATAAAAATGCAAGATATTATGTTTTGTATTGTCTCACAAGAGACGAGAATACTTTAGACCATTGCTACACAACATTAAAGGATGCTTATCGGTCTTTACCACGAGCAGCTGTGGGACACTCTGATCATTGCATGATTCACCTTGTACCTGCTTACAGACAAAGACTTAAAACCATGAAACCAACAATTAAATCAATGAGGACTTGGACTGAGGAGGCAAAGCTAAAGCTACAGGCTTGCCTTGACTGCACTGATTGGAATGTTTTTGAAGATAGATACCAATACCTCAGTTTTTGTGAAGACCTATGTGTGCCGACCAGAAACCTGTGAATATACAGTAACAATAAACCTTGGTTCATAGCTAAACTTAAGCAGCTACATCGTTCCAAAGAGGAAGCCTACAGAAAAGGCGATAGAATGCTGTACAATCAGGTCAGAAACGTATTAACAAGGGAGATCAGAGCAGCAAAAAGAAGCTACTCTGAAAAGCTAAGGAATAAGTTCTCAACAAATGAACCAGCAAACATGTGGAAAACTCTTAAAAATATCACCGGTTACAGCAAACCTTCTTCCCAAGCTGAAGGAAATCAACAACTGGCAGATGACATGAATGCAGGTTTTACTGCAGGTTTGAGAGAAAACTACTGCCACCCATCTCCACAGTCCCCATCTCAGACACACCAACAACAGCCAAGCCTCCTACAACCTACCCTATCCCATTGGGCCCACCACCTCTGGTGATTACAGAGAACGAGGTACAAAGCCTATTTCACAGACAAAAGCCAGGAAAAACACCAGGTCCAGACAAAATAACTCCTTGCTTAAAAACTTGTGAAGACCAACTTGTGCTTCACCCGCATCTTTAATAAATCACTAGAGATGTGCTATGTTCCTTCTTGCTTCAAATGCTCTACTATTATCCCAGTGCCGAAGAAACCCTCCATCAAGGAACTGAATGACTTCAGACCGGTTGCTCTAACATCTGTAGTTATGAAGACCTTTGAAAGACTAGTGCTCGGCCACCTGAGAACCATCACAGATTCGCTGTTAAACCGCTTGCAATTTGCCTACCGAGCAAATAGTTCAACAGATGATGCTGTTAATATGACTCTGCACTACATCCTACAACATCTTGAATCTCCAAAGACCTATGCAAGGGTCCTCTTTGTAGACTTCAGCTCAGCATTCAATACCATCATTCCAGACATTCTTCTAACTAAACTAAACCAGTAGCGGTACCTGAACACACTTGTAAATGGATCATAAGCTTCCTAACAGACAGGAAGCAGCAGGTGAAGCTAGGCAAAATCATATAAGATACCTGCACAATTAGCACAGGAGCCCCCCAGGGCTGTGTGCTCTCTCCACTTCTCTCTGTACACCAATGACTGCATCTCAAAAGATCCCTCTGTTAAAATACTGAAGTTTGCAGATTATACAACAGTGATTGGTCTCATTCAAGACAACGATGAGGTTCTGACGGCCCTGGCTGGATCCCTGCCTCGGGCACCGAGCCCTCTCCAGCCTCCTCGCTGTCCGCCTCTGGTGCCAGCTGCACAGGCCGCTGGCGAATCACCACCCCAGCCGCCTCGCTGTCTGAATCAGCTACCAGCTGCACAGGCCGCTGGCGGGCCACAACACAAAGAATGTTCTTTCTGTGACAACTCAGGAAGCTCAAACTGCCCAAGGAGCTGTTCATTCAGCTCTACAGAGGAATTATTGAGTCTGTCATCTGCACCTCCATAACTGTCTGGTTTGGCTCTGCAACCAAACAAGACAAACACAGACTTCAACGGATAATTAGAACTGCAGAAAAAACAATTGCTACCAACCTGCCTTCCATTGAGGATCTGTATACTGCATGAGTCAAAAAGAGGGCTGTGAAAATATCTACAGACCCCTCACATCCTGGACATAAATTGTTTCAACTTCTACCCTCAAAATGACGCTATAGGGCACTGCACACCAGAACAACCAAACACAAGGACAATTATAGGGAAAGGTAATGATATAAATGAATGTGAGTTTCTGAAGCCAGAACATGTTTGGCTGTTTTTGTTCCTCTCATGATACAGCAGAAAACAATCATAAGATTATTTTCAGTTTTGGATTTTAAAGGATATAAAAATAAAGGATGAAGTTACCTTAATACTATTTGCCAGAAAAAATGATTTTTTAAATGTTACGAGCAAGTCCTTTAAATGTTTTAATTGAATGAATGAGCCAAAAATTTCATTAACCATGTCACTGCCCTTAACCAAAAGTATGTAACCCCAGAATCAACAGCTGTTCAACTGTATCAGGTTGGAACCCCTGCCCTAAGCAGATACATTTGATTCCCCTACATGACACTTGGCTGTTTACTTTTACAACCATATGGTTCCATGACATGCTGTCTATTCTCTGCTTTGCTGTTTTATTCCACAAGGACCCAGATACTAGTTAAAGATACAGTAGCTAATTTGATGTCAACCTGCCCCTTTGCCCAGACTAACTTGAGTAAAGGCTTGTTCTAATTTCAGTGTAATGATGACTAGACTGAACTTGTTCAACAACTTTCAAGAAATGTAAATAATTCCTTTCAGAATGGAATAAATAAAACTCATAACAAAAATACTTCTGAAAATGTGTGTTCTGTCTGTCAGACTGTATTTCCCACCATACTGAGTTATCTATCCTGAAAGTCTCTTTTCTAAGGCAATCAACTGGCTCAAATCCTATCAATGCAGATAGGATATCTGAACTGTCTGTTCTAATATGTATCTCTTTATACAAGCTTATATAAAATCTCATTTTTCTGTTAATCTAGTTTTGAGACATGTTTCTGGAACTCTTCACAGTCTGCTTGTTTTTCACTATCCAAATACTCAACTTCTAATTTTGTTACCTTAATTCCCATTTATTTATGAATATATTAAATAAATATCCACTCAATGCAAAATATTTGGGTGCAAAGTAAAATACGTTCCTCTATCTGTTATGAAAACTATCTACTATCCCTACTTTTGTTTGTTATCATCCCAGAAAAGAATAGAAACTGTCAGTCTCTTCCTTGGTATTTATTGGGCAGAGTGAAATGCAAGCTATGAATGAAGTAGAAGGTATGAATCTTTGGTATTAGAAATCTTCTGATGCTGTCAATAAAGATTCTCGGTCATCTAGGTAAAGTTGTTTGAAAGTTGAGTCATTGCAACTGGACTTATTTTCTTGTTGGTTTGAGATGTCCGAAAGACATCTTTAAAAACTCTGAAGGAATTGGTACATTCCAATAACTCTCTGCCTAACTAACTTGCTCTGATTAATGGATGAGCAGCAAAAGGTCTCAAACCAACAAGAAAGTAAGTCCATTTGCCATGACTCAACTTTCAAAAGATGCTAACCTTCTTTAAATAATGCTTTTCACAAATTAACTAAGATGCATAAGTTACTTGTAATGTTATATCATTTTATCTTCCCATTTAAAAGAATTCAGTGGGAAGGAAACTGCCTATTTAGACTACTACTGTATAGACACAATTCATTTTTTATATTATTATATTATTCATTTTAATATTATTTCTTAATATACCAATTATATGTATTATTTCATTTTTTCCTATTTGAATTGAGTGTATCTATAAATATGCTTTATATATGTTATTTGTCTTTAGCAAGGGTCAACTTTGTTAATTGTATATAATTTCCCTGAAAACAATTATACTGGTCCATGATTTAAAAATAAATCCAATGTTAGGGTTTTTTGTTTTGTTTTTTTGCATTTTGTGTTGACTCCCCAGTCCTAATACATATTCCATTTTTTTCTTAATTTGCCTCATTTTTCATTCATATTATTGTCAAGATACATATTCATGTTTGTTTCATATTTCAGTAGGCAAGGTTAGTAATTGTTTTTCTAAAGTAAAGTTTCTTTCTATTCAGTTCACCACGCTGATTTCTTTTTGGTACCTTTACCAATCTGCAGATGTTAATTTATTATGTACAGAGTGGGTTGCCTGTATTTAAATATATCCCAAGCACTTAAAAGATTTGAATTTTTATCATAATTTTCATCTGTAAAAATTAAATAAGATCTTGAATGTCCATATGCTAAACCATTTTCAAATGGTACAGACGCTGTAGCATTTGCTATGTTTTGCAAATGAGTAATGAATATTGACTAAATATTTTTTTCCCTGAACTCTGTAATTTGGTACTTCTGCATACATGCTCACTTTTGTTACTGCTGCCATATAACTGTTATAACGGTATCAAGGGAACAATATTGTTTATCATAAAGTAATCCCTGTATCCAGCTCCTCTAATCTCATTGTATTTTATTCTATTTTTTAAATATAAGTTTTATGTCAACATCTCTACATTCATTTTGCATTGACATTTCAAGAATAACAGCATTACTGCTGGTGGTCTATCACGTTTAGTAATTGAATCAGCTTCCTTGGATCTTCTTCATAATATGATATAGCTTCTAAGCTTTTGTCAAGAATTAGTTTCTTACAGCTATGGAACTCTGTATGAATCATACAATTTATTGAAGAAAAGGTTTTTAATATGAGCCCGCTGCTTATTATGTATTTTCTCAGTACTATTTTCTATATGCTTCCCCACATGAACTGAAGTAGTTTTTAAAAGTGAGTTTCACATTCTATTCACAGCATATTTTTAACCAAAGATACTTAAAGAAAAAGAAATCGCAGTTTTAAATTTATTTTTTTTTTAATTTAAAGCCTCTCTTTGACACAAAGCACAAGGCTCCTTTTCATACATACAGAAACTCACATACATATCTCCCGTCCTCCCATTTTTCCCTACAAGAATCACATGAGGAAAGTTGAGCTGACAGAGAATGATTGGCCCCACATTATCCATTGGGTGTCCATGGCCTTTGGTGGACCAATCCCAGCTCTTTCAAGTTCTAGTCTAACATTGCCACTACTACATCACACTATCTCTATTTATTTACAACTGACTAGTCTTATATATTAGCCTTAGAATTCAACTACAGTAAAACTGCTGCCAAACACAAATGGTAGCAAGTTATTTGAAATATAGTACACTTGGTGGGAAGGAGCGGACAAAGTAGTAGTAGGGCTGTATTACTATTATTCTTCTCATCTTTCCTATTACCTATTTCCTTATCATCTCATGACTATAACTTTTTTGCTTGTATCTTATGACTTATATTGTTTTATTTAGTATCCTAGTATGATTTATGTTGATTGCTTAGTTAATATCCTATGACTATCACTAAGTGTTGTATCTATGATTTATGATTAATGTATTTTATGACAATTATAATCATGATTTTTCACTTGTATGTACACAGAGAGCTTATGCACCGGAGACAAATTTCTTGTGTTTCCAATCACATTTCGCCAATAAAGAATTCTATTCTACTTTAATCTAGACAGTGACCATAGATAGTCAGAATAACAGAATAATAACAGAGTTGGAAGGACCTTGGAGGTCTTCTGTTCCAACCCCCTGCTCAAGCAGGAGACCTATACCATTTCAGACAAGTGGCTGTCCAGTCTCTTCTTAAAAGCCTCCAGTGATGGAGCATCCACAACTTCTGAAGGCAAGCCATTCTACTGGTTAATTGTTCTCACTGTTCATTTCATTCCATTTCATAGACAATATTTTTCATTCCTGACAGGCACATCCTTCCAAACTCACTCTGTTTATAAGCAAATATATTCTCACATAATGCTTCACCTTCTCACCTACAAAAGTCCAGCCTATTACAGTATCCTTTATCTGCTGGTCCTAGTCTTTGTTCACTACTATAAATACAGAAAAATAACAAATTCCAATTTCTTTTTCACTGTTTATTAATTCCCGGGGTTTCATATTAAGCACTGTTTTGCTTTTACAGCCCTAACATTAGTCCAATTATTTGAAGAGATGCGATAAAAAGGTATGAACCACATCATAACAATCAAATAGGTCTATTGATATTATTATGTTGCTGTGGTGCAAGATGAGCTACATCCACAACAAGCAATAATAATGTAAATTGGATACCCTCTTATGCTTGCTCCATTCCCCAGAAGGATAGACCAGGTGAGTAGAGATGGTGCCAGGCATTGTTTCCATTACGTGCCTACTCACAGGGGAAGGTGTAGATGAGTATGGGGGTTCATTAAGGTCATGGTGCCAAGGGAACTGGTGGTAAGGGTTAAAAAGTAAGAATCTCATTAATATCAATCTAAGACGATAAAAGAAGTGCACAATTTATAGAGAAGGGCATTTGAAAAGTAAACAAGCAGGAAATACTAAATTCCATGAATATAGATGCATGCAGTTGTCCCCACTGACTTAAAATTCATTAAACAATATGCTTTTTAAACCTTTTGGAAAAGGTTTATGAGTCCCTTGTAACCACAGTCTCTATAGGGTAGTGGTGACTTCATTTGTTAATTTTCCGTTCTTTAGCAAAAGAAATACGATTGTACATTCTGTTGTGGAATAATGATTTTATACCCAGTGAACAGAGGAGGGTGATCAATAAAGAGGAAAAAAAATTATTAGCTCTGCAAGACTGATGACAGGGTTAAAAAGGTTACAGTATCTATAGGTTCATAGGCAAGAATAACAACGCATCTATTTCATTGGCTATATGTATGCTATATATGGCAAAGTGTTACTTTGTTGCACATGTACATTCCCTAAATAATCATTAAAAAGATGGCTTGTCATTTTAAAAATGCTGAATTGTCATTTCCCACATTTTGAAGCCCCCTTGATATGTGTAGTAAACTTATAGTAGTTTTTTTCTTTCTTTATATATGACATGCTTATCTGGAAAAAATATTGGAGGGGCTTCACTTGTTACAATTTATTTCTAGAGTTCTTCCCATAGAAATAAAAAGGAACCTTTAGACATGCTGAATGTAGCTGAAGACTTCAAATAGTTATCTTTCTACCATTATTTTATAAATTTCATTCCTTGTTTTCAGAGGAGTGCATATCACAGACCTGGTCAAGATTTCATCAAAGTCAAGGTCATTCCCAAAATTTTAGTGGGGTCAATTGCTATACATAAATGGGTGCATGCTGAAAGGTTAAAAATGTATAAATTTCTTCATTTCATGAAACATGACTATTAGCCAAAGTGATTTTATTTTGGTCATATCAATCTTGTATCATTTTTACTGTCTCCTAGTGTCTCCCTTCTTCTATCCTCACATTGCCAAGTTAGACCCTGATGGCAAAATAGAAGCCTTTTTAAACAAATGATCATTATTTAGACTTATATAGCTATAGAAAACCCTTGGCTCACACTAGGAAAACATTTTGAAACTGTAATAGAGAAAGTAGCTGTACTTGGGGTACTATCACTAAAGTGTTTGAATTATTGTTTTTGTCTTGATATTTGTTCGGATTCCTCTGGATCTGGTTCAGTTTAACATTTAGGAAATAACGAGATTCTCCCAGTCTTCTAGTTTGTAAAAAAACATTCTGCATGATACTTCACTCTGCAAAGTTTTACTTCAGTCCAGGTCAGTCTGACAATTTAGGCAGCATCTAAGTTGAACAAATATATAAAATAAACAAATAATACAAAATCCCAGAAAGGTTAATTGCAGGCTAGCCAACTGGAAGTGGAAGAAATTCCACAGACAAGCCACCCCAAGAATCATTGTGCTGGTTAGTCAGCAAAGACTGTAGACCAGGGCTCTCCAAACTTGGCAACTTTAAGACTTATAGCTGGGGAATTCTGGGAGTTGAAGTCCATAAGTCTTAAACTTGCCAAGTTTAGAGATTTATTTATTTATTTATTTATTTATTTTATAAAATTTATATGCCGCCCAACTCCCGAAGGACTCTGGGCGGCTTACATCATAAAAAATAAAACANACCCCAAGAATCATTGTGCTGGTTAGTCAGCAAAGACTGTAGACCAGGGCTCTCCAAACTTGGCAACTTTAAGACTTATAGCTGGGGAATTCTGGGAGTTGAAGTCCATAAGTCTTAAACTTGCCAAGTTTAGAGATTTATTTATTTATTTATTTATTTATTTTATAAAATTTATATGCCGCCCAACTCCCGAAGGACTCTGGGCGGCTTACATCATAAAAAA
>QLTV01004083.1:494290-504720 GCA_003457575.1 Thermophis baileyi | reverse complement strand
TATATATATATATATATCCTTTCATTCATTGTATAGTCATTTCTCCAGTGGCCTGCCATCTTTCTAGTTTCCCACATTTCAGTTGCATTCCAAGGGAAGATATTATGAGAAAACTTGTTCCACTGGGCATTTTCAATATCAGTGCCACTGTCTCTGTTAAGAAAAAGGCCTTCCTTTGAGAAACTCTGGAAGAATTTCTCCTCTTCCTAGATATATATATATATATATCCTTTCATTCATTGTATAGTCATTTCTCCAGTGGCCTGCCATCTTTCTAGTTTCCCACATTTCAGTTGCATTCCAAGGGAAGATATTATGAGAAAACTTGTTCCACTGGGCATTTTCAATATCAGTGCCACTGTCTCTGTTAAGAAAAAGGCCTTCCTTTGAGAAACTCTGGAAGAATTTCTCCTCTTCCTAGAAAAAAAAGGGCATGCCATGCCCAACAATTGTGCTTTGTTTTATTTTATTTTGTAAGATATCTCTTTGCCAGGAGATAAAGCATTTCATGAGCAGAAATTGTTTAGAAAAGGAATATAGATAATTTTATTTTTCCCAAAACTTATCTTTCCATCATGTCTTTGTTTCATTTGTATAAGAGAGGCAGTAGCTGATCTTTAAAAATACAAAATAAGGCTGCAATAAAGAGTTTCACCCAAATTAGGGCAAAAGATGATGCATTCTCAATTGTACTTTAAGTTTTATTAAAACAACATTTAAATTGCAGCCATAGGAGAGATCAAAATCACAATCTTAACAAAGGAATTTTTTTAAAAATACAAGCAAATTTTATAATTTAATTCATACCAGAAGAAAAATAAGTGACATGCCTGTGACATGCAATTGACAAGTGTTGCCATAAGCAGCAGAGGGATTCTTATTGTGATCATATTGTAAATGAGGAATTGATAATTTCACATACATTGGACTGACATTTCCCATGTCAGAACCATATATTTAATGTTCCTAAGGTTTGGCTTGGAAGATTGTACACATTCCTTTTTATTTGAATATATAAAAATATTTGATATTGACTTACTAAATATTAACCACACTATTTGAATTGAAGATATTACCTAGTTTGGTAATGTTGTTTTCTGCAACATTAGAGCTACAGATATTCTCTTCTATCAGTACTATTGTTTCGGTTTCTTCTGAATTTTTATTTCCTGCAGTCCTAAAACTATTTTTGACAGTGCTGTCATTGAAGTGTACTTCTTCAAACAAAGGTTGAAGCTGTTTTATAGGATATATTTTTATTAACTTTTCAAGGTTATAATTTTCTGAGTTCTATTTTCCCCCCAAAAATCATTTGATAGAATCAAGCTAATAAAAAACTTCAGGATTTTTTTCTGTGAATTTTTTTCGTAGGTGGGTATATTGCTCAACCATGGCTGATGCTTAGAGGCTCAAGATGCTCTGTTTCTTTTCTGTTCTTCTATAATTGATCAATATAACAATAGGAAAACATGTATGCTTGAGTATAATCATTCAACTTTGTATCAAGTTAGGTAAATTCTGGACCTTGTATAAATTGATTTTGATTATGGAGATACATGTGTAAGTGACCTGGGTCTGGAATATTGAACAACCTTTGAATACAGTCTTCCACAGAAAGAAATAAAGTGGAGAATTAGGGTTCCTTTGTTCTTCATAGAATTATAATTTTTCCCTAATTATAATTTTTCAAATGTTAAGATTGTAGAAAATATTAATGAATAATAATAATAACCTAAATTGGGATGCATTGTGACTAAATGTGCAGAGATTGCAACATAATCCCTTTTTTATTCAGTTATAGGTGCCCAGCGCAGGAGAAGCCCCAGTGCCCTTGCCACTGACGTATTTGAGTCACATTTGGGAAGTCACATTTTACAGGTAAAAGCATTGGCTTTGCAAAAAAAAAAAGTTTAACATGTTTAGTAGCAAGATATAAGATACCTGTCAAATATTTGGATATTGCTGTTACTATTAGAGCCTATACAGTGAGGTTTTGTTTACATATTCTTTTTTTTTTAAGTGAATGGTTAAGAGAATGTTAATGAGAGAGGGAGGGCAAATATTATTTGTAGTGTAATAATTTAAAACTCAGCACATTAGTTGTATTATGTTGTGCAGTAGCTGTTGGTTTCCCAAAATGTCTGTATATATTTAAGTATTAACTATTTTGTGAAAAACATTTTTTTAATCTTGTTCACATGTAGATTTTCATTTTTCTCCTCCTATTGTAGTTTTTCAGCACTATTGCTTCAACTGTTGTATTCATTGTGATATTTATATTCCTTTAAAAGATAGCATGCCTTTAATGCTTTAGCTATACAATGTAGTGTTCCTCCAAATTTCTGTTAGTAGTATCTATTGAAGACATTATCTTGACAAATGTTATGCATCAGCCATGTGTTTTCATGTTGTTCTGACACAAAATTCCTAGTAGAATCTCATTTGGATCACTTTGCATCTAGAAGAAAATATTACTTTTAAGTTAAAAAAACAAAGGGCTGAGTTCAGGTGTCCTAATAAATCTGTTATACTATATTACAAATAAGACAAGACTTGTTCCCTTCTCTGAGTTTTCTATCCTTCTTTGCTAAGGTCCCTATCTTTTGTTGCTATATTTTTGGTGACTTATTGAACAATAATTGGCAAAATGATTGGCAAAGTAAGTTTCTCAAGAAAACCAGGATGATTGTAGTGATTTTTATTCATCAAATTGATGGATTTCTTATGCATATGATCTTGGTAAACATTTATCTTGAATAGCTTTATTTTGTGTGTGATCATAACAATATTTTGCATACATTTCAAAAATTTATGCTGGTTTTAGTTGAATGTGATTTGATACAGTTTTACTGTCTGTTCTGAAGGAGGAGGAAAGGAAATGTTGTTTCATTTATTATCACTAGTATTAATAATAATGACTATGCAATCAACTATAACAATAATAACCTTTAGCATCATCAAACAATAACATCTGCCTATCCCAAGTCCTTGGGAAGGACTTGAAGAGGGATAAAAATGCCAAATCCAGTCTAAACATCTGGCTGACTGTGGGATGAATCATAATAGTATTAAAAATAATGTGAGAGTTTGGAAAGCACATAAAATCATGTACATAAAATCATAAAAACATATTTTTATTATTTAATAAATGTATATGCCATCCACACTTGCTCGATTGTTAGATGGACAGCATATAAATTTAACAAATAAATAAATAACAATTTATTTATAATAAATAACATTATAAATAAATAATTTATTTATAATAAATAAATAACAATTTATTTATAATAAATAAATAATTTATTTATAATAAATAAATAACAAAAAGAGTTCTCCTAAGTATGACTGTGCCATCATTATTTCCTTGCAAGTGTTAGTTGGAGATATGCTGCCCCCAACCTAGAAGTAGCTTTGGGTCTTGGTATCCCTTGATAGACTTCTTCATGAATGTATCCAATCTCTATTTAAAGCCATCTAAGTTATTTGAAAGCAGTTTGGTGTAGTAGTAAAGGCAGAATAGCAATAGCAATAGCAATAGCACTTAAACTTATATACCGCTTTACAGTGCTTTACAGCCCTCTCTAAGCGGTTCACAGAGTCAGCATATTGCCCCCAACAATCTGGGTCCTCATTTTACCCACCTCGGAAGGATGGAAGGCTGAGTCAACCTTGAGCCGGTGAGATTTGAACTGCCGAACTGCAGCTAGCAGTCAGCTGAAGTAGCCTGCAATACTGCACTCTAACCACTGCGCCACCTCGGCTCAAATTCTAGAAGGCTAGAAATTGGGAGTCTTTGAGTTTTAGTCCTGCCTGATCACAAAGCCAGTTGGGTGATTTGGGCCAGTCACTCTATATAGTTCATATCACTGCAACATAGTAATACATTTCATAGGTTCATTGTGTATTGTGTGAAGGAGTTCATTTTGTCTGTTCTGAATCTTCTTCCATCCAGCCTCATTGGGTGACTAGTGTTTTGAGAAAGTTTTATGTGTGCCTTATAGTCCTCAATCGCCATTGTTCACCATTCTTGTGAAGCTGCAGGCTCCAAATATTCTAATGCTTTCTTATAAGAAAAGTATTGGGGGTATCTTTTCATTTTGATTGCTCTCCTTTGAATTTTGCTGAGCTTCTTTTCCAAATATGGTGACTTGAATTGTACATGGTATTCCAGATGAGGGTATCACAAATTTA
Organism: Thermophis baileyi; assembly: GCA_003457575.1. NCBI lineage: Eukaryota > Metazoa > Chordata > Lepidosauria > Squamata > Dipsadidae > Thermophis > Thermophis baileyi. Next base: position 500,526 of record QLTV01004083.1, on the reverse strand, counting down.
CATAAAGACATTATGATGTGGGCTGTTTTCTTTTTTAATCCACTTCTGATTAGCATAGACTTTTTCTTATTCATGGCTGCTACTCAGTTGACATCTTCATTAAGCAATCCATTATGACCCCATCAAGATAATTTTCCTGGTTAGTTACAGACTGCTCAGATCCAGTTAGCGCATAATAATAATAATAATAATAATAATAATAATAATAATAATAATAATAATAATAATAATAAAAGATAATAATAATAATAATAATAATAATAATAATAATAATAATAATAATAATAATAAGAATAATAATAATAATTATTATTATTATTATTATTATTATTATTAGTATTATTATTATTATTATTATTATTATTATTATTATTATTAGCTGGTTGAGCCCCAGCATATAAATATAAATGTTTTATATTTACATTGAAGCACATTTGCCATTTGGTGGATAATTCATTTAGTTTAAAGAGATCTGTCTGGAGCACAATCACTTGATCTTCACAAGGTTTGGTATCATCCAGATAGTTGGCCATAGATAATACTTACTTATTAGTCAGGATTGTTTGCGAACAAGTTAAAAAACACTTCCCAGAACAGATCTTGAGAACCTTCCTTTATTGAGGAAACAGAAATTTCATTCCTGTCCTTTGCATTCAGTTAGGAGTCTATAAAAGAATATGTCTTATCCCTTGATTCCTAAGTTTACCCAAGAGCTTTTGATGGGCATCAAAGTTTGTTTGAAAATCCAAGTTTACATTGTTGGCAGAGTACCTCCATGTCCCTGAGAAAGTCAGTACAAGCTTAAGTATCTATCCTGTATATTTTGTAGTAAAGAGATGCAAAGAATTCATTTCGTTTCTTTGTGTGTCAGAAACAAATTATATAATCAAAGCAACAATTTAAGTCATCTATCTTTGGGTCAAAGGAATATGACTCAATAACATAACACCAGGAAAAGGAATTGCCACATACAGTATAACTGAAAAACTCTGATTGAATTCATAGTAGGAAGAGTTTGTTGAAAATAAAGTAATTAACCAATATACATTTTTTTCAGTTTTTGTTCCAACATCTTACTGACTTTGTCTTCACTGTCAGGTAAAATTTATTAACCATAGCTAAGAAAAAATAATCTAAGAATATAGTATCATGGCATTTATTTTGATTATTCTATGAAAAATAGATTAATATGCTGATACAAAAATAGGCAATCTGAATTGCAGTCTTTTTCTTTATGAAGTTGTATAAAGACTTAAGATTACAATGAAGACATTGATTGACCTCATCCTTTTAATATAATCAAGAATGACCAGAAAATGTAAGATTAAATATGGGGAAAACTAAAAGTGAGACAATATATTTGCATATGCAAATTAGCTTAATTGATCCTGCTTGCCTCTACAGGGATTTTTCATTACAAACTGGAGTGCTACATTGTTCAGCTCATATTGAGTAATTTAGTAACTAATGAGACCAGTTTGCACTAATTTGCATATGATAAATGAGCTTAATTGCAGTAAATAACTTGGAGGCATAATTACTTAATTTTCCTGTGTTGCATGGCTTTTAAGTTCACATATGAACAACTCAAGATAATTCTGCATATTTAAATGTTGCATTTTGAATGTCTTAAACCAAAAGGCATATCTTAGAATGTTATACTGTAAAACAATCAAGTGAGGTTTACTGTACTGCTACTTAAATTGTAGACATTATGAAGTGTTGATCTTTGGATGATTATGATTTTATACACCACCACAACCTTGCTAATGACTACACATGTGGCAAAAGTACAATGGTGCTTAAAAACCAAGATATTATTTATGTTGGCATCATTCCTGTATCCGTAAAATAATACTTTGGTATACCATACGTTATGACTGCTAAGTAAGAGAAATAACCATTTAGAAAGTTGTTTGAAATTATGAATAAAAGCAGGACACAACGATAATGTTCCTATCTGCAATCTAGATTCTAGGCAATTATCATAAAACCTAAGCACAGAGATAGGAGTAAATGTATTTATTACACAACTAAATACAATATAGAGGTTACAGCATATGTGATGCATTCCCCTCTTTGAGGAAAACAGGGAGAATTAAAAGATGCTTTGATTTTTTGAATATTATTTAGAACAGCATGTTTAACAGGCTCCTTCCCAGTGCTTTGCTTTTTCAAGGCTTGAGTTGATGAACAGGATGCTGTCAGTGAGGGCTAAAAGAAGCACTCTAGTAGCCAAAGATGAAAATTTACAGACAGAAAAGCCTGCAAGTGAAATTGGAGATAGAATAGGACAAAAAGTAGTATCGAATCTACAAAGGATATCAATTTGATAGTATTTTGATGATGGTGTTACAGGAGAGACAAGCAATGTGGGCATCAATATACTTTCAGTATTGTATGTATAAATACCTTTTATGTACCTGGCTACTCGCCATATTAGATTTTTATTTAAATATTGTTTTAGTTTTCTAAACTGGCAGTTAGAATATAGGTAGTCCTCGACTTACAACAGTTCATTTAGTAACTGTTCAAAGTTACCACAGCACTGAAAAAAGTGACTTATGATCTTTTTTCACACGACCATTGCAGCATCCCCAATGGACACATGATCAAAACTCAGATGCTTGGCAACTGTTTCATATTTATGATGCTTGTAGTGTCCTGGGGTCACATGATCAGCTTTTGCGACTTTCCGACAAGCAAAGTCAATGGGGAAATCCGGATTCACTTAACAACCATATTACTAACTTAACCAATGCAATGATTCACTTAACAACTGTGGCAAGAAAAGTTGTAAATGTGGCAAACCTCACTTAACAAATGTTTCACTTAGCAACATAAACTTTGGGCTCAGTTGTGGTCATAACTCGAGGATTGCCTGTACTGTTTCGGGGTTCTGCATATATATTCCTAAACAATGTTATGTAGGTGCATCTGTCAATGCGGGGCTACACTTGCAACAGTCTTGATTGAATACAGCAAGTGATTCATTAGCACCATGGAACTTTATGCATACTATTCTTCCAAGTACATGTTAAATACATATTATTACACTTTAACATCCATATCACATAGATTTTGATATATATGGAGTATACATTGTTGCCAATCTAAATAATATCTAAATAATATTTTTGCTTTGGCTATCTTTGAAAGCTACTAGAAAAACCATCTAAATATATAGAAACTATTTTATTATTGTTGTTAATTATGCAAGCAGGATTACTGAAAACTGTCTGTCTTTCTTTCCTTCCTTCCTTCCTTCCTTCCTTCCTTCCTTCCTTCCTTCCTTCCTTCCTTCCTTCCCTTTCTCTCTCTTGTTTTCTTGCTTTCTCTCTCTCTTTTCTCTTTCTCTTTCTCTTTCTCTTTCTCTTTCTTTCCTCCCTCCCCCTTTTGCTATCTCTCTCTCTGCCCCCCTCCATCCTACCTTCTATCCAACCATCCATCCATCCCTATTATTTAAAAAGTGCATCTCAATAAAATGTGAGTTTCTACAAGAATCTGTATATTGGATTTCACAGGGAGCAATTATAAGGAGTCTATCTGAACTATGCATGAACTGTGGAATACATTGCATAGTCCTTGTAAATAACTGTCTCAGAACAATCCTTCTCCTTGAAATAGTTTGTTGAATTACTAGCCACTCATTCCACTAAATTTGAGCACAAGATAGCTAACAATAATGACATTGAGCCAAGGTAGCTAATGATAATAAAACAATTAATATGGAAGCAAATTACAATGGAGCATAAACAGTTTTTTTAAAAAAAATAATAATGAAAACATATTAATATGAAGAAAGAATAGCAATTAAATCCATCCCAGCAAATTAATCAGTTTCCACAGTAAGTGCTTCCTGAATGGTTTTGTGTGCAGGTAAAATACAAGAAAACGGAGCCACCCCAGAAACAAGGGGGATGCCCATTCAGACATAGTTCCAGTGGTAGCAAAACCAAGTGCCATTCCTGAAACTCTTAAAACTTGAGAAGATTCCTATGAAAGAGTGTTTTTCAACAAGTGTGAACATAAACCATATACAGTTTTATAGTCAAAATCAGAATTTTATATTGTGCAAAAAAACCTCAATATTCAGTGACACTTATTTATTTATTTATTTAAAATATTTTTTTTTATCATTCCCTACACTATGTAAGTCTGAGCATCTGACTGTAATAGATATTTAAATAGAAAAAATTAAAAACTCAGGTGTCATACAATCCATCACAGAACCACAAATGCTTGGCACCCTTCCCTCCAGACTCAGCACCTGAGGGAAAAATATTAAAGTCTTAAAGGCCCTTCAGAAGCAAGGAGCATGGAGGGCCCTCCATGCCCCAGGGGGAAGGCTATTCCTCAAAGTAGATCTAGTTACAGGAAAGGCTTGCTATTGCTAGATCCCAGCAGATGATAGCATTTAAGAAACAGCTCCTGGAGTAAATCCACCCAATCCAATCTAGAGGGAAGGGTAGATAGCAATAGCATTTAGACATTCACAGTGCTTTACAACCCTCTCTAAGCGGTTTACAGAGTCAGCGTATTGCCCCCAACAATCTGGGTCCTCGGAAGGATGGGAGGCTGAGTCAACCTTGAGCCTGTGAGAACTCCTGGCAGTGAGCTGAATTAGCCTGCAATAGTTAATAGTTAGCCTGCAATGGTTAGACACTGCACCACCACGCACAACGTTCTCAGAGAGAGAAATGGGCCTGCAGATAACCTGGCCCTTTGCTGCATAGGTCTTTAAAAGGGATAACCAGCACCTTGAATTGTGATTGGAAAGAAAGTGGGAGCCTGTGCAACTTGTACAGTAGCAGTATAATTGCTTACAGCAGTGTTGAATATTGTAAGCCGCTCAGAGTTGCTTGATAGTGAGATGGGTGTCATATAAATTTAATACAGTAAATAATTTCTTTTCTTTTCACTTTTCACTTAATAAAGTAAGCTGCTATAGCAATCCATTGCCAAATTTCATTTAAAATGTAGCTGCATATGTCCCTAGGAAAAGTGCTACATAATAATGTAACTTTTATCTCACAGATGTACTGGGGTAATAAAATTAATGTCCTGATTGGTCTGTAGCGGTTATATATATATTTTTCTATACCAACTTGCAAATTTATACTAAACCAGAATTAGAATATTTTATTCACTGATTTATTTTACTTTTACTATTTTTCTCCCAAATACATTATACTTTCTGAATAAGTAGTCTGATCACTATAAATTATGGCATTATCCTCTTATGTCCTTTGTTGCTTAGTTTTATAGAGCCACTCATGTGTTAAAACTCTAAATGGCTTGGATACCGACTATCTGACGAACTGCATCTCATACTATTAACTTGTTAAGTTACTTAGATCACCAGGGAACAGGTTCATATTAAGAGGCAGTTTTAGAGCTCCTTCTCTAGTTGACAGAAAGCACAGGGGTTAAAGTGATGAAAGCAGCATTGCAATGTATTCTGGCACATTGAAGAGAACTGGAATTTACAGCACAATGTTGAATTGGTCATTCTGATAGTGGTTAGCATATCGGAGAGAGACTTCTCTTCTGTGGCCCTTAAACAATGCGGCATACAGCTGGAGGAGGTGAATTGGGACTTCACTTTTTCATTGTACAGTAATATGGCAAAGCCCCATCTTCTTCCACTATGATTTTATTAACCATATTAACATTAACAATATTGACATTAGTTTTACTACTAATTTTAATAGTGTTTTCTTTATATGTTTTATATTTATTTATATATTTATATATTTACTGTATGTATGTGTATATACATACATACATGTGTGTGTGTGTGTGTGTGTGTGTTTTCTGTCGAATCACCTGGTATACCAAAATATGGGAGGGAGCATACTGCTTCCTTTTTGCCTTTCGGCCCCTCCAGGGGCCAACCAGGCAGTTGCTTACAACGACAGTCCGTTTCTATGTGTTACATATTTTTACTGATAAAATAAAGGGAGACTAGTATAGCTCTATTTCAAGCTAATAAATAAAGGGAGACTAGTATAGATCTATTTCAAACTTTTTAGCTCTCATCAGCTAGCCATACCCTTATGGGATTTGAATCTGGGCAGCATGCCTTCTTAGGCAAATGCATTTGCACTGTACACACACACACACACACACACACACACACACACACACACACACACATACCGTGTTTCCCCGAAAATAAGACCCTTTGTGTATTGGTGTGTATACATATAATTTTATATGTATTGTATTCATAT
>QLTV01004083.1:452187-481135 GCA_003457575.1 Thermophis baileyi | reverse complement strand
ATATATATTCTAAGTGCCAGGTAAGTTGGGGCTGTATTAGCGGTGGCAAAATCAGTTGAATTGTATTTCATTCTCCCCCCCCCCTATTTTAAATCTATTTCATCCAATTCCTATATTTTATTGATCTCAGATTATATTTAATTGTGAGAAAGAAAGGAAAATTTAGCTCAGCTCTGAAAATATAAACTACCATGTTACCCCATCTTCTGGCTTACCATTGTGTCACCACATACTCACCTTTGTCTGACAGATCTAAGAGAAAGAAATATCATTGGACTTTACAAAAATAGAGCCGTACTTGATTTGAAATTACAAGCCTAACAGTTTTAAACATTCAGTTCAGTGCTTCGAATTTTTCACCCTTCCTGTTTTTGTAATAGCTCATCTTTTGGTATTAATTTATTAGTATTAATAAAGATATAGCCTAGTATTATTTAATTTTATTTTTTTTAATTTATTTTATTTGTCAAGCATATATAAGATTACAGAGAAAGTATAAACATGATTGTGAATACATGAATGTATAAACATGTTTATGAATACATGATATGGAAACTACAGAGTCAGGTAGTGAATTCCAGGCATTGATCACTCTGTTGCTGAAGTCGTATTTTCTGCAATCAAGTTTGGAGTGGTTTACCATAAGTTTATATCTATTGTGTGCTTGTGTATTGTTGTGGTTGAAGCTGAAGTATTCATTGACAGGTAGGACATTGTAGTGGATAATTTTATGTACTATGCTTAGGTCGGACCAAAAGCGACGTAGTTCTAAATTTTGAGTAGATTTTGTTTTTTCTATAGACCAATATGGCTAAAGTTGCTTTTCTTGAATATATGCTTCATTTCTACAATTAGGGAAGAAAACAGCTTGTTTATTTATTTATTTGTTTATTTATTTAGTTACGAAACTTTATATGGCCACCCACTCACTCTCAGTTACTCTGAATGGCTTACAAAAATAAAAACCCAATATACAAACAGTACAGTATTTCTTTCTGTATCTGTAAGTTTGTTTCTTGAGCAAACAACTAGCCAGAAGTGGAAATGTTGATAAAATATTATACCCTAAATAACTAAAATAAGACAACTAAGTAACATAACATTGGTATCTAAATAGTATAAAATTAGGATTTAAGCAATATATATCTTTGGGTGTATTGTATGTATGTATTGTATGTATTTATATCTTGAAAATATATACCTTTGTAATGTTACTATTTTTGGTAACCTTTTTTGGTTGCCTTTTTTGGGGGGGTTGCTTTTTGTTTTAGAGACATAAACATTGTATAAAAAACATTAGGTGTTATTTAATACCAGCTGAGCAGGCAATCTGCTATAACCAGATAGAATAAATGATCAGCATATAGTGTGTAGATCTATAATGGAGTTATATAAATCAGACCTAAATGTTCCTAGCAGAATGGTGCAGCAAATCTAATGAAAAGCAAGGATTTTTTTTATTTCTATTTTAGAAATAGAAAATAGAAAAGATAAGCAAATAAGATAAAGCCAGTTAGGTTTTTTTTACTTCCATGTTTATTATTTAATTGTTCAGAGTCAAAAACTACTGCAAATAAACTGAATTATCTACCAGGATGTCACAGTCTGCTTTAAAAGAAATCAACAATCTCCTTTCTTTATCCCTTAGTATTTAGAGCAGAGCTCCTTCAGTTGGAGAATGTTAATGCAAAGAAGCATTTTAAAATGAAAGAGTTGGCACATGATTCTTAAAAAGAAAGCCACCTTTTTGCTGAAATTAGCTTTGTAAGGGATTCTGATCTTTTAACAGGGGAGAGATCTTTGCATTTTTTAAACATGCAGATATGAGCAAACAGTATTCAATGCAAAGGTGTAGTCAAACAAACAAATGAATATTATACAATGGTATCTTGGTATTCATCATTAATTGGTTCTGGGAGGTGCGATGAGTACCAAAAACGATGAGTACCAAATATATTTTTCCCATAAGGAATAATGTAGTGACACCGACAAGTTCTAGCTTGTGCGCTGAGTGTCAAACAAACAATGAGTACCGGGACAAAATTTTCACGTCAAAATGCATTGAAATTTGAATACAGATCACATTTACTCATGAGTAGGTTCTATAACGTTCAGTTGGATTAAATTAGAAATATATCTTAAAACACATTTGAAATCCTTTTCATCTATGAGATCAATATAAGGCTGCCTGACTTTACTCAATAATACTAATGTAATTCTTTGAAGTTTCTTTTTTTTTTTCTGCAGTCACACATAAACTTCAGTTAGAATTTGGCAGGCTGTTCACCTATACCTTCAGTCCAATAAGGTATTACATATGAATATAATAATATGTCTACTTCCTCTTAAGCCTCATGCATCATATCAATAATTTTGTAAGTGAGCAATTGAGAATACTTTAGAAAGGACTGTGGAATGTTTCCACCATTAAGATACATAGTTATGCAACCGTCTAGAGCAGTAGGCCGGGGAGGAAGGAATGGTTCCACGTGAGTGACGGGTGAGCACATGCATGCACATGCATGCAGCTCCATTTGTGCGAGTGGTGGACACCGGCGTACGCCGCTCGCACAAATGGAGCTGCATGTGCGTGCTCACCCATTGCTTCTGTGGCCCGGTTGTGAATGGGCTGCGGCCTGGTAGTGAACCACGCCTCAGGGGCTAGGGACCCCAGTCTAGAGTATTTCCTGGAGGAAATGTATGCCTATCTTTTTAAAAAAGCAGTGTCTTTTCTGAGCTTGTGCTCATTGTTCAGAAAATTGTTCAGTACTACCTATTCCTTTAGTTTTCTATATCTGACTGATATAGGATAATTTAGTTAATGGTTGAGTAAGTAGCAGCTGCGGATATGAAAACACTTGGGAATTGGGTGCTTTTGTTTTCATTTAGTTTATTATGGACATAAATTCATTGTTAAAGCACGTGGATTGCTAAATACTAATTTTGATAATTTTAGCAATAAGCTATCAACATTATACTGCTGGGACTCCCAACGTAGCACGTAGATAATCTAATGTACCTATTTGAAAGTGACCTTATGGTCCACCTGACCTTTTGTCCATACTATCTTTTAAAGTTTAAAAAAATGATTTAAAAACAAAATAAAAGGTAAATGCCTATTGCATAGCTAAGGACTGACCTTTATAAAGTTGCATTCCAAAAATTCCATTCACATAAGTATTCTTGATAAATAAAGGAGTGGAAGGGGAAGGAGAAATAGTAGTAGTAGCAGTTTGATCTTGAATATGCTGGGAAACTAAGACAACCTCAATGACAGTTGCATCAACATTGATTGTGCAAATAAATGAAACTAAAATTAATATTTTTTTTTTAAATGAGGAGAAAAATCTAAATTGAGGGGAGACTTTGGGGCCATTCATTATTTCTTAGCTCATCTCATCTCACAGGGGTTGTTGTTGTCAGGAAAATAGGAGGCAGGGGTATTAGGTATGTTCACCACCTTGAATTATGCATAAACATGGCATAAAATATAGCAACAACAACAGTACCTATATAAAGTCCAACAAAAATGCCACCAAAGAATTTTGCAAGCTTTTTTTTTTTTTAATTTTTTTTGGAGGAGCACACAATCAAATGTTCAGTTCAGATGCATTTTAATGTTACCATTTTAGAATCCATGCTTTTGGAAAATCTGGAATACTTAAATCTTCTAGAGCTTCCAGGTGATGTCATTTTGACCATTTGATGGGATGATGGAAGTTCAACTAGACGCTACCAAGTTGGGGAATGCTCTGATATAAATCTATTATATAAGTGTAAACATTTACAGCATGGTACACAAAATTTCCCAAATGGAACATTATGAGCACTCATAGATAATTATTTAAATATCCTAGAGTTTGTTTGTTTTTTACAAATCTCAAATCTTTGAGACTCTTCTCATTTAAAAATTTACTCAGTTAACAGGTTACATTTTCAACTTCAACTCTGCAGGGATACTACTTTTATTTTCAAGTATTCATACTGAAAGTTTATATTGAATCTATCAGTTGGAGAAATAACTTTCTTGCATTTTCATGTATTAAACAAGTACTTTATCACTGTACGGAGATTGGTTCAATTGCTGGTAAATCCATACCTCCCTTTAAATAAAAGTTCATGCATATAGGTTCCTACAGTGACTAAAATCATCAATAGTATATCTCTGTCACATATCTGTTCCTCAGTGTATTTAGTAGAAAACAGAGTAGAGTGGGAAATGAGAAGTGGTCAGATAATTATTAAAAAACACAAGCTCATTTCTGAAATGCTCTGCTGTCCTATTGAGTAAGAGCACTAGGACAGTTATGAGAATATTTTATTTGCTAATACATTTAGCTAACAGGTTTTGCATTATCTTTGCCCTCTGTTGTTCAGGCTACTATTTATGAATTGCAAAAATTTCCTCTGGATTTAGTGGGCCTCATTCCTGTATAAACATGCAAAGGATTACAAGCCATAGATCTATAATGGTGGAAATTGGAACCTGCGTTAAAGAAAATTCATGAATTACAGAGCAGAATGGACACCTCCATAGCTCAGATTGTCAGCAAATCTTAATAATTGTAAGAAATTGGGCCAAGGCCTAGGAAGGGATGGGAGTTAGAATTTAAGGGGTGCATGCATACCAATTATATTATGAATTTCTACTGTGTCTTAAATACTGCTGATCTTTCTTTGAATCTTTGTGGTATACTTGTGGGTTGTAATATAACACATCTACAGCAGATTTCCACATCCAGTTCTGATGTTATTTAGTAATACTAGTTTCCTTTTCTGTATCAAATCTGGAATACAGTACTTCTTTGAGAATAATGAAGAAAGCAATGTGGTAGAAAGTATGTGATTGTTTTCAGCTTCAGTTTAACATTTAAGTTTTATAATTTCTTAGATAATGAAACCTAGGGTGGTGCAAAACGTTATGTACAACTTCAATTAAATATTTACATTTATGTTTCTGTTCCCTACCATGGTTTATTTATGGATTTAACAACATGAAAGTGAGTTCATTTCCAAGGCCACCACTGAATTATTGCAGATTACATAGTTATAAATGGCCGAAGAAGGAACCCTTTCCCTGTGCTGTAATGTTGTCAAGGCCCTGAGGCTGTTGGCTTAGTTCATGATGTATTGTACTGCTAGCATTTCAGCTCTCTCAGGGGAACGTTGGTCCTACTATAAGGTCAGGAGTTAACTACTTGTATTTTAGCTGGGTACTGCTATCAATACGGCTCCTATGGAAACCTTACTTGACGTCATTTTTTTAAATCCTTACTACTGTAAATAGATTTAATAAAAATCACTAAGAACATTAGAATGTTGTCTGTATTATTAGTTGCCACTTCCAGCCAACAATCCATTCATTAGCAGAGAGTTTTGGAAATCTCACTTGATTACTTATGCAGTCAATAGCAAGGGTTGTCTGCATTCGTAATTGTTTGATTTTATGGTCCCTTCTTTAAACAAACATTGTCTATGATAATGTGATGCCCTGATAGATGGGAAAGGTTTTGTCTGTGAATATCATTTAGATAATTAAAAATGACAGATGAAATCGCCTGCTGTCTTGACCTGTACTTTGTTCCCTCAGTGATGCTGAAGAGATGCTGATTGCTGTCAATCAAAACCCATTGGAGGTTTGTAAATTCTGACTGCTGTGAACTCTGACCCTCTATGTTGTTCTGAAATAGATAATAACCTTGAAATTATATTAGAATTTAAAAATGGCTCCACCAATGGGACATGCTATATATACTTTTTATAGAAGATGACTACCTAATGTCATTGTTTACTCCAGAATTCAGCAGCAAAAGTCTAAATGATTAGCAAGTTCATAGTGCAGAGGATGATCTTCTATTAATATATAGAATAATTTCATTCTCTGTGTATTATCGTGTTTATGTATTCCAAGCTTTTAAAAATGCTTTCATTTGAGAATATTATTTTAATCATTGATTTTACTGCATTTTATTTCATAATATCTTTTATTTATTGTCTATACCAGTTATATAGCAGTCCTCTGGGCATTTTTTTAATGATGGTTTGAAATATAACCAATAGAAAGAATACTAACATATTCAAGAGGTAAAAGAGAGAGCACAGATTTTTCCCAATGGAAGTCAATAATAACTAAGAGCAGTGGGGCTAGGGCTAAACTTCCTATGCGTTTATTATTTTTTTCTAGGAAAATGTTTTCCCCATTTTGTTCAGAACCATCTGGTAGAAATCATATTTATAATGTGGATTACTCTCAAGCACATCATTTTGAAAACAATTTTTAAAAAATCTATTTTGTGAAACTTTTGATGCTTCTGTTATATAATAGGCTACTTTAATTGGCTGTATAATAAGATGAAAATTTTGTTTAAAAGAGCGCAAAGGGGTTAAGAAATAACTCTTCCTCCTTTCACTATGCTTGCACTCATTCTGAGATGGATCTCAAATCTGGGACAGACATATCTTCCTCACCCTCTTTGTATTTTTGGACTACATTGTGAAATTATAATGAGTTTGTGTATGTGTATTTTGAACAGCTTCATGAACTGTATATTCTTACATCAGTGTGATGGTAATAGTTTCCAAGCAAGGTGTAATAAGAGGTTTTAGAGATCCTTTAGAACTTGTTTCCATCCATTGTTTCTTGTCCTTCCCTCTGGTATTTTCCAAAGCACTAGAAGGCAAGACAAGAAACAATGGATGGAAACTAATCAAGGAAAGAAGCAACCTGGAATTAAGGAGAAACTTCATAACAGTGAGAACAATTAACCAGTGGAACAGCTTGCATTCAGAAGTTGTGGTGTTCCATCACTGGAGGTCTTTAAGAAGAGACTGGACAGCCCCTTGACTGAAATGGTATAGGGTCTCCTGCTTGAGCAGAAGTGGACTAGAAGACCTTCAAGGTCCCTTCCAGCTCTATTCTATTCTATCTCTCCTAACTCTTACACTCTATGCTTGGTATCTGAAACACGTTTCTTGTTAAGAGCTAAAGGATGAATCAAAAGCCAGGATTATAAAGTAATATAATTTAAATAGAAGTTTTTTATTTTTTATTTTTATACATCTCATGTCGTGAATGGTTTGTTTTCTGGGTTTCATACATATCAATATAAATAATCATAACAATATTATTCTTAATAATTACAATTCATTTTCATTTCTGATTTTAACACATAATATCTGAATTTCAATTCTAATCCTTCTCATAATTCTGCCACACTTCTATTTTTACTCTTTCCCCTCTCATATTTCTGTCTCTATTTTAGCCCTCTTTTTTCCCCTTCTCCTATCATTCTAATAATCAAAGACGTGATCTTTCCTTTTTTCATTATTCAATTTTTCACTATATCAATCATGATCAATCTAGCTTTTCATTATTGCTCTCAATTTTTATGTACATAATATTTTCTCCAATTCTTCATTTCTTGTAATCTTACTATTAATACAAGCTAATTTTTCCACTTATACAATTATAGTAATAATATAAATTACTTTACTACATTCCTAACAAATATTCAAAAATAATTTTATCTTACACCACATACAAACAGTTGTTCAACTTGTATAATTCTAATATTCTAATATTCATACACATTATTAAAAAGCTTTCATAAAATGTTTGGCTTCACACTCCTTTTCTTTTCATTTCCCTTTATCCCACATCTTTCACACTCATCCAAATTTGTAATCTTTTTTTTTTAGGTTGTCTCCCATATACTTCTTTTAGATCATTTATTTCATCTGCTTTTAAATCTGTATTTTGACTATAATCTCTAGCTTTCTCTTCCCTTGTCTTTTTCCCTCGTTGTTTTGTTCTATGACTACCTGTTCTAGCCCCTTCTTCTTCTCCCCAACTATCTTCCTGTTTCTCCCATTTCTTTTTCATGTCTTCTAAAATATTTTCCTTCTGCTCTAATCCCTTTTTTACATCAATTTTACTATTATCCTCTCGTCGTTGTTATCTTCTTCTTCTTCTTGATTTTCCAATTCTATTGTCTCCTCCACTCTTTCAGGTTCTTCCATTCTTTCCTCGTAGTTCTGGTCTATACTTATTATTCCTTGTATTATATGTTCCAGTTTTTGCTCTATACGATCCATACAGCCAGATATTTCCATCATCTCCTTACATTGTTCTTTTATGATATCCTTAATGTCTTGGTATGTCTGCTCCATATCTTTATCTCCACTTATTTCCATTTTACAGTCAAACCAATTTTAAAAGAAGAATCCAGGGGATTATCCACGTCTCTTCCAATCTTTTTTATTTTCTCAGCAATATTATCCAACAAAATTAAAATTGCCAAAGTTGCACAGTTCTCTTCTTAGCATCAGATGGCGCTCCTGCTTCAGTTCAATATTGCTTCTCTTCGTTATGCTAATAGTCCAAATTTAATCATTTTAAATTGTAAATCCAATATATGGGTGAGTAACTAATAATCAGTTTGATAGTAATAAAATAGTAACAAATTCCCGGTCGAATTCCAGTATTTTAAAAAATACCTTTCCAAAGCCACGTCTTCATTTTGAGAGTTCAAATTTTTTTCCTTAGTTTCCTTTAAAAAGTTCTCCTCTTAAATATTATAATTTCCTTTTAGTGTATTTGTTCTGCTGCTAGCACATAGCTCCAATATACTTCCCCCTCTTATTTCTTGGGGTTATTTTCAAAAAAAAATTCTTTTGCCCAGATCACAAGCCACTCACTTTCTCTCCTCCTGCTCTGTCTTGGGTATTCTGGTCGTCTTCGGCTTCATGGCAGCCATGTTTGCTGCCGCTGCTCCCAGTCATCAGCTGAGGGGGCTTTCCAGGTCAGGGAGGGGAAATGTGCCTCTCCTCTACCTGCTAGGCGGTCCCCCTTTGCTTCGCCACTCCTCCGGAGTGACTATGGTCCAAATTTGGACCCTCTGACACAGGGGTGCGTTCTGCTTTTCTTTGCTGCCGGTTTGCTCAGTGACACGCCCCGCACGCTTTGCACATGCGCAGTGCTTTAAAAAAGCTTCTGCACATGCGCAGAAACAAAAAACAAGATGGCGGCACCTACAGCACCGCCGAAAGAACTGGTTCAGGGGTGTGGCAGGCCTGGATCGCTACCAGTTCTAGCGACCCAGGCCGCACAAGTTACTACCGGTTCTATAGAACCGGTCCAAACCGGGAGGAACCCACCTCTGCTCTGACAGGAAGAGTTTGGAGCCGGCCACGGAGCTTGCGGACCAGGCTTCCGATTTCACCGGAAGTCCAACCGGAAGTCAAAAAGTAACCTATAATTTAGGAACAAAGGAAAGCAAAGGAATCACCGGTTATCATATATGCTCCAGAAGTGTGACTAAGTGTCCAGCCATGTTCTACACACATAAGATCTGACTTTGGCAATATCAACTTGATGAACTTTGTCCAGTAATCCTGCATATAGTCTCTTCAAAACAGAATAAGTAGTTTATTATATACACTCACAGAAACACTGAAGAATCAAAGTATTATAATTATTTCTTTCCAGAGAAATTAGCAAACAGATTCTACTAAGGCATTAATTACCTCATGCAAAGCAAAGATTAAAATACAGAAGAATGAAGCAATCAGTTAAATGTAAGCCAGTTTAAATCACTTATTGAATAGAAAGCTAAGCATGTAAAGTTTCCCATAGTTTCAGAACTCAGCGGTTACACAAATATGGTTGGTCTGTCAGTTTGAACAAGAGATGTTCGAAGAGGCAATCTGGGAATTTAAGAGAATTGAGGAAAGAATTGTGATAAGGAAGTATGACAGAGAATTTGAAGATCCTGTAAGGAGATAGCTTATGCTGGCGGGTTATGCCTTAGTCTTGCCTACATAGACACATAGAGATCCAAGCATACACATAGAAAAGGGATAAAACTAGATTGAGAGTTTTGAGGAACAATTTTGGCACAAAACAAGACTTCTAATGATTCCTATATTTGTGTATATTTAAGGCCCTGTCCCTACCTCAGTGTCCTCAAGAAATGTGGATTTTAATTCCCAGAATGGAAAAATCTTCAAGAGCTTTCAGTTAGTAATAAATAGTTGAATATGTTTTTCTCACAATCTGGAACAAGTTAATACTGGATAAAGTAATCTAAGGTCAAAATGAACTATTACATACTGACTTGAAGTAATTTCCTTAATATGAAAATGTTACTGAAATTAAGGGGTACTCTTCTTAAGAATAAAAACATTTTACCTCCTAGAAGTTACATTGACTGCTACTGATGGGAAGCTTTTGTTACTTATTTCACACTTGGAGAGAAAAATAGTATGGTGTGGTCTTTTCCCCTGAAAAGATTAAGCAATTCAGATAGTCCTTGTTTAACAAACACAGTTAGGACAGCAACAATTCCTAAATAAAACATCACAATTTTATGGTTTTATTTCACAATTCCTTTGCTTTACAAACCTATGAAAGTTGCAAACGTGAGGACTGCTTGCAGATTTATTTTTTCAGCACCATTGTAACTGAACAGTAGCTAAACAAGTCAGCTGCTGAACAAGGATTATTTTATACTACAAGTTTGAGATTTGTTGCTGGAAGCAGTATTCCTGTAGCCTTCATTTTGCAGATATGTTATTACTTTTACATTGTCAGAATACAAACTCTTAACCTTTTAAAGTTACATTTTGTATCTCAGTGTAGTATTTTGTAAAATATTTTTTAAAAAGCAGTTTTCCATTCATCTCTGAACATTGCAAATATGGGTTTCATCTTTATGCAGAAACTTCACGAGAAAACTCCATAGAATTTTCCAGAGAAACTCAACATATTGTGTATATTAAAAGTGTGCTTTCCTTTCACTTCTTTTTAACCACTGCCATGACAATCCTAGGAAACCCCTCCATTGGGATCTAGCTGATTCTCTCTTTCTATGCCATCTTTTTCTTGCTTTTTGATCCTTGTCCTTCTTCTTCCTAATTTTACTTTAAAAACTTATCCTACTTTCCTGAAGTTCTAGTATTATTGCCTTACCCACAATAGTGTAGCTTAATATTTCTACGGCCTAATTCAGAAAATGTGCAAAATGTAGCAGTAAGTACCGCTGATGGGCCCTTTTGATCTTATGGTATACTGGAATAAACTGAAACTCTATAGAGACCAAGACTTTTTCACCAACTCATTACCTTTTCTGATTAGCAAAGACTAATTTCCATATCAAAGATGACATGGGACTAGACTATGTAACCTGCTCTTCCTGGTTACAGCAACTTACTCATTAGATCTGCCAGACTAGGCATGCTTCAGATACTGTCAGCTACAGATCTATATTTGGTGGGTCCCAGAAAACGTGCTTAATCTGCCATGGATGACTCTTATTGAACATTTGTTTCCCTCAAATAGATTAGCTCCATTCCTTTTGACATTCCAGAATGCTCTCAAGACCTGGTTATGTTATCAGGTCTGGGACTCCCAGGGAACAGAGACATGCTTAGATGGCTCCATTGCTGACCTTTTTAATCCCTCTTTGTCTAGGGTTTGTATTTTTATAATATTTACTGTTAATGTAATTTTCATATCTGTGGTTTCTATTCATTTGTTGTGCACTGCCCAGAGTCACTTTCTGTGAGATGGATGGCTTTATACATTTGATTGCTAAACAAATAAATAAGATATAGTGGGAACCCCCCCCCCCACTCCTAGAAGAATGAAATATTTTGAGGAATATTAAAAAGGCAGAATATTATATTTCCCTAAATGAGAAATGGAGAAACATGTTTTTTTAGAAGCAGGAAACAGACTCAGTCTTTCTTAATAACCCCAGCAGATACTGAGGAGGCAGTTTTTAGAAATGCAGATTTGGTAATCCATTCAAGACAGGATATTTTGAAACTCTCTGCAGCAAAGTCTGAACAAAGGCAGAATGATAGGATTAGCAATCACTCAAAATCCAACACAGGACAAAACCATTAAACCACAATAGGAATTGCCCAACACCCTTTCAGAACACAAGCCCCTTCATTGCATCATTTCAGATCAGTCCAAACTTCAACCAAACCTGGGAGCTCAGACAAACACCTACGATTTGCATTTCCTCTTTTGCCTATAGAGCCAGCTATGACCCCTACATAACCCCTACATGACCCCATAGGAATCTGACAACAACCAATAGAATACATGTTCTTGCACAGGAACAGGAAGTTCAAGTGCAAAGCCCAAAGGAGGTATAAAAAACCCCACTCTCAACTCCATTTTCTCAGCTGCCCAGAGCCACAAATCCATCTGGTTCAGTTTCAAGCTGGGAGAAAGACACTGGAAACATGGAGGGTGATTGGAAAGATGGTTTCCACATCTTTCCACAAACCACATGAGTTTGTGGTTCTGGGCAGCTGACAAATGGAGCAATGAGGGCTAATACAGTAATGTTGAAAAGGACCCTAACCCTAAGAAAACTATTGCAGGAAGCCAATGTAAAATACAGCAGATTCTTCAAAACATTGCAAGGCAGACAGTGTTGAGATGAAACATCCACTTAATAAATTTAATCTAATTCCTGCCCACCGGTAAAACTGCAGTTTTTAAGTTGCATCATAAAATGATGTGATTCAGAAGAAAATCGTATCTATAGTTGAATTACAGTTTTCAGTAGATTAGAAAATTAAACTCAAATTTATGAACATATGAAATATCTGAGTTCCTAGTATGTTAATTGACCAAAGCATTCTAATATCTTCATGTCTGAGAGAGAACATGGAGAATATGCTGCTTTTACACTTCCTCCCATCATACATGCACACAGAGAAATTGTACCTTGTTGTCTATAAAGCAGAGGCAATGTGCTGTAAAATCTTAAATGGTACTCTTAAGAACACAAGAATAGCACTGCTGAATCGGGACAAGACCATTTTAGCACTCTGTTTTTCATAGTAGCAAACTCCAAAGATCCCTTTGGAGTGCTCACAAGCAGATATATCCATCTGGTATCTGCATGTACACTCTTGCAACACAAAGATAATACTAAATCTTTAGACAACCAACCTTTCACAGACCTGTCTTCCATGAATTTATCCAACCACTTTTAAGCCATCTAAGAGACTCGTTATTTGGATGATATCATATTTTGTGGTAGTGTGTGGAAAGACCTTCTTTTTTCTCTTTTAGATCTCCTTCCAGTCAATTTAATTAGATGACCCCAGTTTTAGAATTTTGTGAGAAAGAAAAAGCATTGTCCTCTTTTCCTGTACATGATTTTATAAACCTCATCTTCCTTTTGTTACCTATTTTAAAAGTTAGTAAACATTCTAGTGATTATTCATAAAGAAGGCATTTGAGCCACTGCTGATTTGTTTTTCAGCTCTGTCCTTTTTCAAATATGGTGTTCAGAATTGTGCATGGTATTCAAAGTATCAAATGTTTGTTTAAGGGCATTACAGTACAATGCTCTCTCTCTGAAGCCTTTGAAAATGAAGTCCTTTTTGTTTCTATTTTGCTTCTGCAATGGGGGATCACATATTCTTACAATGTCTAGCACCTCCACCTTACATCTGCCAGGTCATGTTTCTTCCAACCAAGTCCAGTGACATGGTCTCAAATGCTGTTAAGATATTATGGAAAGCCAGCCACTATGTGGCATTTGTATTCAGAAAATTTATAGGAAAAAATATACTTTGCCAGTAATGCTGATCTGCCACCATGACAGGAAGAAGCTGCATTTAGCTTATCAGCATTAGTTCATCTACCAAATAGTCTTCCCATTGTGTCTGACCATATAGCAAGTTATCTCTCAGTGCTTTCCAACCAACAGTCAAATGTGCATAAATACATGGGAACATGGATTGTATATGATAGAAGTGAGAACAGATCAATGCCGTTCTTTATGTGTTGTTTCTCTTTTGCTGCTTACATATTCATGGAGATCTTGAAATAGTGGGAGAGAACAGTAAATTCTCAGAGAAACATGTCTGGTGGGGAAGCACTGATTGGTGAAAATTTCAAGTAGACTGGGTTCTGGAGCTGTATTCAGCTAATGGCTGTCTCAGGCTGAGCTATGATTGGCCAGATGTGCTCTCAAGGGACACAAATTTGCCAAACATAGGCTAAAATTACTTATGCAGGATAGGAGCAACTGGGGCAAAGTCATGACAGAAGTAAAATAGCACAGCTCCAACTTCTCAATGAGCAAGCATGACCTGGATGATTGAGAATCTCCATAGACATTTATGTTGAGTATACAATTACTTGGAATGGATTGTACTGTGGCAGGATTCTGTAAATGTATCCTTCTTTTAAATACTCTGATTTTGTAAGTTTTGCACTCAAAATGATGCCAGCTGACTTCATTCAATTTCAAGAAGACATTTCCATTGGTGTAACCTATTAATGTTCTTGTGGTATTATTATTTTCCAGATAAAAAGGTTAGAATTCAGTGTGTATACTTTATTGTGGTTTAATAGTATGAATACTGGTTTTGTATGAGAGAATACATTTGTGTGTTTTTTTTAAAGAATATTTATTTGAAATGGCTCCTAAGGTGATTATTTTACTACAGTATGAATATGATTTGTAAAAAAAAACCCAGCCTGATTACTAGACTTCAAAGCTGCCCTACTGTGACAATTAGCTCCCAATTGTCAAACCATTTATTTATTAGAATATTAAAGACTGATGCTGTCTTAAATTGTAAATGGAAATACATTATTACTGAAGTTGGCTATGAATACAGAGGGCCCTCAATTAAGAGTTGTATTAGATAAGACTAACATGTATTTCAAATTAATTGATTCACCTCTTCAGCAAGATATTGAAAAATGTTTAACAGGTAGATGACAAACCTAATAAAAATTCTCGAGAATATTCCAAGTGGGAATATACAAGTGGGCATCAAGGAACATTTGCATTGGTTGGATGGAGCAAGACAGCAAAAAGCAAATATCCTCTTTTTCTCCTTTTTCTCTTCTAAATAAGAATGATGATGATTGTAGGTTGCTTTAGGTGAAAGTAGGGAAAATGGGTTCAATCCATTATAAGTGTTTTAACATTTAGTTCTTGCTGTGTTCTCTGATTCATGCGGGTGAGATATCAAAGTTCCCAGCTGCTTGCTTGTAAAGAGACTGGGCAATGTCTGTTCAAAGACAACCGCTTCTGTTTCCCACTTGGCACTGACTGGAAATCAAGAAAAATGTTTGTGAAGTTTTAGAGCACTTACCATTATAGCCAACCCTTTTGACACCTACGTGGAACTCCTTCTGGTAAGGGACAAAGGGGGAATCAGAAAGCTAAGTACTGGCCTTGGGTTTCCTGAAAATCAGGAGGAGGAAAAAAATTATCTGGGCTTCTTGCATTCTTGGGGGAGAAAATTGGTACGGTCATATTTTTCATTCACAAAAAAATAACTGGTAATGGGATGCAACTGTCAGTTCCTGGACTGTTTTATAGAAACTATAAGGAGTGTAAGTTATTTGGTTCTTCTCCAGCAATTGAATCATGATTTTTTTTAATCAAGTATCCTAAAAAGTTAATGTATTTTTGTGAAAAAGGAATAGAGAGGAAGATACCTTATCTGAAAAGAGGGAAATGGATGAAAAGAGTGATAAATGGCAGAAAATATATACACATCAGGGAAAAGTCCCTGGTAGATGGCTGTTCTTAACACTTTCTTTCTATTTCCAATCTTCTTTTTTCTTCCTGATCTTCTTGCCATGTTTGCTCTCCACCTTTTCCCTATGCTCCTGTAGAGTAACCACAAAAGATGGGCTGGGCTAGGCCAGGTGACTATGCCAACATCAGGTGTCAAAGTAGGGATGTCTCATTCCTTTGGGCCACAAGACCTCCAGTACCACTCACTCTTTTGTTCTGTGAGAGAGATAGGGCACATCACAACCAGAGACTTTGTATCCCGAGAACAAGGATGGTTATGATAACAATGATGAAAAATTAAAATCAGGTCTTTTAGTGTCACCTCTTAACCCGTATCTTCAAGGCATATGCCAAAGGGGAAAAAACCAGCCCATCTGCATTTTTCAGGAATTGCAGAGAAAAGCAGAGAATATTTTTAATATAAGCTTTGTTAAAGATAGGAAAAAAGATGGTCACTTACAGAACTTATGTATAGGCAGATGAAACAAGTCATTACAACAGTCATTAAGATGATGCAGATTTTTTTTTCCTTTTCATAGACCATGGACTCTGCTAAATGCCCTTGCCCTCCTATATTCTGCCACTGCCCTTTTCCAGAGAAGTACTAAATTTCTCTGATCTTTCTCACATACGCCCCTAATCTTCCTTCCAGTTACATTTTTTCAGGCAATTTTTCTGGGCACACACCAAGACAAGTCTTTTTAAAAGAAAAGGCACGGATCGAGAAAATTTTGCTTTTGCTTTTCCAAAACCTTGCTCTTTTCCCCTTCCTTTTTGAATCTAGGATTTGAAAACAACTAACTCAGCCAGAAAGAAGAAGGGGCTGTGAATCATCCTTCTGGCCTACATGTTTTGAGTTGTTTTTTTTTTTTTTGTTTGTTTGTTTTATTCAGGAAAGCAAAGGTTGAGTCACTGTCTGAAGGAAATGGGAGTATTTTTGTTTTCCAGCTGGTTTGTCACAGAGACTAATGGTGATGAGGACTGAGTGGATATGAAAACCCCAAGATCACCTAGCTAGCTTTTTTACCTAAGTAAAGGCTATAAACTGGACCCTCCTGATCTTAGTCCTCTTTGTTAGTAAGTACACCACACAACTGTTGATATGGTAGAGCTTAGAATACAATAAATATGAAGAAAACTGAATAGATATTCAAGTTGATTTTCAAATTTCTTCTGGAACAAACAACTTTAGATCCCACTGGTCATACTCTGAAATTTGTAATGCTGATTACAAAAAGTTTAAAGAAATTCCATGAAATGGAAAGATAAACAGGTTTGTACTTGTGCCCAAAGCAGTGCTTTCAATATACAGTACAGGTGGTCCTTGTTTAGCAACTGCATCATTTAGTGACTATTTTCAGTTATGAAGGTTATAAAAAAGTAATTTTATGACCAGTCCTCAAATTTATGACGTTTGGAGGTCTGGAAAGCAAAGGAAAGCTAAAGTAAGATCATAAGCACGCTCATGGTTTTAATTAGTGACTACTTTGCTTAACCACCCAGTGACTGGTCCGAATTGTCGTTGCTAAATTACGATTACCTGTATATGATTTTTGCTTCCAGTCTGAGAGACTGCTTTAGAGGCTCCACCATGAGCAGTGAGATAGCTGAAATGTCTTTTTAGTAGCATACAGTTGACTACCGTGTTTCCCCGAAAATAAGACCCTGTCTTATATTTTTTTGAACCCTGAAATAAGCGCTTGGCCTTATTGCCATGCACTCAAAAGCCCGATTGGGCTTATTATCAGGGGATGTCTTATTTTGGGGGAAACAGGGTATATGAAGCTTATTAGATTCCAGACTAAAAAATGAACAGATAAAATGACTGACTATAGGTATAAATCTTAACTGAATGAGAAAGATGAAAAATATTGAGCAATTTATAATTAAAAATCATTTATTTAGAAATATGTTTGTGCATTTTTATGCATAGTATTTTTTAATGTTGTCTTTAGGCTATAAAAAAGTGGTTCCACAGAAACAAAATTAAAATCATTTAAGACATCTATTGTAGGAAAAAATAGAACAAAATAGTCCAAAATATAATATAACTTCAATATACTTTCTAGGCCCTTTATGGGTTAATTATACTGCACCAGGAAATGGATTATCAGATGCTACTGTTTTATATCTTATAAAAGTAACCATTTTTACCCCAAATGAAATATTAACTAACCAAATGGAATAGTAATTAGTATGAGAAACTAATTCCAAAATATATTTTAAAGGGAATTTTGTTAGTTATAACATAACAGTCTTAAGAGACAATCAGTTTGTTAGTCTTCACATCTTTTTGTTTTTTGCAACAGATTAACTTGGGGAAATTCAACTGAATCTGTCCTTCATTTCCCTCAATAGGAGTACTAGAGTTTTTAAGAACCGTGGGCTATATGAATGTAATAGTTGAGGACTTCTCGTACTGGGCCCAAGTGGTCTTTCACCTTTATCAACTTTGGGAATAGAGAAATTGAATGAATAATGGATACTTTCTCTGCATTTCTACAGGGAATGGAGAAATTCTCCAACAAGTTCTCAAGAGCATAATTGCCCTTTAACTGCAGTCAAGTCTGCTCTGAAAGAAGTCCAGTGGGAGGAAGCACTATTTTGTTTTTTGTCACCAAACAGAGCTTCTTCTGGCTATTGTGAAAATATGAATAGAAATCTCTTTAATTTGGTAAGCTTTCTATCACTGAAGTACAGCAGATGTGAGAGATTGTGGGGAGACTAGGAAAGTAAGGGAAGGGAGAGTCAAGAGATAGAAGCAAATCGTTCAAACAGACTCCATCTTAATAAATTCACTATAAATAATGGTTGGGATTTTTCTTGTAGTTTCCAAGAATCTGCATTTATCCTAAGATTAATATTACAAAATTTTGTAATATTGATATAATTGGTATAATTCTTGTTCCATTACCTGCTGCATGGTACTTGATAACATTTATTTTTCTTTCTCCTGAAGTCCCGTCCCCCTGAAGATAAACGACTCCCTAAAAATAGGGAATGCAGAGGATGTGGAATCAGGGGAATTAAAAGAAACCCCTTTTTTCCTACTTTGCTTATGGAATCTCTACTGAATCAGAGAATCTTTCATCAGGGAAAAGGCAACTCACAGCACACAGCATGTAAGTTGTCTTGCTGGCTGTTTCAGTTGTAGTTTTAATCATTTATTGTTTTGAGAAACAGTAGCGAAAGTAAGGGGACATGGATTTTTTTTGTTTAATAAATGAGTTTTTTCAGTTCTACTTCCCTACAGTCCTATACATCATGCCAGTTTAATATGAGCCTTTCAAACATTTGACTTATTTATTTTCTTTATTATTATTATTAAATTTATATGTTGTCCATTTCACTGTCCCTACCGATAGTGACTCTGAGCAGCTTACAGTTTTTAATTATAATATATAACTAAACATATAATTCCATTATTGTTATAGTGGTGACCTGTAAATATATCCTTTTTAAAAGGTACATGAAAGAAGAAAGGAATGTAAGAACATTTCTGAAATCAAAATTCCTATTTAATATTTCTTTGCAGATGACAGAGCTAAATCATGGGTAGCATCTCTACATTTGCATATACTGTAGGTAACAAAAACAATGTAGTTTTTAGGGACCACTATTGTTCTTATGATTATGAAGTCAGGAGATCTGATCCTTCTCCCATCCACTGAAGGCATTTGACCATGACCAGGAATAGATTCCCCAGTAATCTCCTTCCAGGTTTCTTCTAAACTGAATGTTTTTCCAGCAGGGAGTTCCAGATCACTGTAAGTCTCATAGCATTTTTTAAAAGGGTAAACAGCTTCAGTAAACTAACAGAGCAATCCCCCATAAATTGAATACCATGCTGTGCACTTTACATTTTCAGTGCCTTTTTGCATATTAAAAAAAAAGTTATATGCATTCTAGCCAAACAATTGTGTAAAAGCTTGGTGAAATTATATGGTAGGAATATCAAACCAACAGGGAAAAAACATTTAATAGATCAGTTGTATATTTTCAGCTTGGCAGTTCCTGCAGTTTTATTTCAAGTAATAGATTTGTAATTTCTTAATCTGTAAATTCCTGATTCAAAACTAAAGTGACCTTATTTTAGTTGTGAACCATTAATCATGAATTTCAACTACTGGGTACAGATTAATCAAAACAGTTTGGCTGTGCCAAGAAATATAGGTGAAAGTGTCTACCCAGGGATGCCTCTTTATCAGCAGCACACTTGTATTAACATCTGCAGATATTTTTACAAATGGAATAAAATTAAAATAGATGCCAGTAGAAAGTTCCCTAAGATATTGTCAGGTTTGTATCTGATTAGATGCATTTAACAGAGTAAAGAGTATCCTAAAGGTACTGTCTGCTCTCAGTTCTGTGAGATTTCTGTTGAGCCATAAAACTCTTTAAATAAATAACATTCCATGCAGCTTATATCATATTCACAACCATAAAAGAGGAAGCCGGGAAAATATACTGTCTAGATTATTTCAGAAGCAATTGGACATGATAAATGGATACGGAAGAGGCACTGTACAAGCCTGTATTTGTGTGGTCTTGCCTAAAATCCTTGACTTCATGGTTTAGAAATACATGAAATTTGAGGCTATAGCTAGGAAGTTGGATATCTAAAAATGTGATCTGTTTTCCTACTTCCATTATTTTATACAATGTCATAATATGATTAATTGGGTAGTAGTATATTCTTTTTGTTTTAGATTTGTTTCTGACTGATATTACCCATTGCTTCTTCTTTTTTAAACTTGCCCACTGTGGATAATCAAGAATAAGTAGGGTGTAATCCTTTTGAATAAATCAAATAAGTAATCACACGTCTTCAACCTTTTCAGTCTAGTGGACACATTTGAGATTTTGAGAGCATATATTGGCAGTTTCACAAAATAGCTGTCATGATAAGGGCCTTGCCTATTCACAAAATGGCTGCAGTGAAGTTTCCACAGGGACTTAAAAGCGCTTCTATACCAGGAAGGGGGAAAAAGGTGAGGTGGCTCCTTGTTCCCTTCCAGTAATTTGTTTTAGTCCCTTTCCACTTTACTTTTCTTTTTATTCTAGTAAATTGGGCATCCTTCCAAACAAAGCACTAATTGCAACAACCCTCTCTTATATAATTTCTGTCACTGCCTATGGAGGCCTCATAGTGTTTTGGGAGGGAAAAGACTGATGGTGAAGGTGGTTGCCTTTAGTTTGCAGGATGACTTATTCCCATATTTTAAAAATTGGAATATATACTTAAAAAAATATAACAAGTCAGTTTGGCAGGGAGTCTGTTAGATTTAAAAAGAAGTATCCACAGCATCATGTAAGGGACCCAGAAGTAAATTAGCCTTTCTCTACTTGATGTCCTCCAGCTGTGTTGGTTTTCAACTCCCATAACCCTGAACTAGATCAGAGTTGGAATCTAACACATCTGGAGGGCACCAGCTATGGAAATACCGGCCATAGAAATAACTTCACCCTGGAAATGCACATTGTAATAAGCAAGGGATCATAAGCTGGAATAGTCCTAAAGAAGAATGAATCCATTCAAATAGCCTCAGGCCAACTATATGATGGAGGGTAGACGTCAAAGTTCTTCTGCTAATGTTCTGATTTATTACTTCTGTGTTTATTTTGAAAACAAGCCAAGAAAACTGGTAAAATATCTTTTTTTGACCAGGACAGAGGGAAAACTGTAGCTTAGCTTTCATAAGAGTCATCAGGAGATTTTCATATGTCCTAATTTTGGCAAGCTTTTGGGATAGTTTCAAAGATGGTGAAAATATTTGTCTTGTCTGAAATGGCAAATGTCATTTACAGGAATGCATCTGCAAAATGCTGCACATCAACAGGAAAAGATTATGATTTGCAGAAAAGCCTTTTCTTTTCTTTTTAAGGGACTGCTTCAATGTCCTCCCAATGTCATCTTGAGCTGTGAAAATCCAGCACAGCTCTAAGCCTGCTACATTTACTGTATATCCTACTTCCTTACCACTGGAGACAACACTTGGCTCAGTAGAGAGAAAAGTAGGCAAAGAACGCAAATCCATATTTTCTCAAGAACTTACAACCTCTATTTTTTTCATGAACTAATTAATACAGGAGCAATGCTGCTCAAAAATGACTATATGAGCAATGCTGCTCAAAAAGTCAAACATCTACAGACCTGAATGAACAAAACAGAGCCTTCTTGCTTCTATGCCCCAAATGCCTGCTGTCATCTCCCCCAAAGTTCAGTTACTAGGGTTGTGCCGCTCTTTGGATTAATCTGGAAAAAGTCCTGTGGACTACATGAGAGGGTGGGTGTAGCAATAGCAATAACACTTAGACTTATATACCGCTTCACAGCACTTTACAGCCCTCTCTAAGCGGTTTACAGAGTCGGCCTATTGCCCCCAACAATCTGCGTCCTCATTTTACCAACCTCGGAAGGATGGAAGGTTGAGTCAACCTTGAGCCCGGTGAGAATCAAACTGCTGGCAATCGGCAGAATTAGCCTACAATATTGCATTCTAATCACTGCACCACCACAGCTCAAGTCAAGATCACCTGAAAACAGCTTTCTCTTTCCCAGGATTATGTATCTATTCTCTGTAGCTGCAGTATAATTCCAGAAAAGATGTATTTTGAAGGCCTGAATGCCCCAGTTACATGCTGTCCAGTACTTGCTTATCCAACTTTGAAACAGCAAACTCTATCATTGTGATGCCGTGTACTTTTCTCTTTCTCAAAAGACTTCCTGTTCATCGGATATTTTTTTTTACAGCCTGTGTAGTAAAGATATTGGACAGCAATTGTGAGACACACCGGAACAGGTCAGTCTCAGCCATGGAAATTAACTGAGACAGAACCTCTCTTCATCTCAACCACAGGATTGTTGTTTTGAGGATAAAATGAAGGAAACGCCTCCTCCAGATTTTGGAGGAGATGCAGCACACAAAAATACATACATACTCACATATACATAATATGCATACTGTCAGCCTTCCCAGGTAAACCAGACAGGAAGCAGAACCAGATGAGCTTTATTGTAGGGCTACATTAACAGAATCTTGCAAGTCTGAAAGTACAAAACTTTAGCCTTTGGACTTTCTTTCTCCTTACATTATGGCAACTGTGGAGTACAGGTAGTCCTCAACTTCCTGACCACAATTGAGCCCAAAATTTCTGTTGCTAAGAAGGCAGTTGTTAAGTGAATTTTGCCCCATTTTGCGACCTTTGTTGCCACAGTTGTTAAGCGAATGACTGCAATTAAATGAATCATGCAGTTCTTAAGTGAATCTGACTTCCCCCATTAACTTTGCTTATTGGAAGCTGGCTGGGAAGGTTATAGATGGGAGTCACATGACCCTGGAACAGTACAACTATCATAAAAACATGCCAGTTGCCAAGTGCCTGAATTCTCATCACTTGACCATGGGGATGCTACAACAGTCATAAGTGTGAAAAATGATACTAAGTCACTTTTTTAAGTGCTGTTGTAACTTCAAACAGTCACTAAATGAATGACTGTAAGTCAGAATAACAGAATTGGAAGGGATCTTGGAGGTCTTTTAGTCCAACCCCCTCCTCAGACAGGAAACCCTATACCATTTCAGATAAATGGTTGTCCAACTTCTTCTTAAAAACTTCCCGTGTTAGAGCACCCACAGCTTCTGGAGGCAAGTCATTAATTGTTCTAACTGTCAGGAAATTTCTCCTTAATTTTTGGTTGCTTCTCTCCTTGATTAGTTTCCATCCATTGCTTCTTGTTCTTCCTTCAGGTGCTTTGGAGAATAGGCTGACTCCCTCTTCTTTATGGCAGCCCCTTAGATATTGGAACACTGCTATCATCTCACCCCTAGTCCTTCTTTTCATTAAACTAAACATACCCAATTCCAACAACCTCTACACTCTTTCTAGAGTCTCAATATTTTTTTACATAGCGGCGACCCAAACTGGACGCAGTATTCTAAATACAGTATGGTCTTACCAAGTCAAAGACTACTGTATGCCCTCTCTTATTTAACTATTCGCTATGCCTTATTTCTTTGCCCCATCTCTCAACATCTTTCATATATACATTTGCACATATAAATATAAACACAAGCACACATATATACATGCATACATACATATAGTAGGATCCTAGTATACTGCACAGCAAAGTTTTAGTAGGATCTTGATATGCCAAGGGCAGTTCCAGAAAAATGTATTAGCTGCCCAAGAGAGAGGGAGGGAGGGAGGGAGAGAGAGAGAGAGAGAGAGAGAGAGAGAGAGAGAGAGAGACCCTCACATCCTGGACATAGATTGGTTCAACTCCTACCCTCAAACGATGCTATAGGGCACTGCACATCAGAACAACTAGACACAAGGACAGTTTTTTCCTGAATGCCATCACTCTGCTTAATAACTAATTCCCACAACACTGTCAAATGATTTACTAAGACTGTATTACTATTATTCTTCTCTTCCTTACTAGTATCTATCTCTTCCCACTTATTACTATAACCATGTTGCTTGTATCTTTCCATTTATATTGTTTTTATTTGTTTCCTAGTACGATTTGATAGATTATTAGTAACCTTGACTATCACTGTTGTATCTTTTTATTCTTGATGAATGTATTTTATTCTCCTTATGTACACTGAGAGCATATACATCAAAGACAAATTCCTTGTGTGTCCAATCACACTTGGCCAATAAAGAATTCTATTCTATAAAGAATTCTAGAAGTCTCACTTCCACTTATGGTAGCTATTTTGAAAAAAAACAGCACATACCATGCTCTCAAAACTTTAAATATGACCTCCAGCCAAAAAGGTTGGGTAGCTCTAGTTTCAATGGTGATGTTTTCGTTTGTTTACATAGATAAATAAATATCCTGGAATGTTGTAATATAAAATGATAGTAGAGAGGATGTAATGAATACAAAAGGCCTGAATCATTTTCAATATTTCAACAGAGTATTTCATATAATATTTGTATTTATCAGGGCTATCAGAAATACAATGAATGGAAGCGATTGTTCCATATGAATACTTAGTTGCTTTTAAACAGAGTTGACATGAAAAAAATCACATGTGTCAAGTAGTTTTTTTCCCTAAAGCTTGCAATCTTAAATATGTTCATCTCATAATAAGATCTGAGTGAATTTGCAAAGAAATATGCTGAGCATGTTTTATTAATCATTAATTCTGAATTTAGATGTACAAACAACTGAGAATAATCCTCTTAATCATTATTTTTGTTCTACAGTTCTCTTATAAATAGGATGGTTTCCCCAATATTTCTCCTCTTAAAACACATGCTTTCCTCAGCTTCAGATGTGTAGTTATAGCATTTATGCATTCAACTTCTTTGTCAAGTGATGCTATTTTTTTCCTGCTGTAGTCTGACAGCCACTAATAATAACGCATGAGGACAGTCAGACAAAATGAAGACAAATGTTGTTTGTCGCAGCAGAATCATAATGTCTTCAGATGCAGTAAAGACAGTCTAACTGTGTGTGGATACACTTTATAGCTTATTTAGCCCTATGATTTTCCTGGTTTTGTCCCCTGCCCCCTTCAAAAACAATAAGCAAACAAGCAAACAATAAAGTACAAACATTGGGAACATTGATTAGAAATATCTGAAGGCAACATATGGGCCTGTTAGTTAGCCAAAAGATTGTGGAACTATGGAGAATAGAGATGCACAGATGGATACTTTAAAAAATTTATGAGTGGTGTAACAGATCTAAAACATAGATTTTTAGTCAACATTCAAGTGCAAAAACAAAAAAGATATGTCACTGTGCTTCATGAAATTTTTAAATTTGTAAAAGCCAATGTAGTTGGAATCATTAAAGATTGTCCTAATGTATTCATTTCATAGTATGACAGACAGGTGAAATCACCCTAGCACTTCAGGCTCCTGATAACAATAGTGTTTCCGTTTTGCTTGAGGTGAATTCTGTAATATTAAATATCCATATTGTTTCTTACTCAATATCAAAAAGTGTCAGTCATAACGACAAGCCCCAGGAAAGTGACACATTCAGACAGCATTCCGAGTAGTCAAATGCTATGTTAAATAATACAACTTTCTGTTACACTATTTTGTTGTTAAAATAACACTTTGTGCAGACAAAAGAAAACAGTTTTCTCCCTAAGTTTCTTTTTATGTAGACTGAATATGTTACTGGGATAAGTATTAACTGTTTTTACAAAATGCACTTTGGGCTATTGAGCCAATCCTTCTAGAGTGTACCCCTAAGCTATTGCACTCATTTATTCACATTTAACTTCCATTGATTTCACTGCCACAGAGCTGAAGCCTGAGTTTTTAATAATACCATAAATAGTATTTATATTATATCTTTTAAAAATAGCCTTTTTGATTGCAGCCAAGTAGAATAAAAAGAAGAAGAACCACATTCAATTTATTGCTTTATTGCAATTTATGCACCTCTGAGTCCTTACTTTTGTCCTCAGAGAAACTCTGTCCTAGTAAGATTGTGACTAGCACAAAGGTCATTGAGTAAGATGTGTGGCTGAGTAAGGATCTGAACTAGGATTTCCTTTCAGCAGCTCTACATCCCATTCTGAATTTGGCACATTGCACATCTTGTAAACCATCCCCAGCCCTCCTCCTTTTTGTCATTAACTGCTGTCAACATTTTGACAGCAGAACATGGCAGGATAGCAGAGATTTATGCAGTCCACTCAGGAGGATTATGAGGATGGATCTCATCCAGCTCTGTTTCTCCATCTGTACAGGTGGGAGAAGGAAACCTGCAAAATCAGGACCAGTCAGGCTTGTTCAGAAGTTTTGGAGACAGCTTCCATAATTTCTGACCATTGGTCATATAGGTTTGTCTCATATAATTGTTACAATCTAAACATCTGGAAAGCACCAAGGTGTTTTCCTGTGCATTCTATGATGAGAGCTTTGGGAAATTCTCCCAGAAAATACAGGAATGCAGTCTAACTGAAATCACAAGATTTACTTCTGAATACAGAAGTGAATTCTGTTAAAGATTATACTATAAGTACTATAAGAGATACTAGTGAGTTACATATAAACATTTAAAATAGGAAGGAAGTGAAAATATTCTGTACTTTAAGATAATAAATATAGCAAAGTTCTTAATACTGCTATGCCAAGATTTTACCTAAGGCAGGTTCTCAAGCATTATGAAACAGTGATCCATAATATCCATAATAATGATAAAAGAATTTGTGTAGCCTAACTCATGAAAAAAAAGTAATTATTTCACTAGGGTTAAAAGTAAAGGTAAAGGTTCCCCTAGCACATATGTGCTAGTCATTCCTGACTCTAGGGGGCGGTGCTCATCTCCATTTCAAAGCCGAAGAACCAGCGCTGTCTGAAGATGTCTTCATAGTCATGTGGCTGGCATGACTAAACGCCAAAGGCGCACGGAACGCTGTTACCTTCCCACCAAAGGTGGTCCCTATTTTTCTACTTGCATTTTTTACATGCTTTCGAACTGCTAGGTTGGCAGAAGCTGGGATAAGTAACAGGAGCTCACCCCGTTACGCGGCACTAGGGATTCGAACCGCTGAACTGCTGACCTTTCGATCGACAATCTCAGCGTCTTAGCCACTGAGCCACCGCATCCCTTTCATTAGGGTTAGGATTGCATAAATCAACCACTTACTGAAAGTTACATAACTTTCATTGTACTTCCTTAATTTAGATTTACCTTTAAAAGCTCTTTCCATAGTATTTTCTCTTAACACCCAAGGAAACCTTTTTCAGTTTTCAAAGGATGAGCATTTAAAATGGATAAAAATACTGAACTGCCTTAACAAATGCATTTCTCCAGACACTCAAAAGACTTCAGATATACTACCACATGCAACAGGTAAAGTCACCAGCCAGCAAGAAGCCACCTGCCCAGTTTCAATAATGTGATTAGCCATTTCTCAAAACTCATTCTGGGCTTGGCTTCCCATTTTGCTTCCATAAGCCCTTCTCTCTCTCTCTCCCTCCCTCCCTCTTTCCCTCCCTCTCTGTGCACGTGCGCACACGCAATAGTCTGTGTTTACAAACAAAACAACCAAGTTTTGACTGTTCCTGTTTTGCTTCTAGAAGCTACCAGGGTGTATGCAGCTAGTCTGAGGCAAAATGGGAGCAAATTTTGATAATATTCCTACTTTGCCAGAGCAATCCTGATAAGCTGTCTTCAAAATATTTGTGAATCCTTGGTAAATTTCTTAAGACTCTTGGGAGTTATCCCCCCCTGTTTTGGGAATTTTTAGTCTGAAGAACAAATGGAGTGATTCGTACTATAATTTAGGAGGGATCTTAAAACTGAACTTTTCAACCAAGGCATTTTATTGTTTTACACTTCAGTGTTTTAGAGATTTTAGTGTTTGACATTAATGTTCTTCTAAGACTATTAAATGGACAGCATTAAATGTATGTATGAATAAATGGATTCTTAAATCATTGTAATCAGATATGCCTAAAATATGTCAATCATTGAAAAGCAGGCAAACAATAGTCATCAGTATATGTACTAGATATGTATTGTTTTTGAAATATGGAAATAATAGCCATGTCATGGTATAGTGTAAGAATTGGCTCCATCAGATATAAAGGAATGGAGATAGTTATACCATCTGCTTCCCTCTAAACATATTAAATGGAAGATGTTTCCCATATAACAGATATTTTAAAATTCTGTACAATTTACTAAAGACACAGGGCTTTTTTCTAGTTGTACCTCTTCAACAAATCATGCAACAATAAGCAATCTTTTTAAAAATAACACTCTTGGGTCATGGATCAAAATTAACAAATTCACAAGATTATAAAAGTAGATTCAATTAGAATATGAACACATTATCTTGTAGCAGTAGGAAATAGAATAAAGCTATCAAAAGAAAACATCAAACAGTGCAATTAGAGTTCTTGAAAAGTGCTTAACAATTAATACAATACCTGTAATGTGCAATTCAGTTATATAGGACTAAGGGAAGCCTCTAATAGCATAGATACTATCGTAGAAGAAATTGATGAGCAAATGAAGTATCCCATAAAATTTCTCAGTTCATTAGAGAACATAATGCCTCTTCTTTACCAATCCAATAACATAAGAGATTTCAAACCTGATGTGACACTGTCTTGACTCCTCTTATTCCTTTCTGACTGATGAACAAGATGATTAGCTGAGACATCTTGCAAAAATGTTAATACATTGTCCTGAAAGTTATTAAAAAGACTAATATGACTTAGAAATAAATAGATAATAGATAGAAGTAGATAATGATGATGATGATGATGATGATGATGAGCCATCAAGTTGAATTTCTCTATTTTTCTAGAGTCCTCAGGCCAAAGTTATAACAGGCAATTATAGATCTATCTCTTTAGTTCTGGGCTGCTGCAGAACGTAA